>CP092876.1:60754341-60863660 GCA_030710605.1 Cordylochernes scorpioides | reverse complement strand
GATCCATTATTGTGTCGCTGATCAATAAGAAACACCATAGTGACATTACCAGTTCAATCATCTACCAGATTGCTCTATTTTTTATCAGTAGGTTCACTTGAAGAAAATGTAGCAACAAACAGCCTTCAGGTGGAAGTTATTCAGAGGGTACCTATTGACTGACCATCCTTACAACTTGTACTTTATATTTTGGGCAATCTCTAATGAGATTCTTTATATAGAAATGGAATATTTAAAATCCTTCTTGCCTAAGTTTCCATGAGTGTAATAAAATATTACAATTATATTTTGCAAATTTAGGAATTTAACTAAGAAATGAGCTCATCTTATAAAAGTGTATATATTATGTATTATAGTGTATTGTAATACGTCAAATTGATGCAATATTCCAAAAATAATTTTGATTGTTAAAGAAATTAATATGATTAAAGTTAAAATTGTGAAAAGCGTTTAAAAGCTACAAATATTTCTCACAGTGAGTTTCTACTTTATTCCAAAATTCAAGCTTTCAAGCTATAATCGCTCTTCAAAGGGCTTGATTAAAAACATCAACTATTCATTACAAGAAGTGTTTACAAATATACGCGCGCAGCGTGGATATTTACAACTGCTCTCTTTTAGGCATATATTTGTAAACACTTCTTGTAAGAGAAAATATGGTTTACGGGTTACTAACCAAAGAAAACCTCTTATTTTCTATTACAAGAAGTGTTTACAAATATATGCGCACAATAGAGCAGTTGTAAATATCCACGCTGCCCGCGTATATTTGTAAACACTTCTTGTAAGAGAAAATATGGTTTTACGGGCTACTAACCAAAGAAAACCTTATTTTCTATTACAAGAAGTGTTTAAAAATATATGCTCACAAGAGAGCAGTTGTAAATATCCACGCTGCGCGCGTATATTTGTAAAAAAAAATAGTCGATGTTTTAATTAAGCCTGTTGAAGAATGATTATCGCTTGCATTTTAAAATAAAAAATAAACTCATTTTGATAAATATTTTTACTTTTTAAAAGAAAGTAATAAGCATTGAGAAGTATAGAGCAACTTGCCTTCGTACATGGCGGAGATTTTGGGATTAGAATTGTCAAAAGTTGAATATATCAGCAGATAAATCTGGGATGTCCAAACGTATTGCTCCACCTTGGACGTGACCTGACGCTACAAACGTCTGCCATAGGCGGCTGTCAGATCATTCCTTGATTTAAACTCATGCACTTTGTTCAGAAGTAAATCGGTCTCTTATCTTATATATAGATAGCTTGAACGATTCGGCGGCATAACCTTGCCATCAGATTCTCGTATATATCCGTATAGACGGCGTGAAAGACGTTCAACGGCTTCTTTCGTTTAACGATGAGATCTTCCAATCGTAGCCCATTGAACTCTGGCTTCACGATATATCCAAAGAAGTCTTCGAGGTATCGTTTGATATCAGAGAAATGGATTCCTTCTAAGTCATCCTGGCAACTGAAGTTAATTATGGTGAATTATGGTACATTTAGATACCCGGTAAAGAAAAATTATAAAATTCTCCAAAGAAAATATAAATATACTCAATAAATGTAATTTTTTTCTTCATCATCTATTTAACTCTCCTCTCTATATATTTGAATATATCAACTCATATTATGACAGTCAGTGAGTAGCAATGTGGTAGATATTCGTTATAACGTGGTCGTTATAACGTTATTGTCATTTTGAGTTTCATTGCCCACTTCTCCAGTCCTCTCATTGATGTGTTCAGTATTTTTCTGATATTTCTATACTGCTACTTGTATGCCATATGGCTATATAATCTGCATAACAGGAAAATGTTGTGCCTTCAGTGAGGATGGATGTTGTTAAGGTTGGGGTCGTAATTAGATGTACAACAACTCAAACTTGACCATGACTCTTTTTTTTAGCTCTTATTCCTTTCGTTTGGCCAACAAAAATGTCCAATTTATATACACATATATTCTTACATAATGAGACTTTAAAGAATGCAAATAATCTTCATCTATTTACATACACAACACATCTCCCCCCCTTAATAATACTCCAGTCGGTCTGAGGGTTTCCTGGCTCTCTGAGGTCTAGGGCTGCGGACGGGCACTTGCACAGCGGCAGGCTCCGGTTTAGGAGTGCAAGAGGGCACGTGCACAGCAACAGGCCCTGGTCTAGGAGTGCAAGAGGGTACGTGCACAGAAGCAGTCTCCTCCTTGTTTCCTGATGTAACCTCTGGAACCTCCTCTTCACTTTATTTCTGACTTCCACCTACAGGCTTCTCTCCTGATGTTCGAGGAAGTATCAAATTTCTTGTCTCCACTTGTTTCTTTCTCACAGGTCGCAATTGATTGACATGCCTCTTATACACGACGCCCTCGCAACTTATAAGGTAGTGACGGTAGCTCAATAATTTTAAAATGGTACCTTTTCACCGTTTAGGTCCAGTTGCATAGTTGCGGAAATAAACCTCGCAACCTGTAGTAAACTGCTCCTGCCTTCTTACGGCCTCATGAAATACCTCTCGCGGATTTCCCATCTTGGTATTAAATTCGAGAATCTTGATCTTAAAATTCTCTTCATTAGAAGTTCCGCGGGGTAATTCCTTTATTACAGTTTGGGGGAATGATCTATGAGCAAATAGGAATCTTTGTAGATTCGTCTCTAAATCATCTTTCCCATTATTCGTTCTCAAAAGGTTTTTAAACTCTCTTACATATCTCTCCGCTAAGCCATTTGTACTAGGATTATACGGACTGGTCTTAGTGTGCCGTATACCATTCATTTTGGTAAATTGCTCGAATTCACCGGAGACAAACTGTCTTCCGTTATCTGTAACCAAAAATTAGGGCAATCCAAATCTGGCAAAAATTTCTCTAAGATGATTTATAATCGTTTTGCTGGTAATATCTTTGATGATAAAAATTTCTATCCACTTTGAGTATGCGTCCACGAGAACCAAAAACATCCTTCCCATGAACGGACCCGCTAGATCAAGATGAAGTCGATGCCACGGTTTTTCGGGCCAAGTCCATTCCGAGATAGTAGCCGGGGGCATGCTTGCCGATTCTTGGCATACTCTACATTCTCTAGTTAACTCCTCGATGTTACTGTCTAAGCCTGGCCACCAGAAAATACCGTCTGGCAATCATCTTCATTTTAACAATCCTCATGTGTATTTCATGCAAGTCATTTAAAATTAAAGATCTTAATTTTTAGGGAATTACCACTCTTTCACGCCATTGAAGACAACCAAACTCCAAACTTAATTCCTCATTGATCTTATAATGAGGAGCTAGTGGGTTTTCTCTCGGTACCCTTGTGAATTTCCACACACACACAGTTGCCTTCTCTAACATTCCTTAATACTATAGACAGTATTTTATCTTGGGGCGTCTCATATGCCACCTCCATAAAAGAGAACGGTACCTCATTCAACTTCCTGAGAAGAAGTACCTGGTCTTCATCAAGAGACTCCTTGACACTCGATTCTAAAGGAAGACGTGACAATGCGTCAACATTGGAATTATCACTACTTTTCCTAAATTCCACAGTATAATTAAATGCAGCTAATTTTAAGGACCATCTTTTAATTCTGGATGATGCACATATGGAAATTGGTTTATGAGGTGAAAATATATGAATTAAGGGTCGGTTGTCTGTGACCAATACAAATTTTCGTCCCAGTAAGTATTGTCTGAATTTCTCAACGCCAAAAGTAATGCTCAACGCTTTCTTTTCTAGTTGAGAGAAACGTTTTTCCGCTTCAGTTAATGCTCTAGAAGCAAAGGATATAGGGCATTCTTCCTTTCTATCATTTTTATGACTCAGAATTACGCCTAGTCCATAGTCCATTAATAATGATTTACATTTTTTAATTAACAATCGATATTCTTTCGTCTAATTTTTATTCAAAAGTTGATAGAATAGCGCTAAAATGTTTGCTATATTCTTTATGAATCTATAATATTAAATTAAGAGTCCTATGAAGGATTTTAATTGCGAAACATTCTTTAGGTTCAGGCGCCTCTATCACTGCTTTAATTTTATTTTCTAAGGGATGCAGTTCATATTTCCATTTTAAACCCTAAATATTCCACCGATTTATTTTTTAATTTACATTTATATCTGTTTAATTTTAAACATTTTTCTAGCAATCATCTAAACACTAGATCCAACTTTTGTTCATGATCTTCAAAGTATTTTCCTGCAACCAAAATATCATCTATGTAGAAGGCCACACCTGGCAAATCAGCAAATAGACCTTCCATAATCCTCTGAAATTTATTTGGTGCTACCGCTACGTCATATGGTAGTCTTTTATAAGAAAACAAGCCCTTTGTTGTGTTTATATCAACAACAGCTTTGGCTTCTTCCGCTAACATTACTTGTAAGTAAGCCTGTGATAGGTCTAGAGTCGAAAGTACGGTGCTTGTAGATAATTTTGAAAAGATCTCATCGATCAATGGAAGGGGATACCTATCTAATTCTATTGCTTTATTAGCTGTACATCTAAAATCACCACATATACTTACACTACCATCCTTTTTTAATACTGGTACTATTGGAGCGGTCCAATATGCATGAACTATAGGTTATAAAATGCAAGAATTCACTAAACGATCAATTTCATTCTCTACTTTGTTTTTTAGAGAGAAAGGTAAACTTCTGACCTTACAAAACACAGGAGTCACATCCTTTTTTAAATTAAAATTTATTTTAACATCCTTTAGACAGCAAAAATCTTTGTTAAACAAATCTGCATATCTATCAATCAAACTATTTCTATTAGATTCATTATTTAAATTTTTAATGATAAACAATCTAGAATAATCAAATTTTAACTGTTTAAGCCATTCTCTTTCTAACAAAATCACCTGGATTTTTCATTTACAACTATTAATCGTAAATATTGGTTGGCTTCTTTTACAAAAACATTTCTTTGCCCTATAATCTCTATTGATTTACCACAAAAGGATTTTAATCTTAAATTTGTTGGAAATAATTTTTACCTTGCCAATAAATCTAATTAATATCTTTAGGTATTAACGTAACTGGACTTCCTGTATCTATTGTAAAGCACAAAGAATAATCATCTACTGTTAAATTTATTGTGGCATCAGTTTCGCTCTGTACAGAATATATAGAGTCCTCTTGTACAAATTTACATCCCCACATTTTTTTACTAGCTTTGCAGACCCTACTTAAATGACCCAGTTTTTTACATTTTAAAACAAGTCTTTGTTCTATGAGGGCAAACAGAGGCCACGTGTGAATGTCTTTCACCACATCTATAACACATTATTTCTCCCCTTTGCCTGAAAGGCCTATGCTGCACCATACTATTATTGTACTCACCCTTTTATCTTTTCCATTCACAGGGGATATCTTGGCAACTAATTTATCTTGTAATTCTCTTGTATTTATCCCCACCAGTTCGAACGAGATCGCCACTGCAAAACTTTATCCAGGGTGACATCGTCGTTTTCTTGTAGTAGCTTCTTTTGCAGGCTTTCCAACTTGATTCCAGCCACAAAACGGTCTCGCATCATGGTTCTCAGCATATCGCCGAAATTACAATTTATTGCTAAATGTTTCAATTCTCTAAGATATTCCGAAATTAATTATCCTTCCTGTTGAATTCTCTTTAAAAAATCTGCATCGCTGTGGTATCACTTTCTTCTTTGGATCCAAATTCAGCTTAATTCATTGAATGATAGTATCATATGGTTGCTATTTCATTAGACCAGGAAGAAAATGTCGTTTCCCTGCTTCAAAGTTTCAGAATCTGGTAGCGAGGTAAAAATCAGCACTTTAATCTCCTCCTTCAGATGCCAAAAAGAAAGCCTCAAATATTTGTACAAAAAGATCGAAGTGTCCTCCACTGGGCTAGAGCATCTAAAAGGTACTATTAACTTTGAACTTGTCATGCTGATCTTTTCTACTCCCTTGTTTTCTTGATCCAGATAGTTTAAAAGATGTAGTTGTTATACTTGCATAGACGCCGTTTTCCTCAGCTTTTTACTGGCTCTGTAGATCGCGCATCCTCGTCGCCACTTTTGTTGTGTCGTAATTAGACGTACAAGAGCTCAAACTTGACCATTGCCAACAACAAATGTCCAATTTATATATACATATATTTTTACATAATGAGGCTTTAAATAATACAAATAATATTCATCTATTTACATAAACAACAGTTAATATATAGCGAGAAGAGTAGAGGACTGAGCACAGATCCCTGAGGTACACCAGCCCATGTTCTTCGGTCCTTGGAAAATGTTCCATTGACCCGAACCTTTATCCTTCTTCCCCTTAAGAAGTCTGCAATCCAGATTAAGGTTTTTCCTCTTACTCCGATGTTGTGCAGCCTTTCAAATAATTTCTACACTCGATCAAAAGCTGAGGTCATATCCAGGAATACGGCCGTTGTCTTCTTTGGCGTTTTTCCTAGAAATCTATTATTGATTGACAGAAGTAGAACAGTTTATCAGTTGTACAGTGTCTGGATCTTTAGGCAGTTTGGTAGAAGTTTATTTTATTATTGTTAGTGAGCCAGACTATGAGCCTAGAGTGGATAATTCATTCTGTTATTTTACAAAGTATGCTGGTAAGAGCAATTGGCCGATAGTTCTTGCATTCCTTAGCATCTTTGTTTGGTTTCAGTATTGGCACTATAATTGATATCTTCCAATTCTTTGGTAGTTTACCAGTTTGCCATGAAATGTTCAGTATTCGTAGGAGTTGATTTTTAGCTTCGTCTCCAAAGTGTTTAATCATTTGACCAAAGATTAGAGCATCTCCAGGTGACATCTTGGATTTAACTTTCCTATTGATGAGTTTAACTCATTCAGTGTGAAGTCTCTCGAGTAAATATCTTGTTGATGGTAATTTCTTGCTTGTTTAACTAACCTGTTTACATTATTTTTTAGAGTCCTGCCTTCATTCGTATAGCTGAGTCTGGAAGTGCTTGAAAGATATTCAGCAATTATTTCAGCCATCTGTTTGTTCGTTCTCGCTATTCATATCGGTTAGAGTATTGGAGGTTTAGTGTTGGTTTTGATTGTTTTATAACACTAATTATATTCCAGTGATGGCTTTCCTTTTTGGATCCATTTTTTTCGCAGAATTCTGCCCATTTTTCTCTCTCTCTCTTGTTTGAATATCCAAATTTCTTGTTCTATTTTGTGACTAATTTCAATGAGTTCCTTTATGATTTCTTCTGTTTTATTTGTTTAAATAAGTTCATTGATATTGTCTCTCTCTGCAATCATTGCCTCGAAATTGTGGTCCTTCCAGTAAAGTATTCACAGGTCTTTACGTCTACCTCTAGGTATCGATACTTTTGCAGCTTTGGATATGTTCGAAGAGAATTTTTCCATTCTTTTTGTCAATCGTTCTGTGAATCAATTCTTCGTTGCACAGTTCTTCAAGCTTTTCTGTGAATTTTTTTTCAGTGTTCTTTTATTCAGCTGGAAATTCTCAATTTTGAATTTTAGGGTTGTTAAAATTGGTCTGTGGTCACTGATTGCACTTTTCAGAATTTTCCATTGTGTTGTGGGTGCGATGTTGTAATTTATCGCTGTGATGTCTATTGCGGATTCTGTGCCTGTGGACTTGGATAGATAGGTGTTCTTTTCGTTATTTAACGGTGTAAGGTCGAGGTCGGTTAGCATGTCCTCAACCTGCTGACCTTTGTTATCCTGGACAGGTGATCCCCAAGTTGGTCTTTCGGCGTTAAAATCACCAAGTATGATTGCGATATCCGAAGACGCTTCACTCAATGTCTCTATCAGGCCTGTATTGATGCTAGTATCATCGTGGTGATAAACATTCATGATTGGAATTGTTTTATCTGTAAGATAGATTTCTATTGCCTGAGCTTCTGTCGTGCTTTCTCTAGGCTTACTCTGATTATAGGCGATTTCCTTAAATGTGATTTCTAGAGTTTTAATCAAGACGACAAGTCCTCCTCCGAATTTTTCCCGGTCTGTCCTTTCGTAGTGTTGTATAATCTTTGATATTGAATCTCAGATTCTGATTCAATTTTGTCTCCTGAGGACAAGTAATATGTACATTGTTGTCACAGAGAAGACAAGACAGCCCTTTAATTTCCTCTGGGTACCATTTATATTGAGTTGTAGTAGATTGAATTGTGTCCTCGTAGTAGATTTCTCATCATGAGCTCGAGCTGCAGCTCCTGACGCGGCGGTTACCCCGGACGCGGTAGCATTACTGGAGATATCAGTTTTGCTCTTCATTTGAAAATGGGTGCCGTTGCAGCGTTAGTCATCTTGGAAACGAACCAGAATTTGGTCAAATATTCCAAGGGTCCAGGGGGGACCGCAAGGAGGTGTGGTCGGACTTCTCCCCTTCCCCCTGGAATGCCGTCACTACAGGATAAAGCACTCTTGGTGAATTTTTAAAATTGTAATTCAGAATCTGCCACTGAAGCTTTACGAGCGTTTCGTTCCTTTAAAGATATTGGAAGCGGTAAAGGACCAATGAGTTGCTACTCTCTAAAGCGATTGATTAAAAGTTTTGAGGAAACTGGATCTCTGGAAGCAAAACCTCGGAGTGGAAGACCATCGACATGCAAGTCAGTGGCTGTTACGGTTTTTCAGAATACTGAAGCTATTGAAACGTTATTCACGTATGGAGAAGTAAGTGCTAGACAATTTTCTCGAGAAACGGGAATTTCGTATGGAACAGTTTGGAGAAAACACGCATTTAGAATTTTTTAATAAAAATACCCTAACAAAATTCAGAGTTTTCACGAGTTGAAAGTCAGCGATTTTGAGAAGCGTATAGAATTCGCTGTATGGGTTTTCCAGCAAATTGATATTGATGAAAACTGGCTGTCAAATGTTTTAAGAACAGATGATGCTCACCTTTATCTAAAGGGAGAATTTAACATTCAAAACTGCCTCATTTTGGCAACAGAAAACCCTAGGAATTTTACAGAAATACCACTTCATCAGCCCAGAGTTACAGTTTTGTGTGGGTTCACTTCTTCTTTTATTATTGGGCCATTTTTCTTAGAAAAAATCATTGGAAAAACTTTTAAAACCGTTTTTGTAACTGGTGAACGTTATGTTCAACTTTTGAGAGAAAAGGTTATTCCCATATTGCAGGATAGACAAGCACTAAGCGAAATAACATTCATGCAAGATGGAGGACCTCCTCATATCTCCCGCGGTGCCAAACAATTGCTGGAGGATACGTTCGGTGAAAATCGTGTGATAAGTCGCCACTTTATATACCAGTGGCCTCCAATATCACCAGACTTGACGCCTTTCAATTTCGGTTATGGGGGTACATTAAGTCGCGTTTTTATCGATGCCGGCCTACCACATTGGCCATGTTGAAGGCTTCTATCAGATGGCACGTTTTATAAATTTCGACTATTTAATTGTGACCATTCTGTCATCTATCGTCTGCAGGCGGTGTTTGAGAATGAAGGGCGCCACATTGAGCAATGATTGTGACCTAATACAAGAGAGAAGGCAGTTACCTCATTCTATATACAGTTACGAGCGTCATCATCTCTGTCACCGTTTGCTTTTTTTTTTTTGGAATGGCGCTCTCCTATTGGTTGGCTACGGTCACGTGGCTACGATGGCGCCGCCACTACGCGAGACACTTTGTTTTTGACTTTGCCCCCCCCACTCGCTTTTTGGTTTTTGTAACTATTGTGTTGGAGCGGGTCGCTCCTTAAATAAATTCATATATTAGTTAATAACTAAATGGAATCCTCTCTTTCTTTTTCCCAGTAAGAGACGCCTACGGAAGCCAACAGTACATAGACAGATAAAGCACATAGGCTATAGTTATTAACTAATATATGCATCTATTTAAGGCGCCAATTTATAATTGTAACAAATAGTATTTGAATCAAAACATTCAATCGGGTAAAACACGGGCATTGCCCGGGTCATTCGGCTGGTGTGTTATATTTTGCAGCTCTTTGTTTTGGGTTATGGGAATAATAAATGCTGTCCTCACATCTTGACTTTTTTTTCTGTGAACAGTATTTTTTTGTTTGTCATTTGCCCACATCTTATATTATGTCGTGCAGGCCAAAGTGTTATAACTTCTCGAATAACACTGGTATACACAATTTTACCCCTTATGTTTAGTTTATCGCTTTTCGCTCATTAGAAGAAATAGCATAAGGAATATTCTCTGTATCCCTAACTTTAGAAATTTTGCGCAAAAAATAATACAAAATGATTTTACTACCACGTTTTTCAATGCAAAAGGTCGATTTAAAAATGATTTTTTTTGAGGGGATACATTTTCAAAATTATGTACCGTATAATAAACAATGATAACATTTGACAAACCCATAGGATATTTGGAATAAAGTACGACAAATATATTTTGTCACTTCCCTCTATATTTCATTTTAGATCATGACAAATATCCAGTTAAATAGTCAAGTGTCGCCAATTAGTCAAGAAACTATGCATTCCTTATAGCACGAAATCCTATTAGTAGTGCCATCATAGTTTTTGGTACTATATTAACATTTCAAAAATCGTGTATTGATATCAGTAGTTATTTTCAAACAATCTATTTCACAAAACTCCATCTAAAATATAAATATTTTTTGCTACATATTTTAATTTGAATATACCTATTTTACATATCTCAGATTGTATTTAAAAATCGTCAAACAATTCTTCTAACTTTTGGCGAAATGGTGTTTTATTAATTTATCATTTGATATTATTAGGATTCTTTCCTGGTATTCAAAAAGGAAAAATACGTGTCGTTCAGTTATATTTTTCAATTTATCAAACAATTTGGCCGCTGAATCTCTGATTCTGGTAGAGCGCCATCTAGCGAATAAAGTTTTAACTAAAATCAATTTCGAATTTTTCATTATTTGCCATAAAAAAATCCCATTGCATCCTGAACACAATGGTGTTTACCGCATTGCTCTAGTGCAAATATTCGCGGAGTTATTAATTTTTAAAGTTGTGCGGGACTTTTGGATCACCCTGTACTTAAAATGAGATATAACGCCTATGGTAAACATTTTGTATGAAATATTCCACGTCTGGAACGAAGCTTCTTTATTGCATAAAAAAAAATACAAATCAATAACGCGCCATCTATATATAACGAATACAGTATAAAAGTGTTTTATTTAGAAAAGAATCATACACATAAAACATAGATAAAATATTTTGTAACAGATGGCGCGCTAATGCATATTAATATAGTCAAGAAATGGTAACAAATCTGCAGAAGGCCTTAAATAAATATTAAAGGGGTCCTACTTTCATAGTTGATGCCGCCCCACACCATGAAGCCAGGGGTTCTTGCTGTATGTCTTTCCACAATACAGTCCTGATGGGATCTTTCTTGAGCCTACGTCTAACATGTATTCTTCTGTCATGATCTTACAAACTTCACACCAGCTGAGCCTGTCGCTTCTGTGTCTGACAGAGAGTGGAATTCTTAATAAAGGCCGGCGACTACGGAGTTCTGCTTCAATAACACAGTTATTAATGGTGTTCAGAGATGGTCCATTCTGCACATGTAGAGCTGCTTGAATCATTGGTACAGTTGTTGTCTTGTCTGCTATAACCATCCTTCGAATCCTCTCTCTCTCTGTTGTTACTCTAGAATGACCTGAGCCAGGGTTTCTTGAACTTTTCTCTTCCTCTGACCACTGAGACCAAATCCTTACAACAGTACTTTGATTGCAAACTACTTTCATAGAAGTCTTGTCGAAATTTCACCTTCTCTGAAGCCTATGATTCAGCTTCTTATAAAATAATAAATTTGCTTCATTGATTTAAATAAATTTTAAGATTTGGATTAAAAGTAGCAAGAGGGCATTGGTAGCAGAATTACTGCCTCCATCAACTGGTCTGAACATGGAAAAACTATCATAAATGAGGTTAGATTCCTTTTAGAATTAGTTATTGAGGGTTACTTTAAATTATTTTCAAACTTCTTCAAAATGAAATAGGTTTAGATCTATTTTTATACAAATGAAAACATCAAAACATGAATGTTTCTTCTCACAAATAAATCAAACTTCTACTGCCCTTACTGCGATGAAAAAATATATATTGGGAGGGCTTGGCTCATCAGTGGTGAACCCTCCCAGTGGTTTCGCCAATTTAATCTACCAGACCGCCTCTTTAGAGCTCTAATATTGTATTGAATCATTCTGCTTTTATGATTGATGATCCAATACAATATTAGAGCTCTAAAGAGGCAGCCTGGTGGATTGAATTGGCGAAACCACTGGGAGGGTTCACTAGTGATTGGCCAAGCCCTCCTAATATATTTTTTCATAGCAGTAAAGGCAGTAGAAGTTTGATTTATTTGTAAAAAGAAACATTCGCGTTTTGATGTTTTCATTTGTGTTATATAGATGGCGCGTTATTGCTATGTATTAATATATCTATTATTATATATAAAATAAAAGGATTTAAAAGCGCGAATGTTTCTTTTATACATAAAACGAACCATCGCAGTAAGGACAGTAGAAGTTCGTTTTATGTATAAAAGAAACATTCGTGCTTTTAAATCCTTTTATTTTATATATATAGATGGCGCGTTATTGCTTTGTGTTAATCTATTATTATATATATATAGCATCTATCTTTTTTTTTTTCTATTTGGAGACTCAGTAGTAAATCTATATATAAGAGAATTTTTTCTTCAATTTACCTAAACCAATCTATTTATGAGCTATCTAATTATATATAATTGTCTTAATAAAGTTTCCTATATACAGTCAAACTTGAATAATTTTTTCAAAGCCCAAGGGACTAAAATAATTTTTGAATTATCCAAAAATTGGAATTAAAAATGGAAATTGTATTTATGGGAAATTCTAGAGACCAAGATAAATATCCCAATTAAAGACGTTCAAATTATCCAAGTTGTACTGTAATGATAAAGCACAATTTGGATTATAGGTTATAATAAAAGAAAATAAGACCTAATCCAAATAATTTATTAGTGTGTGACGTTTCGGTAACAACATTGTCACCATCATCAGACAAAAGAATTTTTAAAAAATTATTCTTTTGTCTGATGATGGTGACAATGTTGTTGCCGAAAGGTCACACACTAATAAATTATTTGGATTAGGTCTTATTTTCTTTCAAGTTCTACTGTATTAATTTAATTATTAATATTAAATGTAATTAGCTTTTACTTTTTTTCTTTCAGACTCCAAGTCTTAATTAAAATCAATGGAGAACCTCAGATGTCTCCATGGAAAATTGGTGCCATTGCCATGTTAGTCACCTTGGACCAGACAGTAAAAGTAGTCGCCTACTTCTACCCACCATGATTATCATGGCCTGTACCACGTGTACTAGGTAGGGATAAGCACAAATGTATAAGACTATATTTCTTAATAAAGGCCTTTGTGTGTGTTTAGATAAATATTTTCAGTGTAAAAGTACAAAATTTGGAAAAAAAAAGCTGAAAAATATATTTCTGAAAATAAAGTTTTATTTATAAAACACAATATTTACATATACTCCCTCTATATACAGGAAGGAAGGAAGTCACAGAGGAATGTCTTCAGTCGGGCTGGCAGCAGTTTTGCTGGGTTTGGCTCTGAAACAATAACAACCTGAGCTGCAATATCTGTACAATTCTTATTGTAAATGAACACTCTGAATTATTGCTTCTTGATTGTATGTAAATGTTTTTTTTGCCTATCCCTAGTACACGTGGTACAGGCCATGATAATCATGGTGGGTAAAAGTAGGCGACTGCTTTTACTGTAAGTGCACCACATGTCTACACATGTGAAAAGCAGTTCGACTTTGCACTTACAAATGTGCCAGAGCCCTGTTTGGTTACTTGCACTCACTGGTGGGGGTTTAGACTTTTGCAAGAATCGGGGGCCATTGGAGCATTTTTTTATCAGAAAAAAAAGTGCCCAATTCGGGAATCGAACCCGGGTCGCAGCGGTCGACAACCAACGGTTTAGACCATCCTTCCACCGACCCCCTATGTAATATGTAAATGGAGAGAAGTTATTGGAGAGACAGACTGGGATTTCTTTCTTTTGGTCACAAAAATATAAATACAGTTAAACCTGTCAATAGCGTCCCCTCTTGGGACTCACCAAAATAGGGTGCTATAGAGAGGGGGTGTTATAGACAGGTCACTTTTAATGTAAAATGTTTACATTTAAATGTTTAAAATCGGGCACTATAGAGAGGAAGGCGCTTTTTAGAGGGGGCACTATAGGCAGGTTTAACTGTATATATATCAAAATCCCTATGTAAATCAGTTAATCACAAGGTAATAAGACCAAATAAATAAATGCAGTAGAACCTTGGTAAAGGACAACACCTAATTTCAGAGCCAAAGTGTCCATTAGGGAGAGGTGTCCTGCTAAATTGTAAAAATGGTAATTTTGCAAATGAAAACTGTCCTTTGTGGAGAGGTATCTGCTAAAGGGAGGTTCTACTATATATATGTGGTAATTTAAGAATTATAAACACCTGTGTAAATACTCACCACCTCTTCTTACACACACCCCCTACTCTAATATGGACTTTTAATCATTGTACCCAATCCTCCTTTAATCAATTTAACTTTGTATGTATCGTTTTTGTGTGTTCAATTAAATAAAGAGGTACATCTAAAGGGAACGTAGAAACCAAAAGGGCTTATCCCGCAAACAATGAGGTCAACCGTCGCGACACTGCGGCGCCAGACGTCCGATGACGTCAGAGGGCTTACCCTGCAGCCAATGAGGTCAATCGTCACGCCATGGCACCAAACGTCCAATGATGTAACAGGGCTTACCCGCAGCAAATGAGGTCAACCGTCTCGACAATGCGGCGGCAGACATCCGGTGACGTAACACTTGAGCATATAAAAAGGGCTTGCCCCACAGCCAAGGGCAGTCAGTCAGTTCAGCCGATGCCGGATAGCAGTCAGTCAGTCAGCAGATGCAAGATAGCAGACAGCTCGTTAGTAAGTCTTTGTGAACGGGGTGGATGGCCCGCCGGCCGCTACTTGGTCTCTGCCTTCCCTCTCTCTGATGCCTCGGATTCCCCTGTGATTCGTCTCTGTGTGCTTTACCACTCACCACCATCACGACTGCGCAATCATCATCTTTCCCCACGACTCAATACAACAGACCAGACCACCGAAATACCACAGCTAAAGAAAGAAAGTCGACAGGATTCGACATATTTTTTTATCTTATTACCTTGTGTTTATAATCTAGAATCCAAATTGTGCCTTATCATAAATCAGTCAATAAAACCTCAGCTATATAGAATAAAAAGGCAATAAGATCAAATCCAAATTATTGAAATGTTTGTGACATTTTTGTAACAGCATTGTTACCATCATCAGACAAACTACTATTTTTAGTACTTAGTCTGATGAGTGTAACAATGCTGAGAGATACCGAAACGTCACAAATATTTTGATAATTCGGATTTGATCTTGTTATGCTTTGATTCTATCTATAATTCAAATTGTACCTTATTATCATTCTTTTTTTTTTTGTAGATCATTTGTTGGTTGGAACTCATCTTCTTCTTTCTTATCTCCATTCAATCACACTAAGATATCAAGCTTGTAAAGCTTGAGACTTTTGATAGTGTCTACTGAGGATGGGAAGTGCTCATCAATGGATGAGTCAAAACAGTCAATAATGTGTTTTGGGGTTGCAGGTTGAGAATTGCACTTAGAGCATAGTGGGAAAAAACCCATTATTTATTTAATTCTCTATGTTTCAGTAACTCGCTGTCTGAGAAGAGAGCTAAAGTGTCCTTTATGGAGATTGAAACATACTTTATTGACTTCCAGTCAACATCTAAACAAAGTTACAACAAGATTACAGCTATCAGCAATATAAATTAAATATATACATGACATCAGACTTGAGGCCTTCCCCGAGGGACGTCCAGACTATATCAAGGGCTACAAGCCGCCCTGAGTCCGGATAGGTGCTTGGCCATAATGGAGGTGTTTTCCCCGACATGCTCAATTGCCATGTTGAGGAATTAGCACAGAATGTTCTTGTTTGCCGCCGAGAGCTGCCTGAGGAGTAGCTCCCTCTCAGGGTGATATAATGTGTCCTTTATGGAGAGGTGTCCACCTACCAGAGAGTTGCTCTTCTTTCTTATCTCCACTCAATCATTCATGACTAAAGTAGACTCAATCTGCCTTTGTCATTAAACTGGGAGCACTACTCAGTGGCAGGCCGACATAGCTCCAAAAGAAATGGCCGCCTCTGACATGAGGAACAGACGCCATTTTCAGCTGCTCCTAACATGGAGTACAAACGCTGCTCATCCTGTATCCCTGGATTAGGAGCCCTTACAGGGTACTATCAGCCAGGCCAGCTGAGCCCAAGTTTTTAGCGAGCTTGTAACTGTTCCCCCTCCTCTTTTTTCATCCGGGCTTGGGACCGGCAAAGGCAAAGAGAGTTGCTAAATGGTAAAAATGTAAATGAAAACTGTCCTTTATAGAAAGGTGACCTGAGTGTCCTCCAGTGTATGTCCCATGGGTACCTGTGACATTCCAGGACGGCCTGATCCGCAGCCTGCAGGAAGTCCTTCAGCCCCTCCCCAGTGGAGGCAGAGACGGCAGCACGTGGTATGACCCTGTAGAACTCCTCCAGGGCCAGACAGAGAGAGGAGCTCAGCGTGCCGCGGTACGTACTGTCCTGTTCCAACATGGCCGCCTGCAGCTCAGTGAAGTCCTCCACCCACTCCCGCACAAACTCCGCTGACTTGAGGTCCGTCTGGACCACACATTAACTTCAAGGTAAGTGTGGTTAAATAGAAAAAAAACTAAATGAAAAATCTCGATGATATTTCAAAAATATTTTTAGCACTAGAAAATTTATTTTAAAAAATTCTAAGCTTGATTGTTAGAAATATGTGCAGTAGAAGGTAATTTTACTTTTTTTTTTTAATTCATTACAAGCTGCCACAAGTTATAGCTCAAAGGCTGGATAAAACATAAAAGTAATTACAGTAGAACATCCCTGACACCTAGTTACAGAGCCAAAGTTTCCTTTACGGAGAAATACCCTTTTACCATAGTTGCTAAATAATAAAAATGGTAATTTTTTTTGGCAATAAAACTGTCTTTTATAGAAAGGTATTCTCTAGCAAGAGTATCCTCTCATGTAGGTGTTACTATGACAAAAAAAAAACTCCATTCTCTGGAATTTCCCAAAATGTTATTTCTTCTCTAAAATCCTTGGAAATTTTTTAGAAAATGAAAGTTCTAGAAGCAATATGCTTGTGGCATTAATACTTGTGTTATCTTGAAACCTAGAACCAACTTATGACAGTTAAATACCTTGTTGCAACAATATATATGACTGTTGTCATAACCATGGTTGAAACAATTTGACTTAAGACCAAGGTGCTGTGATGGAGGAGGATGTTTGACTGTACTTGGCTGACAAATCCACGCTGCGCACGTATATATGTAAATATTTCTTGTAAGAAATAGTCAATTGTTTTAATTAGGCCTGTTGAAGAGAGATTATCGCTTGAAAGCTCGTATTTTAAAATAAAATAAACTCTTTGTGAGAAAATATTTGTAGTTTTCAAACGCTTTTCACAATTTTATCTTGAATTTTATGAATATACAATTATATTATAATTATGTTATGGTATCTCAATATCTTTAAGTCCAGAATCTTGGAGGTTTGGGGATCTTGTTTTTGAAGAGGCTATTCCTGGCTTGCTTGACTTTTCATCATTTTTGTAGAAGGGGGTAGAAGTTGTTTTAGTCTTGGGTTCCTTTTTTTTTTTTTGCTTGTGTTGCATTTGTAGTTGGTGGCATCCTTTAAGGTGGGGTTTTAAATAATTATTTTTTTGATTTTTTGTAGAAGTTAAAAGGATTTTTTATCATGAATTCTTTGATATTTTCAATATTGAGATTGTTTCTTAGTATTCTATTTCCAACAAACCATGATGTGGCTGTAATTTGTCTACTGTGATTCCATTTTCAAATGTTTTTAGTCTTTTTAAATGGGTTTCAGATGCTGTAATGAAAATTGGATGAGGCCATAGATGAGAATAGGTCTCAGTATCAATGCGTAAAGTGTTCAGTTTAGAGATAGTTTTTCTCCTTCGACCTAAAACAGAGATGATTTGTGTTGTGCAGCCTTTGCCAGATTTATTCTGTTTTCAATATGTTTTTGGAAGGTTAGAGGTTGGTCCTGGGTTACAACTACTGTCAACTGTCCTTCCATTTAATACCTGTATCTGAAAATACAAGTTCGTTCATAGGTTCTTTTGTCTTTTTTGTTGGAGAAGATTATGGCTACGATTTTTTGAGAGTTCGTTGTGACATGCCATTTTTTGCACCAAATACTGGCAAAGATCAGGCTTCTTGGAGCTTTAGATGGATTCATTCAAATGTGTATGCAGAGGCTAAAGTAGCGGCATCATCACCAAATAAGTTTAGCGATGTTTCTTCGATATATGGAAGGTCGTCAATGTATATATCGAATAAGATTGGGCCGGTGACTCAGCCTTTGTATTTGTGCTAGAATCTAAGGGGCATTAGAGTAAATTTGATATTTATAAAAACAGTTTAAATGCACAAACAGTGGGTCAGTGACTGTGCCTTAGTACTTGTGCTAGAATCTAGGGGGTTAGAGCAAATTTGATATTTAATTATTGTTGTTGTTTCTTATCCCTTACACGGGGGATAAGACTTACACGAATTCCATGAGTTCATGCTCCTCAAGCTGTTTTATGATAAGCAGCAGCATCTCCCAAAGGTCCTGTTTAGTGCATCTAATGCAAGCCGTGTTCTGGAACTGCAGGATCTATATATAGTAAATGAAATCATTTAAAAGCATGAATGTTTCTTTTATACACAAAACAAACTTCTACTATCCTTATATATTTTTTCATCAAAGTAAGGACACTAGAAGTTTGTTTTGTGTATAAAAGAAATATTTGTGCTTTTAATATTATTTCAATTTCTTTTTTTTTTTGGCTTATCCCTAGTACACATGGTACAGGCCATAATAATCATGGTGGGTAGAAGTTGGTGACTGCTTTTACTGTAAGTTCACCACATGTCTACACACCTGAAAAGCAGTTTGACTTTGCACTTATTAATGTGCCAGAGCCCCGATTATTTATTTGCACTCGCTGGTGGGGTTGGACTTTTGCAAGAATCGAGGGCCATTGGAGCATTTTTTTTTTTTATCAGAAAGCGGTCGAAAACCAACGGTTTAAACCACCCTTCCACCAACCCCCTTTAATTTTCTAAATTTACCAGTGTCAATGCACAAACCCAAGTCCTGAGTATCAACAGAGGTGGGGTGAGAGTTACCTTGTTGAAGGTCACCACCAGGGGCACCTTGTACTTGTTGAGGATACTGGAGGCATAGAGCATGTCAATGATGAAGGAGTTGGGGTTGGAGGCCCGTGGGGTGTCCACCAGGAAGGCTATCATGGTGGGAAACTTGGAGGCCTGGGCACCAGGGACTTCTCATACCTTTGTTTTCTACACTAAAGTGGCTAGTAATGAAATATCCTAGAGTGAAGCTTATACTCTCTTTTAAATAAATATATCTAACATGTGATAATAAAAATGACATATTGATAAAATAGATTTACTTAGTGATGACAAATTCAAGTTGGTTTAAATGATTTTTTTTTTTTTTGCTTATCCCTAGTACACGTAGTACAGGCCATGATAATCATGGTGGGTAGTTAGCGACTGCTTTTTACTGTAAGCGCACCACATGTCTACACATGTGAAAGCAGTTCGACTTTGCACTTACAAATGTGCCAGAGCCCCGTTTGGTTACTTGCACTCGCTGGTGGGGTTGGACTTTTGCAAGAATCGGGGGGCCATTGGAGCATTTTTTTTTTTTTTTTTTTTAAACAGAAAAAAGTGTCCAATGCGGGTTCGAACCCGGGTCGTAGTGGTCGTAAACCAAACGGTTATAGCTAACATGTGATAATAAAAATTATATATTGATAAAATAGATTTACTTAGTGATGACAAGTTCAAGTTGGTTTAAATGATTAATCAATCAAATTATATTTAATTGATGAAATAGGAGCAATGACAAGCTCACTAAAAAACCTATCGGGCTGTACGGGCTCTTAATCCAGGGATACAGGATGAGCAGCATTTGTACTTCATGTTATGAGTGGCTGCACATGGCATCTGTTCTTCATGTCAGAGGCGGCCATTTATTTTGGAGCTAAGTCGGCCTGCCACTGAGTAGTGTTTCCAATCTTAATGACAAAGGCAGATGCATTCTACTTCAGAAATAAGAAAGAATAATAAGATATTTAAAGGTGTAAAAGTTGAACAAGTGTAGTGTTGCTTATTATATTATATATAGCCAAAGTCAGGGCCAGCCTCCTTGGATGAATGCTGTCAATGGTGTGAAGCCAATTCAAACTTTCCAAAGAGGTTGGAGAATCCATTAAATCAGTCACTTCATAACTTTACAGTACAAATCTCAAATGAGTAATGTACTCATGGTACAGGATTAGGTATAATCATTTTTTTTTATCATCCCTAGTACATGTGTATTTATTTCAACACACAAAACATGATATTCATGGATCATTGTGTTAATTTACAATTCCAATATTATAACCTCTACGATATCTTAAGGAGAAAATAACAAAGCCTCCGAGGTTGTGTTTCTTTTTGTATATAACGTTTAATAATGCTCTAGCTTTCGGGTATGGTGGCCCTTCTACAGGAGCAACACGAATCTATCACCATAATCCATCACCATCTAATCAACACTAATTCGTGTTGCTCCTGTAGAAGGGCCACCATACCCGAAAGCTAGAGCATTATTAAACGTTATATACAAAAAGAAACACAACCTCAGAGGCTTTGTTATTTTCTCCTTAATTTACAATTGTTAAACAGAAAAATTTATAGATCACTATACAAAAAAAAAAAGAAACAATGAGATAGATTAGGAACCTGATCCTTTCAAGTCCGACAAATAATCATAAATATATTTACAAAAGTGATTAAATCTCTGACAATTCTATCTGCTATTTACATATTCATACAGAAATCCAACATCAGTAACTGTCTGTTATCTAACACTGTAGAAAAGTGGACATTCCAACAGAGAGTAGGTGTCTCGAGTCCTAGGTTACCTTGCCACAGTAACAGTATACGTGGTACAGGCCATGATAATCATTGTGGGTAGAAGTTGGCAACTGCTTTTACTATAAGTGCACTGCATGTCTACACATGTGAAAAGCAGCTCGACTTTTGCACTCACAAGTGTGCCAGAGCCCCATTCAGTTACTTGCACTTGCTGGTGGGATTGGACTTTTGTAAAAATCAGGGGCCATTGGAGTATTTTTTTTAATTAGAAAAAAATGTCAATGCGCCTGCATGGGATTTGATCCCAGGTCGTAGAGGTCGGAAACCAACTTGGGTTTAGAACACTCGTCCACCGACCCCCTACTAGTGGTGATGAGGTATGAGCCACAACACCAGTCCACCTCATGTATAATCATTATTTAGTAAAACCCTGCAAAAGCAAATCGTGAATAAAGAAAACCTTTCCATATATAACAAACGCAAAAAAAACACCCATTATTATAATATTATATAGAGGATACATGGCTATTGTAAGCCCATTTTTCAATCCCATTGGGGTTCACTATAGCTAGGTTTTACTGTAATATGTTATGCTTGTGTGTATGTAGGTAAATATATTTAACATCATTTAATCAATTTAGTCATAGGTAATAACATGAAATCATTGATCATAAAATGTAAGCATACAACCTTGGAGTCTAATGCCGATTTCTGGCCTTTATTTGAGATTAGTATCTTGTTTCCATTGTTCCATATTAAACTGATATTTTAGCTCCGCCTTTGCCGGTCCCAAATGAAAAAGGAGGAGGGGGAGCGGTAACAATCTTGTTAAAAAACCTAGGCTCAGCTGGCCCGAATTATATTACCCTGTAAGGACTCCTGATCCAGGGATACAGGATGAGTCTGTACTCCATGTTAGGAGTGGCTGCACATGGTGTCTGTTCCTCATGTCAGAAGCGGCCATTTATTTTGGAGCTAAGTCGACCTTCCACTGAGTAGTGCTCCCAGTCTTAATGACAAAGGCAGATGCATTCTACTTCACCCATTCTCAATTTCTAGAAGCTTGATACCCTAATATGATAGGAAAGAAGAAGAAACTGATATTTTATGAAACAGTAATTCTTACTGCAGTTCTCATTACAAATGGGCTGCATTTTACTAAATCTGATAAGTCCTGATACACAGTAGAACCTCTATGAGCAGACACCTCTTTACAAAGGACAGTTTTCATTGCCAAAAAATTACTATTTTTATCAATTATCAGCTCTCCAGTAAGAGAAAACCTTCCCCTAAAGGACACTTTGTTCTGCAACTAAGTTTTCTTTAGGGATAGGGTCAACTGAATCAACCAGGGATTGTTGAAAATGTAAACAAACAATGGGGAGGGTCCTCACCCTGGGAGGGTCTTCCTGCCTGGCTCAACCACAGAGGTGAACAAATCCAAGGACTTACCAGGGCTTCAGTGACGATGGTCCCGGAGGCTGAGCGGTCGAAAACTTCTATTTGGCCTGGGGTGTCCACAATGAAGTACCTAGACATAAATAACCTCTCTAAATAATACAAAGTAATAGTGCACCATCTATACATAACAAATTAAAACATTAAGATGTGAATGTTTCTTTTCACAAATAAATCAAACTTCTACTATCCTTACTGCTATGGAAAAATATTGGGAGGGGTTGGCTCATCAGTCATGAACCCTCCCAGCAGTTTCGCCAATTTAATCCACCAGACCTCTTCTTTAGAACTTTAATACTGTATTGGATCATTCTGCTTTTATATACTGCACTGAAGAGTGGAATCTTAGAAATGGTATTTAAGAAAACTATAGACATAAGCTTTTAGGGCAGTAGAATTACATTTAAATATTTGCATTGAGCAATGCTCTACCGCAAACAATAAGGCCAAGGACAGTTAGGCATAAATTAATACAAAGCAATAGAGCGCCATCTATATATAACAAATGAAAACATTAAGTCACAAATGTTAATTTCACTACACAATACAGGTGAATCTTGCTAAAACAGCTTCACTTGGGACTAAGATTCCATGATGCTGTTATAAGCACAGTGTAAAAAAAAAAAGACATAAGACTTGGGACTTTAGAATTATGATGTTAAATCAAGTTACTGTTATAACAAGATTTCTATATACACAAGGTAATAAGACCAAATCCAAATAAATAAATAGTGTGTGACGTTTCGGTAACAGCGTTGTTACCATCTTCAGACAAAAGTACTGAATGAGAAATTTTACCACAGCATGCTTTAATAAAGCAGACAAAATTTCTCATTCAGTACTTTTGTCTGAAGATGGTAACAACGCTGTTTATTTGGATTTGGTTTATTACCTTGTGTTTATAATCTATAATCCAAATTGTGTCTTATCAAGATTTCTATATGTATAGTCTTTTTTTTTTTTTGGAAAGCACATATAAGCATCTGAAAAAATAATAAAGTTCAAAACTAGTGCTAAATTTTACACTTAATTTTGAGAGAATTCTCCTTTATATAGAAAATATCTTAATATAGGATAATTTCAGAAGCTAAATAAAAGGTTTCATCTACTTTTAAGCTTTATTCTTACAGTATTATTATAGAGATTTAGACTAAACAGCAGTTACTTTTCTGTCAGTCTCAACAACATAAGCTCTGCCATTTGTGGAAGAATAGGTATTTCATATATAGGTTTTGATTACACTTTTACATTTTATCCATCAGTTATTTAGTTCGAAATGCTGGGACAGAATTACATGCCACCATTTCCTATATAAATTTAAACCAGTCTATAGCGCCCCCTCTTGGGACTCACCAAAATAGGGTGCTATAGAGATGGGGTGCTATAGACAGGTTGCTTAATAAGTTATGTACAAGGGCAATAATTTTGTGTGTTTATGTTGTATATAGCATTTATATCATTGGCATAGCTTAAATAAAGTATATATACTCATTAATTAAATTAAAAACAATAAAGGAAAGTTGATCATTTTTAAAAAGTACAAACCATATTAAGATCTACAACAAATCTTGGGGGGTTATAATTTGAAATTATGTGAAAAACCTAAAAGTTAATAAATTTGTAGTTTTTGGATCTCTTAGTCCTTTTAGGCTGAAAATATCTTAAGTCCATCCATATATGCTCTAGCTTCTGAAAAAGACACTATTTTTGCAGACTGAGATTCCTCCTTTTCTTCATCTTCACTTTCGTTCTTATCCAAGGCCATAATCAATTAAAATGGATCCATTTCCCAATCTATTTGGTTGTCACTTTCAAAAATACCTTCTTCTTCAAATTCCATTAACTGTTTTAAAGTGCACCCAAACATCTCTTGGGCCATAGTTTCTAGAAGGTCTCTTTCTTCGTTATCTCTTTCAAATTCATCAGGTTCATCCAAAAGAAAATTGAAACCCGTTCAATAAAAGCATTTTTGAATAGTTTCAGGTGAAACTTCATCCCAAGAGCTTTTTACCCAAAAAGTTGTGTCCAAAAGATAAAATAATTTGTAAATCTCAGGGCCAGTCATGTCATTCTGTCTTCACAGTAATAAATGCTTATCACTCTTTCTTTCTTACCTGGGTTCTTTCTTATCCGAGTTCTTTTTTAAAAAACTAGTGCATATTTATAGAATTCAACACATTTACCACATCATTGACTGTATTGACATTGATGAGCTCTACTCATTCCCAGGAGACGTCATCAAAAGTCTTAAGCTCTACAAGCTTGATACCCTAATATGATTGTGAGGAGATAAGAAAGAACACATTCTTTGTGTTGATTATATTATATTTACACCCACACCTGGTGATTATTAAAATATGTGGAGGTATAATTTCGAAATTGTTTCCTCCCTACAATATCTGTAACATGGTTGTACATTATCTGTCCAGAGATACAGGCCATCACAACTTTCTATAATACGACCAAAGGGTTAGTACTGTAAAAAGGTTGTTTGAACCAAATACAGGTTTGTGATTAAAGTCGTCTTTTTCTGATGAGTTATCGGCAGAGGCTATGAAGAGCCGCCATTGGTTTGAAATCAGAATTCTCCTTCTCCTAGTTGTCTGCCAGTTCTGATAAAGAAGTGCCACCTGCCCTGAGCTTTAGCATCCAAACTCCACCCTGTCATCTTTTGTGGCCTTTCATAGCGCCGTCAATGGTAATTTCTACAATAAAACCTATATAAACCTGAGGTCTTCTTCTTTTTTATTCTCACTCAATCATATTAAGATATCAAGCCGGTAGAGTTTTTTGATGGTGTCTGCTGGGGATCTGTAAAGCTCATCAAAGGAGATTTGACATTCAAAATGAGAGACTAGGTGGAGTAGGAAGTGTCTGCCTTTGTCATTAAGACTGGGAGCACTACTCAGTGGCAGGTCGACTTAGCTCCAATATGAAATGGCCACCTCTGACATGAAGAACAGAGGCCAGGTGCAGCCGCTCCTTACATGGAGTAAAGACACTGCTCATCCTGTATCAGTACCCTAACAGGGTACTATCAGCCGGGCCAGCTGAGCCCAAGTTTTTTTAGCGAGCTTGTTACTGTTTCCTCTCCTCCTTTTTTTCATTCAGGCTTGGGACCACGAAAGGTATATTTAAATGTAATGTAATAAGACCAAATGCAAATAAATAAATTGCGTGTGACGTTTCAGTAACAGCATTGTTACCATCATCAGACAAAAGTACTGAATAAGAAAATATATCACAGCATGTTTTAAATAGTTCCTGTTATCAAGTGTAATTTTAAAGCAGGCTGTAATACATTTCTTATTCAGTATTTTTATCTGATGATGGTAACAACACTTTTACCCAAACCTCACACACTATTTATTTGGATTTTGTCTTGTTATGTTTATAATCTATAATCCAAATTGTACCTTATCACCTAAATAAACTTGTTTATCAAAATTTTCGTGGGACCTTCAATTCTATATACAGTTACGAGCGTCATTCTTCGTCGCCTCTGTCACGGTTTGCTTTTTTTTTGGAATGGCGCCCTCCTATTGGTCGGCTACGATCACGCCACCTTTGCCCCCCCCCCCCCCCCCCCCCCCATTTTTGTAACTATTGTGTTGGAGCGGGTCGCTCCTTAAATAAATGCATATATTAGTTAATAACCAAATGGAATCCTCTCTTTCTTTTTCCCAGTAAGAGACGCCTACGGAAGCCAACAGTACATAGACAGATAAAGCACATAGGCTATAGTTATTAACTAACATATGCATTTATTTAAGGCGCCAAATTATAATTGTAACAAATAGTATTTGAATCAAAACATTCAATTGGGTAAAACACGGGCGTTGCCCGGGTCATTCGGCTAGTGTTAATATATGGGGGGAAGTTAAAGTGTATTGTTATGAATATACGAAACTATTATAGACGCGTGTGATTCTTTTGAAAATAAAATAATTTCTACTGCCCTTACTGTAGTGGAATTTAATTTTTCCATTGCAGTAAGGGCAGTAAAAATTGTTTAATTTTCAAAAGAATCATACGCGTCTATAATAGTTTTGTATATTCATAACAGATGGCGCGCTATGCATCATAATATAAAGTGTATTGTTATTTAAGGTTTTAATGAGTATTGTAATGACTTAATTATTAAATATTTTAGTATTTTAGCATTTTTTATTTATATTTGCTCACTTGAGATGACAATCCAATATTATTTGGGACATATTTTTTTAAATAATAAAACTACTACCACCCATTTTGATAAAAATATGTATAGTTACTTGATTTGGATCAGAGTTTATTTCAAAACAATAAAACTTAAATTTTTTAAAGATTTGTAAGAAAGATATTCTAAAAATATAAATATGGTGATATATATTTTACACATTTTAGATCAGTTTTCTATTTTTTGCTCAAATTTTCAAGTGGGCAGAACATGGAATTTATCATTTGTTCCTCCTTTGAAGTCTTAAAAAATAATCATTCCAATGTGTCTGTTCAAGATGTCACATTTACTATTGAAGCAACTCTGCCTTTGCTGGTCCCAGGCCTGGATAAAAAAAGGAGGAGGGGAAGCGGTAACAAGCTTGCTAAAAAACCTGGACTCCCGATTCATGGATACAAGATGAGCAGAGTTGGTACCCCATATTAGGAGTGGCTGCACATGGCGTCCGCTTCTCATGTCAGAGGCTATTTTATAATGAAGTTAAGTCGGCCTGCCACTGAGTAGTGCTCCCAGTCTTAATGACACATAAGGCAGAGGCATTCTACATCACCCAGTCAGATAAGAAAGAAGAAGACTATTGAAGCTAAGTTGGCCTGCTACTGAGGAGTAAACTCCCAGTCATGTAATGAGTGAAGATGTAAGCAAGGAGACTCACCGGTGGTTGGATGCCTGTCTCTCCATCTCCTCCAGCACCTGCCGCAGTCCTGAGTCAGTGGCCACATCTGACTGCAGCAGCAACTCACCTGGTTGAAGGTTGTGGTGAAGAGATTCAGGGCCGTCACTATAGCCCCATTTGGTCCCATTTCGTACCTGAGGACAAACCAAGGATTAAAGATATTCACACTTCAGGAATGCTGGATACTTACTCAGCCATCAGGTCCTTGTAGTTGATCTTGTTCCGGATGTCTGCACACAGACACAGTTCAGGAATCAAGAACACCACATGGTACAACACTATCCCACCCAACTATGTCTAGGAGGGGGAAGGAATTATAAAATACCAGGTCTATTAGTATGAAACGCGAAAATTGTCAGTGAATTCAAAAGTTCACCAATTCCATACAACAAAAGATTTTTTATTCAAAGTAATTGCCCTGATTAGCTATACACTCGGACCACCTTTCAGGCAATTCTCGAATTCCTTGTCTGAAAATTTCTATTCCTTTTGAGTCGAGCCAGTCAACAAGCCATTTTCGGAGTATGTCTGAGTTCGGAAATTCCTGGTTTTTTAGGGCGTGTCCTAAAGATGTGAAAAGGTGTGTCCGACGGCGCTAAGTCTGGTGAGTACGGCGGGTGGGGTAAGAGTTCCCAGCCCAAGTCTTTTATGGTGTTTTTGACCACTGTAGCGTTGTGGGCTGGAGCGTTGTCATGCTGCAGTATCAGCTTGTTGTGCTTTTCACGCAATTCTGGTCTTTTTTCATTCAATGCCTCTCTCAAATTGTGCATTTGTTGTTCGTAGCGACTAGTATTGACCATTTTGCCAGGTTTCAGGAGCTCGGAATATACTACGCCGGTCTGGTCCCACCATATGCAAAGCATTGCCTTTTTTCCGAAGCGATTGGGCCTAGGCGTCTGTTTAGGAAATTGGATGGGCAGGCCCCATGACTTTAGGCGCGTAGGATTGCTGAAGTGGATCCATTTCTCATCAAAAGTTACGATTCGGTGCAAAAAAAAGACTTCTTTTCATGCCTGGCGAGCAGCCCTTCGCAGGTTACCAGACGCCGTTCTTGCTGCCTTTTGCTCAACTCGTGGGGGACCCATCTGGAAAGCTTTTGGGTCATTCCGAGACCGTTTAAACGTATGAAAACAGCACCTTGAGACACCTGGAGCTGTTTCGCGAGTTTCTCCTGCGTTTGGGTACTGTGCTCATCCAACAAAGCTTGCAGTTCAGCGTCCTCAAACTTTTGGTGCGGTTTTCCACGTGGTTCATTATCAAGTTTGAAATCGCCACTTTGGAATTTTTTAAACCACCTGTAACACTGTGATTTGCTCAGAGCGTGGTCGCCGTGAACTTCCTCGAGCATTCGGTGGGCTTCAGTGGCACTTTTCTTCCAGTTGAAGGCGAACAACAAAACTTCCCGCAAATGGGCACTTTTTGGCTCTGAAATCACCATTTTCCACAGGCTGCAGAAATTTTCCACGATTTGAATTTTTCTAAAACTCCACGCATGCTGATGCCACGTGAGTCAAAAAACAAAATGCCTTCAACAGCGCCACCGTCGGCTCAAATAAAGTTGCACAGCGCCCTCTGGCAGGCATTTTTGTGTTTCATACTAATAGACCTGGTAAACATTCCCCCAAAGAGAGCTTCAATCACCACAATACTGAATACAATTCCTTCCTTTAGGTCTCCCTTAGTTTTCTACAAGAATATAACTGACCACCCTGGGCCAACCATCCATTAGTGGAGGCCCAGGGAGAATGAAGAGAGCAGTCCAAGCTCCTCGACTCCAACATGAGAAGATGAACTACATTTCAGAAATATGTGGTTTGTTTGTATACATCATTCCATCTAGCATGCAAGCCTTTATTAAAATGTTCTCCTAATAATTGACACACAATCGCCTACCCAATTTATGAACAAATTACTCCAATATAAAAAGCTAAGTAACCAAATGGGACTCTCTCTTGGATGTTGTAAGTACAAGTTGAACTGGTTCAGTAGTATATACAGGGCACACTTGCAGTAACACAAATAGCCACTAGTTATCCGGTACACATATGAATTTACTTGAGAAAATATAAATAAACCCAAGTGTCCAATATCATGTAGGTTGTGGAGGGGATAGGTAAGTACAGTACGTGGACCTATAAAGTCCCAGAAATCCCATGATTTCGGGGACTAAGCCTAAGTAAACAATACTCAAGTTGTGGTGAAAACATGAATGGTCTGTCCATACACTGAGGGTGAGGTTAGAGACCAGAGAAGTATAGGTGATTCTCAAGGTAAACCAGAAATTTCTGGTCCTGAAAATGATTGGGTCTTATTTCTAAGTAGTTCGATAGCTGATACAGTTGAACCTTCCTGTAAAGAACAACACCTAATTGCAGAGTCAAAGTGCCCTTTAGGGAGAGGTGTCCTCTTACTGGAGGGTTGCTAAATAGTAAAAAATGATCATTTTGCAAATGAAAACTGTCCTTTGTAGAGAGGTGTCCTCTAGTGAGAGTGTCCTCTCATAGAGGTTTTAATGTATTGCATTGGCCATTGAATGTAAGTTCATCCTTAAAACACTAAGAATCCAATGTATTCATCGAGTCACTACACACACCAATCTCTTTACATATTCTATAAAATCATCTTCAAATGTTTTTCCATCTGAATCAAGGATTCCCATATGCAGACACACAACCTTGCTCTATCAAGTAAGAAAATTTATTAGGTACACTCGCCCATCCCACTTGGCTACAAGTGGCCTAAAAAACTCTAAGATACCCACACAAACATACTTTATCTACAGACACAGAAAGACACAAATGTACACAACACATCAAAAGTAGTTGGCCCAGAGTAACAAGTAGAACTTGCCGATGTCAGGAGTGTAAGGCAGCTGTCTCACCGCTGGGTCCAGGTTGATCAGGAACGGACGGCTTCCTTGAGACACCAGGTGGCGCTGGAGACCCTGGAACACCTCCCTCTGTGTACTCTCTATCTCAGAATATAAAAGTCTAATACAGTAAAACCCAGGATATGGTGAACCTTCACTTATGAAATAATTTCCATTTCTGATAAGGCACAATTTGGATTATAGATTATAAACACAAGGTAATATGACCAAATCCAAATAAATAAATAGTGTGTGATGTTTCGGTAACAGTGTTGTTACCATCTTCAGACAAAATTACTGAATGTATACATTATGAATACAATACATTCAGTACTTTTGTCTGAAGATGGTAACAACGTCACACACTATTTATTTATTTGGATTTAGTCTTATTACCCTGAATTCACATTTCTATTTTATGATAGAATGACCCAGGGCAATAATGAACCATGGCTAGAGTGAACCAAAGGTTTAGTGTCATTGGGGTTCACTATAGAGGAGTGTTACTGTACATTCTATCAAATTGTTTAGGTGGAGCAGATAATACTGATTAAAATATATGATGACATAACTCGGGTGCACAAGTGTTTAAAGGAAGGTTCAATTTATCAATTTATTTCACAATAAACTTAAGAATTACTTTTTTATATATAAATACAAGATGGGAACATCAAGTAGCGAGACAGGGTGTGTTGTTAAAATTGTATTATAGTAGATACAAATATAACAATTAGGTATTCTTCGAAGTATAATCTTTGTGCTACACAACAATGGTCCCATTTTTTTTTTCAGCTGTTCATAATATAGAGCAAATTTTCAATTTTTAGATTGGCTCTCAAAATTTTCTTCAAATTTTCTATAATTGCACTTATATGATTAAAAAATGTTTACCTTTCAAGAAAGATTTTATCTTGAGAGAAAAAGTCAGGAGAAGAGAGTTCAGGGGAATAGAGAGGATTAGGAGTTCAGGGGCTCTGTTCTTCGCCTAATATTGAGCAACCGAGAGGGCCTTGTGAGGTCAAGCATTGTCGTGTAACAAATTCCTTTTTTTTGTCATAAATCAGCTCTTTTGAGTATAAATATTTCATGTAATGATGAAGAAAATCCTAATATGCTGAACCTTCTTCAAAAATTTCAGAGTGAAAAACATGATTTTAAAAATTGAAAAAAAGTAATCAGCAGTTTTTTTATCTTTGATTTTGTTCTGGATTTTTTGGGACTTGTGGTTGTCTTTCATTACCTTAGGTTCTTAACCATCCAACAATGGTTTCCACTCTGGTGCTTAATCAGTTTTATAGAGGTGGCCATCCAACAATGGTTTTCACTCTGGTTCTGAACCAGTTTTATAACTCCGCCTTTGCCGGTCCCAAGCCCGGATGAAAAAGGAGGAGGAGGAGCAGTAACAAGCTCGCTAAAAAACCTGTGCTCAGCTGGCCCGGCTGATAGTACCCTGTAAGAACTCCTAATCCAGGAATGAAGGATGAGCAGCGTTTGTACTCCATATTAGGAGCGGATGCACATGGCATCTGTTCCTCATGTTAGAGGCGGCCATTTCTTTTGGAGCTAAGTCGGCCTGCCACTGAGTAGTGTTCCTAGTCTTATTGACAAAAGCAGACGTATTATACTTCACCCAGTCATGATGGTTTCAAGCTTTACAAGCTTGATACCCTAATATGATTGAGTGGAGAAAAGAAAGAATGAGAAACAGTTTTATGGAGGTGAACATCCAACAATGGTTTCCACTCTGGTTCTGAACCAGTTTTATAGAGGTGGCCAGCCAACATTGGTGTCCACTCTGGTTCTGAACCAGTTTTATAGAGGTGGCCAGCCAACATTGGTGTCCACTCTGGTTCTGAACCAGTTTTATAGAGGTGGCCATCCAACAATGGTTTCCACTCTGGTTCTGAACCAGTTTTATAGAGGTGGCCATCCAACAATGGTTTCCACTCTGGTTCTGAACCAGTTTTATAGAGGTGGCCAGCCAACATTGGTGTCCACTCTGGTTCTGAACCAGTTTTATAGAGGTGTTCATCCAACATTGGTGTCCACTCTGGTTCTGAACCATTTTTATAGAGGTGGCCAGCCAACAATGGTTTCCACTCTGGTTCTGAACCAGTTTTATAGAGGTGTTCATCCAACAATGGTTTCCACTCTGGTTCTGAACCAGTTTTATAGAGGTGGCCATCCAACAATGGTTTCCACTCTGGTTCTGAACCAGTTTTATAGAGGTGTTCATCCAACAATGGTTTCCACTCTGGTTCTGAACCAGTTTTATAGAGGTGGCCAGCCAACAATGGTTTCCACTCTGGTTCTGAACCAGTTTTATAGAGGTGTTCATCCAACAATGGTTTCCACTCTGGTTCTGAACCAGTTTTATAGAGGTGTTCATCCAACAATGGTTTCCACTCTGGTTCTGAACCAGTTTTATAGAGGTGTCCATCCAACAATGGTTTCCACTCTGGTTCTGAACCAGTTTTATAGAGGTGTTCATCCAACAATGGTTTCCACTCTGGTTCTGAACCAGTTTTATAGAGGTGGCCAGCCAACAATGGTTTCCACTCTGGTTCTGAACCAGTTTTATAGAGGTGTTCATCCAACAATGGTTTCCACTCTGGTTCTGAACCAGTTTTATAGAGGTGTCCATCCAACAATGGTTTCCACCCTGGTTCTGAACCAGTTTTATAGAGGTGGCCATCCAACAATGGTTTCCACTCTGGTTCTGAACCAGTTTTATAGAGGTGTCCATCCAACATTGGTGTCCACTCTGGTTCTGAACCAGTTTTATAGAGGTGTCCATCCAACAATGGTTTCCACTCTGGTTCTGAACCAGTTTTATAGAGGTGTCCATCCAACAATGGTTTCCACCCTGGTTCTGAACCAGTTTTATAGAAGTGGCCATCCAACAATGGTTTCTACTCTGGTTCTAAACCTATGGCAGTGGTCCTTCAAAACAATAAAAGTTTCTCATTGGTGTCTGGCCAACTATGGAGGGCAAACTGCTGATAAATTTCCAGATTTACTCCCCAAACTAAAAGTCAAACTACAAGTTAAGCAAATTAGAATCATCAGTGTAAAACAACAATAACTCTATAGGTTACCAATGATACAAAAGAGGTGCTAACACATCAGTGTACTGAACTTACATTAACAAAGGTGGTCTTGCCTGTGGCGGCCTTCCCCATGGCGATGATGCAGATGGCTTCCATGTTTGTCTGCACATCCAACAGTCACTACTTTAAGTGTTCAGGAAACTTCAACACTATCTGGAAGAGTATAAATCTTTGGCACTTTATTTTCTTTAATTTTTTGTTGTAGAGAGGTTCCAGTATTCACACCAGCTCATGGATGTTGGGAGCATTAAAACCTCCTTAAGGGGTTCAGTGGAAAGGTGGTCTAAACCAATGGTTTTTGACTGCTATGACCTGGGATTGAATCCCACATTGGGCACTTTTTTTAATTAAAAAAAAAAAAAAAGCTCCAATGGCCTCCGATATTTGCAAATGTCCAACCCCACCAAACAAAACTCTGGCACACTTGTGAGTGCAAAGTATAACTGCTTTTCACATGTATAGACATGTGGTGTACTTACACTAAAAGCAATCTCCAACTTCTACCCACCATGATATCATGGGTTGTGGGGGGGTCGGTGGAAGGATGGTCTAAACCGTTGGTTTTCGACCGCTATGACCCGGGTTCCATTCCCGCATTGGGGACTATTTTCTGATTTAAATAAAAAAATGCTCCATTCTTGCAAAAGTCCAACCCCACCAGCGAGTGCAAGTAACCAAACGGAGCTCTGGCAAGTGCAAATTATAACTACTTTTCAAGTGCAGACATATGGTGCACTTACAGTAAAAGCAGTCGCCTACTTCTACCCACCATGATTATCATGGCCTGTATCACATGTACTAGGGATAACAAAAAAAAAAAATCATGGCTTGTACCACGTGTACTAGGAATAATAATAATAATAATAATAATAATAATAAAGAACTCCTTTCTAGCATTTCCTCAGTATGATATACCTCACAAACAGGTGGGAACTCAAGTTTTCAAAACAGGTGGGAACTCAAGTTTTCACACACACACATTAATTGAAGTAGTATTCTTCTTCTTTCTTATCTCCAATCAATCATAGAATGGTATCAAGCTTGTAGAGCTTGAGACTTTTGATGGTGTTGTGGTACTAATGATATTTTGAACCATCAATAATTCCTTGCAGCCAACTCGCATGTTCTCCGCTCAAGTTCTCCCTAGTTGCACCCAGGTGGATTGTCACAACTCTGAACTGTGGGAGAATTAATGAGGAATACTGGTTATTGACTTTGTGGCATCATTTGGGACTGATGGTGTAATGGCAGCTTGTCTGGCTCCACAGCTGAAGGTTGGGAATTTGAATCTTATCCAGCTCTAAACACAAGGTTGTAAGACAAAATCTAAATAAATCAATAGTGTACGACCTTTAGTGTTTAAGTACTTTTATCTAAAGATGGTAACAACGCTGTTACTAGAATGTCACAATATTTATTTATTTGGATTTGGCCTTATTACCTTGTACAGTAGAACTTCCCTGTAGAGGACACCTAATTGCAGAGCCAAAGTATCCTTTAGGGAGAGGTGTCCTCTTACCGGAGAGTTGCTAAATTGTAAAAATGGTAATTTTGCAAATGAAAACTGTAAACACAAAGTAATAAGACCAAATCCAAATAAATAAATAGTGTGTGACGTTTAGGTAACAGCGTTGTTACCATCTTCAGACAAAAGTACTGGTAAAATGGTAACAACAAATGGTAACAACGCTGTTACCGAAACGTCACACACTATTTATTTATTTGGATTTGGTCTTATTACTTTGTGTTTATAGTCTACTAGCCGAATGACCCGGGCAACGCCCGTGTTTTACCCGATTGAATGTTTTGATTCAAATACTATTTGTTACAATTATAAATTGGCACCTTATATAAATGCATATGCTAGTTAATAACTATAGCCTATGTGCTTTATCTGTCTATGTACTGTTGGCTTCCGTAGGCGTCTCTTACTGGGAAAAAGAAAGAGAGGATTCCATTTGGTTATTAACTAATATATGCATTTATTTAAGGAGCGACCCGCGCCAACACAATGGTTACAAAAACGAAAAAGCGAGTGGGGGGGGCATGATGGGGGGCAAAGGTGGCGTGATCGAAGCCAACCAATAGGAGGGTGCCATTCCAAAAAAAAAAGCAAACAGTGACAGAGATGACTGATGAAGAATGACGCTCGTAACTGTATAATCTATAATCCAAATTGTGCCTTATAAATGAAAACTGTCTTTTGTGGAGAGGTGTCTGCAAGCAAGATGCCCGCTGAAGGGAGGTTTTACTGTAGTTCTAATCTATAATCCAAATTATGCTATAGAACTATGCAAATATAGGAAATAAAATTTGTATTGAAAAACCTGTTGGATATGGAGCCCCCATTCTATGATACAGTAGTACAAGCAATGAATAATATATACAGTAGAACCTCCCTTTAGCGGACAACACACTAGCGGACTACAAAGGACAGTTTTCATTTGCAAAATTACCATTTTTACTATTTATAAACTCTCCAGTAAGAGGACACCTTAAAGGACACTTTGGCTCTGCAATTAGGTGTCCTTTACAGGGAGGTTCTACTGTATCCCATAAAACATGGGTATCACTTAAGGTAATAAGGCAAAATCTAAATTAAAATATAGTGTGTGATGTTTCGGTAACAGCATTGTTACCATCAGACAAAAGTATTGAATGAGAAAATATACCACAGCATGTTTTGAATAGTTACTGTTATCAATGTGTAAACAAGATAGTAACTAAGAAAATAACAGTAACTATTTAAAACAGGCTGTGATATTTTTTCTCATTTATTCTTTTGTCTGATGATGGTTACAATGCTGTTACCAAAACGTCATACACTATTTATTTATTAGGATTTGGTCTTATTACCTTGTGTTCTTATAATCTACTAGCCGAATGACCCGGGCAACGCCCGGGTTTTACCCGATTAAATGCTTTTATTCAAATACTATTCGTTACAATTATAAATTGGCGCCGTGGATGTCATTCTTGTATAATATATAAATGAGTTTTAAAAATTGTAAAAAAAAAAAAAAATGCATCGGCCAGGAATTGAACCCGGGCCGCCCGCGTGGCAGGCGAGCATTTTACCACTGAACCACCGATGCTTATAAGAAATGGCCATATTTGAGTATTTATTCCATTCACAAAAGCAAAGGGTGACAGAATTGTTGATTGATGACTCTGATACCTGTATATTTTAATAATCCCCAAATTGTGTCTTGTATCAGTTGGGTATCACTCTTTAATTGCCAAGGTTGGATTGATGCTTTGTATAAATCTTCATTGTAAATATCATCTTCAACCTACCACCCTCTATGTCTAAGAATTAAAAATAAATTTATAGTTCTACTTTTCTTTTTAATTATATATAAAACAAATGAAAACATTAAGGCACTAATGTTTATTTTCACAAATAAATCAAACCTCTACTGTCCTTACTGTGATGAAAAAATACATTAGGAGGGCTTGGTTCATCAGTGGTGAACCCTCCCAGCGGTTTCACCAATTCAATCTACCAGACCACTTCTATAGAACTCTAATATTGTATTGGATCATCTGCTTTTATATGCTAAACTGAAGGGTGGAATCTTAAAAATGGCATTTAACCCTTAATTACTGGCGTTCGGCCTGAAAGGCCGTGTGGAAATTAAAAATGTTTGCAAAAATTTAAAAATGAATCCTTTTTCATCAAATTTTTAGGTAGCTTAATAAAATGCATTTATTTGAAGAACTTTGCATTTTAAGAGAAATCTATTTTGTATATCCAGAGTTATTAAATTAAACGGCCTTTAAAGCCGAGCGCCAGTAATTACGTCATTGGGAATTTTAGCGTCCCCCTATTATTGGCCGTTTCACTTTTGGTTTTATAGACGTTCAAACGCACCAAATAAGTTGAGCATTCGTTTATTTATTACTCTTTCTTCAATTATATGCATTCTAAATTGTGTTTTGTGATTGTAATTTTGTATAATATAGTAGAAGTTCGGTTCCACTTTTGGTTTTTCAAAAAACAAAAATTTGGTATCCTATGTCCCTAAAATTGGAAAATCTGTTACATTACTCTCCTAAATGCATTCGACCAAAACAATTGATCAAGAAACTGCTGAACAACAAAACCCCGAGATAATCACATTTTATAATATGACCAAAGGTCATGTGGATGTAGTTGATCAGAAATGTGCCATGTATTCTGTTGGAAGAAGAACCAAAAGATGGCCCCTGTGTTTATTTAAAAAAAAAACTTTTTGGATGTAGTTGCAATAAATTCAGCAGTAATTTATAAGGCTGTCAAGCAAGACGGTGGAATGGCTCGAAAAGATTTTATAAAGCAGCTTGCTCTACAACTAATGAGAGATGCCTTGAATATGAGAAATCAAGCCAAAAATTTGTCAAGATATCTTCAAGTATCTATTCAGAAGCATGCTGAAACTTCATCACTTGAGGTAGACTAATATTTATTTGATATTCAAACGAAATATCAATAATATGTGTTCTCTAGGAATCACCAGAAGCAGTCCTTGTCCCAAAAAACGCAAAAGATGCTACCTATGTAAAAAAGATCGTCGAACTCAAATGCAATGCAAAAAATGCAAAGAACCAATCTGCAAAGATCATTCTATTGAAATATGCTTGAATTGTGCACCTAATCTTGAATAAAATATTCTAGATATAATTTTTTAGAATATATATATAGAATATTTTAGATAGAAAGAGTTTCTTGTAAATTTTCATTTAATTTTGTTTAGAGCTCTGTTTATTCGAAAAAAACAGAATATTTATTCTTTAGAAATTATGTGTATACGTTTAATTTATTTTTAATATTATAATTAACATGGTTTACTATTGATTTTAAAAGTCGGCCTGAGAGGCCGAACGCCAGTAATTGTGTGACGAAATTAGGCGCCAGTAATTAAGGGTTAAGCAAACTATAGACATAAGCTTTTAGGACAGTATAATTACATTTAAATGTTTGCATCGAGCAATTCTCTTCCGCAAACAATAAGTACAAGGACAGTTAGGCATAATATTGCTTTGTAATATACAGTAAAACCCCTCTATAGTGAACCCCAATGGGACAGAGCTTTTGGTTCACTATAGGCACGGTTTGGCTTTTTTTTTTCTTTTATTTTCTTTTTTTTTTTTTCTTTTGCTTATTCCTAGTACAGGTGGTACAGGCCATGATAATCATGGTGGGTAGAAGTAGGCGACTGCTTTTATTGTAAGTGCACCACATGTCTACACATGTGAAAAGCAGTTCGAATTTGCACTTACAAATGTGCCAGAGCCCCGTTTGGTTACTTGCACTCGCTGGTGGGGTTGGACTTTTGCAAGAATCGGGGGCCATTGGAGCATTTTTTTAAACATAAAATACGGTTCAGACCATCCTTCCACCGACCTCTTTTCTAAATTTTTAGACCGTATAATTAAAAAACAGCCATACACACAGGAAAAAGCAGCCACTTAATAATGGTCACTTTGTTTTAATTCCCTAAATTGACCTATTTCTTTACAGTAATGCTGAATATCAAAATAAGTCATTTAATAATAGGTTCTTCTTATCATTAGCATACATGTTTATATATAAACCTCTATGTTTAATTTAAAAATTAAGCCAAATCCCCTAGGCAAACCTTTATTAATTATATATTTAAAAGGTATAAGAATATTTTAGAACATCTTTCTCAAATACTATAATACTAAATTTATTTGAAAAAAATGCCTCTAATACCTTGTTGTTTGAAAGTGAAAAGTGAAATTTGAAAATCAGAATTGTCTTAAAATATGGTTATTTCCATCAAAGGAATAGAGCTCCGTGTATTCTGAATCAATTGAAGATGAATCAAAAGTATCCAATTCAGAAAAATCGGACGCGAAACATGTTGATACAATAGCGCGATCGGTAAAATTGCGAATAAAAAACGCCAATTTAAAAACACAAAATCGGTAGTAAAACGGCCGGCCAGGGGGAATATCCGCGAACCCTGAATGAATCATATACCTAGCAAGGCTTCCGTTCTAAAAATATAACTGTAGTGGTAGTTTTTGAGAATTTATAAGTCGATTTGTTTGTGGCCAGCGAGACACGGGCACTGTTTTTTTCTTCTTCCAATTCCAGTTTCCACATATTCTTCTGTAGTATAGATTAAATTTTGTTTTTAACCTGTTATTCAAACCATTTTTGGCTTTAAAATTATTTGGAATTATTTTTTAGCCTAGGGTAAACTTGATATAGAACGCTTCTAAAAGGGCATGCTGCCACTGTTTTTTTAGAACGCCATTCTTTGTTTCTTTTCTTTATTTTGGAAGCCATTTTTGCATATTTTTTAATTTAAAAATTGTCGAATGCAAATATATTCTATTAAATAAAAGCATAATGTGAAAAAAATGCATACAACATACAGCAAAAAATAGAATGAAAGTGAAAACAAACAATGCCACTAATTTTTTGTTTTGAAATCGCGATCCGTGAAACGTGCTCAAATTTTTGTTGTTTATCATTATTTATTTTAATCACAATTTTAAGTTCGTTATAAGCCTAGTATTTTTAATAGATTTTATCATTTTAGGACCGAAAATAGGTTCGTTATAAGGGTAGTTCGTTAATTTAAAAATCGCAAAATTGGTTATAACGATGGTATTTTCAATGGAATGGAATTGGGAATCGCCGTGGGTTTGTTATAAGGGAAGGTTCGCTATATCCGGGGTTCGTATTAGCGGGGTTTTACTGTATATAAGTAAAATGTATTTCTCTCTACAGCCCTTTTACTGCAATGACTAAAAAATGAAATAGGGAGGATAATCATTGCCCTATAGGAACTGTAGAAATAGATTTTAATTATATATATTGTCACAGCGTCAACATGACTCATGTAAATATTTACATTAATAATTTCAAAAGAAAATAAGACCTAATCCAAATAATTTATTAGTGTGTGACGTTTCGGCAACAACATTGTCACCATCATCAGACAAAAGAATAAAAAAAATCATATTTTTTTTATTCTTTTGTCTGATAATGGTGACAATGTTGTTGCCAAAACGTCACACACTAATAAATTATTTGGATTAGGTCTTATTTTCTTTTATTATAATCTATTATCCAAATTGTGCTTTATCATTAATAATTTCACTTAATAAACATATTATTGTTTATTCTTTTGTTAACACATAATTTATTCCAACCACATCGGTGCAGGCGGGCACACGTGCATGTGTCAGTTATTCTTTTTCTTGGGGGTTGGTGGAAGGATGGTCTAAACCGTTGGTTTTCGATCGCTACGAACAGGGATCGAATCCCTCATTGGGCACTTATAATTTAAAAAAGCTCCAATCCCCCGATTCTTTCAAAAGTCCAACCCCACCACCGAGTGCAAGTAAGGAGTAAGGCTCTGGCACATTTGTAAGTGTAAAGTCGAACTGCTTTTCACATGTGTAGACATGTGGTGCACTTACAGTAAAAGCAGTCACCTACTTTTACCCACCATGATTATCATGGCCTGTACCACGTGTACTAGGGATAAGTAAAAAATATATATTTTTTTTCTTTGTAACCTTATCAAAATAAAAGCGTCAGCTTTTAATGAGAATTCATTCCGGTTTATTCTACAGCACAATGGGAACTGTTGAGCAAAAACCATCTCAAGGTATAACAATATTTAAAAAGAAAAGTAGCACTATATATTTATTTCTAATGTTTAATTACAGTAGAACCCCTCTTTGTAAAGGATAACACCTAGTTGCAGAACCAAAAGTGTCTTTTACAAAGAGGTGTCCTCTTAACGGAGAGTTGCTAATTAGTAAAAATGATCATTTTGGAAGTGGAAACTGTCATTTGTAGAGAGGTGTTTCTGTTAGCGAGAGTGTCCTCTCATGGAGGTTCTACTGTAGTATTGTATGGTGCCATCTCTAATTCAGAGGTCAGCCATCATTGAATGCCAAGTTCTGAACAAATCCCTTCATATTCCAGACCAAAGTGACAGAGATTTATGAAGGTAGACTATTGGAGAATTTCTTTCAATCAACCTGTCTTCAGACATTTAACAAAAGATTTTTTCATAGATTTGAATTTGTATGGCAGCTTGTTATCATGTTGGAATCTTATGCTTTCCAATATGCAATTATTAATTAAAAAGGCATATATTGGATAAAAAAAAAAGTATTTATTTACCAATATTTCAGTTGGCTGAACGCCAACCTTTTTCAAGGTATAACATGTTGAATTGATGTATAAAGGAAAATATGTAAATTAGTTAAGAAAGGTTAATTTGTTATGTTGTGAATTGAATATATGTAAATATATAAACACAAGGTAATAAGACCAAATAAATAAATAGTGTGTGGTTTTATTACCTTGTGTTTATAATCTATAATCCAAATTGTGCCTTATCATATCAAATTTAATTGTTGTAAAGAATAATATTTTTTTTCCAATGGCCCCCCGATTCTTGCAAAAGTCCAACCCCACCAGCGAGTGCAAGTAACCAAACGGGGCTCTGGCACATTTGTAAGTGCAAAGTCGAACTGCTTTCACATGTGTAGACATGTGGTGCGCTTACAGTAAAAAAAGCAGTCGCTAACTACCCACCATGATTATCATGGCCTGTACCACGTGTACTAGGGATAAGCAAAAAATATATATATATATATTTTTTTTTAAGTAGAAAAAGTTTAACATACTTTGATATTGTTTAGAAAATAGAGCAATCCATAAATAAATCTTCAATTAAAAAGGCATATATTGGGGGGGGGGGATCAAAAAATCTTTTATTTTTACCAATATTTCAGTTGTTGTTGACACACACATTAATATGTTATAATACCTTGAAAAAGGTTGGCATTCAGCCAACTGAAATATTGGTAAATTCAATGATATTTTGATTCCACATATGCCTTTTTAATTGAATACTTTGATATGTGCATTGATTTGTCAGTTGAGTGTAATCCTGGATATAGACATGATGAGGCTCAAATTTATAGGGATATCCTTTCTTTCTTCTTCTGTAACTTTAAAATATTTTTATGAAATAAAAGAAAAATAGAAGTCTTCTTGCTCTTATATAAAGACTTAAACAAGTAAATATTCTCTGCGCCATTTATACCCTTCAAAGCTGCTTCTCCAATCAAGAACCTCTCCTCAAGAGTATTGCTAAGTCTGTAAATCAACTCACAGCCAACAGCTCAGTCACAGTTCAATGGCTTCCAGCTCACGTTGGAATTCCTGGTAATGAGCCTGCAGACACTCTGGCAAAGGCTGGAGCTCTTGGCCTACCTGAAGCAAGAGAATCTATCACCCAACTAGACGAAAGAGACCTCCTCCATACCATCAAAACCCAATGCCTGCAGGAATGGAAATGGGGGTCGGTGGAAGGCTGGTTAAACCGTTTGGTTTTCGACCACTACGACCCGGGTTCGATTCCCGCATTGGACACTTTTTTTTTTGTTTAAAAAAAAAAAAAATGCTCCAATGGGCCCCGATTCTTGCAAAAGTCCAACCCCACCAGCGAGTGCAAGTAACCAAACGGGGCTCTGGCAAATTTGTAAGTGCAAAGTCAAACTGCTTTTCACATGTGTAGACATGTTGTGCGCTTACAGTAAAAGCAGTCGCTAACTACCCACCATGATTATCATGGTCTGTACCCTGTGTACTAGGGATAAGCAAAAAAAAAAAAGGAATGGAAATCTGATGCTGCACATGACTGGTACAGAGCAGGAGGGACAAGCACCGGTTCTGTCCTCCCAAGAGAACAACAGTCTTTGATTTCCAGACTTAAGTCTGGTCATCTACGGACAATGACTTTCCAGAATAGTTGCAAGGTCTTCCCACTATGTACTAAGTGCAATTCTCAGCCTGCAACCCCAAGACATTATTGACTGTATTGACTCATCCATTGATGAACTCTACTCTTCCCCGGCAGACACCATCAAAAGTCTCAAGCTTTACAAGCTTGATACCTTAGTGTGATTGAGTGGAGATGAGAAAGAAGAAGAAGAGTATTCTCTGCACTACAACACAACATAATGAAAAATGTTGGCGTTCAGCCAACTGACTTATGGTAAATAAATATTTTTTGATCAAATATATGCCTTTTTAATTAAAAATCTATGGATTGCTCTATTATCAGAACGATATGTAATTATGTAAGGAATAACTTGATCCTATAAAATCCTTTGGCAGTTGTCAGCTGTGACTGACATCAGAGCCCTATATTTGACAACTGTGGATTGACTAGACTTATGGACAAAATGAGGTTAGTCTGATTATAAAATTTGTTTAAGCCAAAAACACAGTGATTCTATCTTGGATAAATGGAAGGACGGTGTAATGGCTAATGCAGTACCCTAGTAGTTGTTGACCAATTGGATTCTACCAATTTGGGTATGCTTATTGGACTTTTAGAAGGTATTAAGATATCATTGTGACATCATTGTAACTGACAAATGCTTCCATAATCCAATTATTTATATTGGCAGGGGGAGTAATAGGGGATTTACTCAATAAAATCATATTCTTTCCTTTTGTACTTACTTCTATTCAGTAACTGTCACTGCTAGCAATTTGAATAGCAATTGTCAATTTAAATTTACTTAGATATTCTTAATATTTTAATTACTTATTCAACTAATTATTAATTATATATTAATGTTAAAATTGCTGTGTAGTTATAACACAAGGTAAAATTATTGGATTATGAAGAAACATTTGTTAGTTATTCATAGTTATTTATAAGTTTTTTTTTTTTTCTGAAATGTAAACTATTGGAAGCACATTATAAATTTTACTATAGGAAAATATTTAGATGAAAATGTTTTTGTGGGTCATATTACTATTTGAAATTAACATTTGATGCGTGAATATGTTCACAAACCTAATGTTTCTGGTTGGCTATTATATATATATAATTTAGAAATTAGAGAAAATGCTGACGATATATATAACAATCTTATAAAAATATTTTTGTTTTATTATTAGTATTATTGCTGGGGAAAAAAGCGGTATGTTTAAGTTTTATTTTGAAAAGAAAATCCGTAAATATGATGTATATTAGTCAAATATCAAATAAGTTTTTTTTTTCTATGATCAGTAAATGAATAAATTTTCATTTTAATGTTGTAATATATTTTTCAATAAAAATATTTTTATATAAACGATATTTTGGGTTTAGTAGAGACTTTTTGATATTTATAAGATTACCTTTCCTATATTTCAGCTTTTTGTTGAAGATATATTGAATTGCTTCAAAAAGGGGGAAAAGAGTATTGACTTAAGTCCTGGGGACATCACGCGAACTAATCATGCACATTTTAGTCTCACATTAGTGATAAAAACCAATAAAAATCTGTTTTTAGCTTTATTTAGTGTAATATAGTTAATATCATACTCGGCAACACAGTTGAGTTCATTATAGAATGTAAATAAAAGAACTAACGCTATCTAATACTAACAACAATCCTGTAAGTAAATAAATATATCTAATACCCCAATAATTAAATCTTATAATACGTTTGCTAACTATATTACATCATACATTGTGATTATAGACAGTTTTATTCTGGATTCATAAACTTTGAACCTATTAACACTATAAATTCAAAAGATATCATTGGATTTCTCAAAAGAAACTTTAGCATACATGGAATTCCTAAAGTTCTGGAGACAGATAACGGAAGAAATTATGCTTCAAGAGAGTTCAATGAATTCAGCAACAAATGGAAGTTTAATCACAAGACTTCAAGTCCACATTACCCTAAATCAAATAAACTGGCTGAAAGAGCTGTGCATATAGCAAAGAACATTCTTAGAAAATGCAAACAAAGTGGAGATGATATCCAGATTGGATTACTCAACTATAAAAATACTCCAAGAGAAGATATGGGATCACCAGCACAAAGACTACTTTCAAGAAGAACAAAGACAATCTTGCCAATCCGCAAAGAATTGTTAAGACCTTGCATCCAAAAGATGTCACTTTAAAGCTAAGAAGATCCAGAAACAAGCAGAAATTCTACTATGACAAAGGATCAAGAGAAGAACCAACTTTCACTTTCAAGATCGGACAAGAAGTTTATCTAAGAGAAAACAGAAGAAACTGGAAACCAGCCACAATAGTTCGAGAAGATGGTCCAAGGTCCTATACAGTCCAGAACAACAAAGGACTCTACAGAAGAAACCAATCACATTGTTGGAGCTTGGTTCCTGACAATGTTAGCCAGGACTTCCTTTCGCTCCTTCAGCCTCTAGTCTGGTCTCAGGTGATGACGATATGTGGCAGAGCTTATTGATGACTGTACTTTATGAGACCAGACCGGGGATTGATTACCGAGATGTTGTCCCTTCGCAAGAATGCGATGTAGCAAGCTGTTTGAATAGAGGAAGGACGCCTCACTCGATTTAGCTAACTGACTGACTTTATTGAATCTTTCACTCATTTTATATACATATATATTTACATAATTAAAAGAAAGAAAGAAAAATTTACATGATTATAAATCAATGCAGCCTAGCAAGTTATTTACATAACTAGGCGCAAACATACTCCCCCCCACCGCTGAACTTCAGTTCAGATCTCGAGGCGTAAAGGGAAGAGGGGCCAGCTTGGTGATTGGTCTCCTGAAAACTCCTCCAGCTGTCCAGGTTAGTTTTGTGCAAGATATTTTCACTAGACATTCCTCTTAGTGGAATGGAGCTGTTTTGATGAGCTCTCCTGAATAATAGTTTCACACTGTATCTTCCTTGGCAGTTTCTGGAATAGGTTTTCATGTAATAAGTTTCATAATCTTCTTCCTTTGTTTTCTGGTCTTGTAATGACGGCACTGACTCCACTTCCCAGAAATTCCTCACCAGACCATCTAATTCTGATGTTGTTTGTATCGTAAAGCTGCACGGTCCACCTTTATAGTTCGACGAGAGAGAGCTGTCTACTTTGCCCATTAGAATTCAACCGAGCTTTGATTTCATTGCTATAGGCTGGTTCCTTCCCAGCATTTTTTTCTCTCCATGCATCAAATATGCATACATATCTGCACCTAGAATAATGTCGATAGGTGCCGAAATATGAAACAGAGGGTCTGCCAACTCAAGCCCTCTCTGCATGATCCAGGTCGGTTCTGCCAATTTGAAGTTTGGAATTTCAGTTGTTAAGACTTCCATTACTAGAGCATTTGTTTGGTACTTTTCGGATCTATAAATTGATTTGAATGTCAAGTTAATAGATGTAGATGACCCCTGGACTGGATTATTTCCAATACCCCTAAGTGAACGTCGTGATGATTCTCCTTTGAGCCCAAGTTTCTCACAAATTTCTTTTGTGATCAAACTAACATGTGATCCACTATCTAAAAGTGCTCGGCAGATCTGCTGTGTACCGTTTTCACCTTCCAAAATTATTTGAGCAGTCGCAAGAAGTACTTGATTGATGGTCTCACTTCCTTGTTCAATACTCGTGTTGTTGATTTCACTTACAGGTGTAAAGATACTTGTTACATGTTGTTACATACTTGTGTACATAGACCATAAATCTGTACATAGACAGGAAAAGCACATATATTTTAATAATATAAATGAATTTTTAAAATTGTAAAAAAAAAAAAATGCATCGGCCGGGAATCAAACCCGGGGCGGCCGCGTGGCAGGCGAGCATTCTACCACTGAACCAAAAGCAAACGGTGACAGAATTAAGAAAGAATGCATGACGCTGATAACTGTATACTTGTATATTTTAATAATTCAGACTCAAATTAAGACTAGAGCAAGGATTAGCTCAAATACAGTCTGATACCCCATAGTAACATATATGGATATACATGTAGGTGATTCGGGGGAATACATTAGTATGCTTAATCATAAATAGCTGGTGGCCTAAAGAAATTCAAATGGGAATGAAGGACCGATTACAGAAAATGGGTAAAAATTAACAAAATAACTCATTTGTATTTAAGAATATTGTGGCAAAGGAGGCTATAACAAGAGCCATTAGTTAAATGAAGCCTAATCCTGGTAGCCAATTGGGCATTGACTGCTGTAACATGCAATTCGAGAGAGACTACAAAACCTGAGTATCTCACACATCATCCAGTGGCCCAGAACTCCATGACATCTGCAAGGGAGATGAGATGCGCTGCGGAGGCGCACCACTTGGCCAGAAGGTGTATGAGGGACTACAATAAGCCTGTGGCGAGAACAATGGACATCCGTGAAGAGGTGGAGAAAGTAGCCAAAATTTTTACTAACTATCCTATAAACTCCCATACTGTCCACTACACCCCAGCACCAGGAGTTTTACAGTAATAGAGGCGGACTTGATTGAGGTGACTTCAAGACCTGCTAGGCTTAACAGCCCTGGACTGAAAACTCAACCAGGAGAAGACCACAGAGCAGACGAAACAGGATTTCATCATAAGAACCATTCAAGTCATCACTAGGCAAGCTGCTAGAGTGGACATTGTGTGATGTTTGTAGAGTACAAAATAATTGGGCGTCCCACAAGAGTTGTGAACTCATACTAGGTTGAGTGTTCAGAATTATCAATAGAAAATGCAGACTCTGGATCATTTTCCAGAATAAAGAACTAGGAAAGAGCTGAAATGAATCACACACATTTTTATCAATTATACATGTCTCCCGAGGCAATCTGGTCTCAGCTGGCTCGGAATATAGCTAATACATCTTTAGATAACTATTTGCTGACAATTATCAACGGTAGATCCAAAAGTGAAAAGAGAAAACTATACATTTATAGTGGAGGCGCGATGCCTCTATCTTTGACTATTGTATTGTATCAAACTTATTTCTGCAATTCATAGAGGATTTTCGACTGATATCTTGCCATACTTTGACCACCTACCTATTGTAACTAAATTTTCTATCTCATTTTCCTTAAAATCAACGAAAAATCTCATCCAGAAAAATTACAGGAAGTACACTATAAATGGGTACCAGAGAATTCCGCGCTTTTTTCTCCGAAGCTGGGGAGAGTTCATAATAACGGCGAGCTATTGATTTTCAGGTTAATACATTAATGAATCAAATAAGGGAAGCAATGACAATATCGGGTATGCAAATTGAGTTTAGACCAAGCCATCCAAAATCAAAACCATGGTTTGATAAGGAGTTCTATACTGAGAGAAAATAAAATCAAATAAAATCTCACAAGATATATAAAACGAATAATGGAGAATGGATCTCGCTGCTTATGTTTCAAGCAAAAATATATATTTGAAGCTTTATTAAATCTCAGAAAAAGAAAAACTATTTTCGAGAAATAGATGGACTACTGAAGCATACTCGAGATGCGGCTACTTTCTGGAAAACCATAGATTCCTTCAAGGAATGAAGCTGTATACAAGGAAGAATATAAAACTCAAAGTGTTGAATTAATGTCTTTGACGCGACCATAGGTACTTTTGGGCCAACCGACGCTGGCAACACTGCCCCCGCTGCCCCCCGCGCATGTGCGAGCAGAAAAGGATTACCCCCGCAATTCCGGTAAACAAAAGCTGTTTCGACGCCAACGTTTGGTTTTGACAGGCCTGAAAAATAACTATCTCTCATAAATTTTAATAATTGTTTTGAATAATATTTGTATTAATATTAATTTGTGTGATTTTTAAATAAATATTTCTTTCAATAAGTATCAAATTATTCATCACTGTTTTCTAATTTAGGCCTCGCCATCCAGCGGTGTGACTCAATTCTACTGATCACTGCAACAAAGGTATTGATTTATCAATTTATAATTTTCAAGTCAGTTTCCAGCATTACTGTAAAGCTAGGAGCTTTTAGTTCAGGTTAAGCCATCGGGACCTTGTATTGTCTTTCTTTTTCAAATTTAAGACAAGACAACAGTCTTCAAAGAGTGTAGAATAAAAGGAATGGGCAATTATTTCCTCCACACCAGCCAATTCCGAACTGAATTATGAGATATCCATGACTGAAATAATCACAAACAAGGATTTTCACATATTATTAAAATGAACTCTTTACATCAATTTCAAAATCACGACTCAGCAACTGGATTGAGGCCAGAGGAATAATACCAGAGAATTATTTTTGTTGATTCATATGACGCTAAGAAGAAACAAAATAAAAATCTATGCCTTTTCATTGACCTAAGAGGTACCTTCAATAGAATGCCTCAAGCTTTGCTTGTCGCCCCACAGTCCACCGAAGCGATGGTGGCGGCCCTCTCCCCCAGATGAACATATCGTCCTGGACACCTTGTACACCTATATCCCCTATCAGCTAACACCCAACGAAAAACCCCGCCTCGCCGCCTTTTATCCTTCTCCCCAATTACTGAGGGAGTTTACTGGGGGGAAGGAGAGGAGGGTAGGTGCCGTGTAGAGGGGAAATCATGCTAGCGAGGGGCAGTAGAACCAATCATCTGAGATGAAAGAGTGGGCAAAGAGAATGAGTTCACGGGGTGACACGGAACACGGGTTAGTAAAGAAGGGAGGGATAACCAACAACGGAGCGTTGCGTTGTTGGTTGACAAAGAATAACTTCCGTGGGTACAAAGGATCTTTAGGACTTTATTTAAGTCTAATTGATAAAATAATTACATAAGAGTGCAAAAATAGAACAACAATAAAGAAAACAGCAGTTCCAAACTCACCAACTGCAGCGCAGTGAAGGAAAGCAGGTGCAGAACAGGATACAGAAGTTGGTAGAACCTTCTAGAATCTTCCAGGAAGTACACCAGCGTCGGCGGAAGCAGCAGTCCGACCTCTTGAGACAGTAGAGTTTGCTTGGAGTCCACCACGTAGCTTTGTTCTTCTTCTTCCCAGCATGAGTTCCTCATACCTATATATGCAGGAGTAGATCTTTCCAGAACGGTCATGGTAGTCAACCAATCAGAAAGCCGCCTGCGCTAAGCCTTGCGCAATCGCTTTAGATTGACCAATCAGTTGTTCTCCGATTTTTCTACATTATTCTTGAACGTTCTAGAACATTATATTCTGGAATGCGCCCCTTTTTTCTACGTAACACTGCCTTCATAGGACTGATCGTCCTGAACAGTCCTTTGTTCTGGAACAGTACCCCTGAAAGATACTAATCGGTTGTAGTGCACCACTTTGGGTTTAGATGTCGGAGTCTTCTGAATTCGATAGATGACATCATTGAGGCACTTGAAGATCTTGTAGGGTTCTTCCCACTGATACTGAAGTTTAGGAGAAAGTCCTTTCTTTCTTTCTTTGAGGATTAGGGAGCCAAACCATTTCACCCTCTTTAAAAGTCTTGTTGGAAATCTTGACGTTGTACCTGTCTCTCATTTTCTCACTGGAAAAGTGAAGCTTTTCTCTTGCCCACTGGTTAATGGTCAGCATCCTTTCTTCCAGGTGAGAGATGTACTCGTTAGTTTTTTCGAAGGTTTCTTCTGGACGACCAAGGAGCACATCACAAGGCATTCAGAGTTCATGGCCAAATAGCATTCTAGCATGACTATAACCAGTCGATTCATGCCCAGCTGATCGATAGGCCATCAGGAGCATGGGAATATGCTATTCCCAGTCTCTTTGATTCTTGTCGACAAACAGGGTCAGGCGTTGTGTAAGAGTCCTGTTAAAACGTTCAACCATCCCATCAGATTGAGGATGCAAAGGTGTAGTTCTTGTTTTCTCGATTCCCAGTCGTCTACACAGTTCTTGGAAAATTTTTGGTTCGAAATTCCTTCCTTGGTCGGAATGCATAATTCTTGGCATACCAAAAATGCAGACCCAATCTTGAAGTAGCGCCTCGGATACAGTTGAAGCCTCTTGGTCTGGAATAGGGATTTCGACAGGCCATTTAGTGAAGTAATCCATTATTACCAGGATGCGCTTATTTTCTAGGTCGCTTTTTGGAAAGGGCCCCACATCATCAATGGCAATCCGTTCAAATGAGGTACTTACAATGTTGATCTTCAACTTTTCTTTGGATCTTGTTGTCGGTCCCTTTCTCGCTGAACATCGTGTACAGTTTCTGCACCATTTTTCGACATCAGCTCGACTTTCTGGCCAACAAAATCTCTAACTTTGTTTTTCTGATACCGAAGTGACCTCCCGCAGGACTGCTATGCATCTCCTGGAGAACCAAGGGTACATGAGATCTGGGTAACACCAACTTCCAGGATTCATGCTTTCCATTCTTGCTCTCCCATTTCCTGTATAAGACTCCATCTCGTAGGGTCAAATAATTCCAGAGAAACCAGAGACTTTTGGTTTTATGACTATACGGGGCCACATCTTCCCAGGATGGTCTTTCATCTTATTTCTTCCAATTTATCAATGACAACAAATCTCAGTTTTCACGTTGAGACTTTCTTAAAGATTGTCCAGTCCAGTGCTGCTATTCTATTTCATCGCTTTCTTGCACTGTAACTTGTCTTATACAAAATCTGTCTTCAGCACGAGGACAATGCCCACATGGCCTTCTTGACAAGGAATCAGCATCATCGTTCCATCTCCCATGGTTCTTCCTAGGGGCTGAGGTGGTTTCAGAATTTTCCGGACAGTTCCTTTTTAGGTTGCCATATTGTCGACATCTACAGCCGTCGGTATCACTGTGTTGTTTTACTTTTCGGAGCCAATGTGATCAGAGGCTCCACAGGTCCAGCAGCGACCCTTTTCTCTTTCTGGATTATCCAATTTAACTCGTCTAACCACGCGATAACTTCCTCTTGAAGCTTGTTGGGCAGCTTCATGGCTTGGACCAGGGTTTCTTGTAGAGTAGTCGCACTTGAAAGTCTGGCAAACATCTGGGTTTCAGGGTCTCCGATGGCATCAATAAACTGGTGTTGGTTCATAAAATCTTGTATTTCAGATGGGCATGTTGGAAAGGCTAATCTTGCCAGGCGTCGGATGTTGTTGGCCAAATCCTGCAAACTTTCTTTCTTTTCTTGTAGTCTATTCGTGAATTTCACCACGTGAAGCTGTTTGTAATGTTCTTCTCCACATCGGGACTCCAACGCATCAATCAGGGCGTTTAAGTCTAGGTGAAGTTGTTCCGGAATCATCTGGAGAACTTCCACTGCAGGTCCACGAAGTGCACCAGCCAAAAAGTTTGCTTTATCTCGAACGTTCCATCCGTTCGCTTGGGCAACCACATTGAACTGGGTTTTGAAAGAGGTCCATGATGATTTTCCATCAAATGTAGGGACATAGACAACAGTCCTTCTATAATTGTTATTTTCTTGCTGGAAAACCGGAGTTCTTGGATGGCCCGTTTCCACAGCAGAAAGTGTTTGTTTTAAAGATGTCATTTCTTATTTCATTTCTTCTGTTACAGAAGAGATTTCATCTTATAAGCATTTTAACTTAAGTCCCAAGCTTGCTTTTAGCTCTTGATGTTGTGCTTGAAGAGCCTCACGAGTTTCTCGGTTTTGAGATTGAAGAGCTTCGCGAGTTTCTTGGTTTGGGGCTTGAAGAGCCTTGTTTTGAGTTGAAGAGCTTGGTTTAAAGCTTCACAAGTTTCATTATTTTGAGCTTCAAGAGCTTCACAAGTTTCTTAATTTTGAGCTTGTATCGCTTTCAATATTTTTTCCATTTTTCTGGTGAGTACCATAAATTATTCAGGCTTCATCTAAAGATCCCACTTCTGACACCAAATTGTTGCGTTGTTGATTGACAAAAAATAACTTCCGTGGGTACAAAGGATCTTTAGGACTTTATTTAAGCCTAATCGATAAAATAATTACAGAAGAGTGCAAAAATAAAACAACAATAAAGAAAATAGCAGTTACAAACTCACCAACTGCAGCACGGTGAGGTAAAGCAGGAGCAGAACAGGAGACAGAGGTTGGTAGAACCTTCTAGAATCTTCCAGGAAGTACACCGGCATCGGCGGTAATCAGCAGTGTGACCTCTTGAGACAGTAGAGTTTGCTTGGAGTCCACCACGTAGCTTTGTTATTTTTTTTTCAGCATGAGTTTCTCATTCCTATATATCTCGGAGTAGATCTTTCCAAAACGGTCATGGTTGGTCAGCCAATCAGAAAGCCGCCAGCGCTAAGCCTTGCGCAATCACTTTAGATTGGCCAATCAGTTGTTCTACGATTTTTCTACATTATTCTTGAACATTCTAAAACATTCTATTTTGGAATGCGCCCTTTTTTTCTACGTAACAAAATATTATATAATACTAGCGGATGTACCCGGCTTCGCCCGGGTTTTACCCGAGTAAAGGTTTGTCTGACGAATCTCTCAATAAAGTGAACATTTTTTCCCGGTCCCTTGAAAAATACTCGATAAGTTGAATAAAATCAATATTAATTGGTTCCCTCGTTAATTGGAAGTTAAAGGAATAGTATCTTGCCTTGGAATTGTATCATTATTCTTGTATGGATGTACCCGGCTTCGCCCGGGTTTTACCCGAGTAAAGGTTTGTCTAACGAATCTCTCGATAAAGTGAACATTTTTTCCCGGTCCCTTGAAAAATACTCGATAAGTTGAATAAAATCAATATTAATTGGTTCCCTCGGTAATTGGAAGTTAAAGGAATAGTATCTTGCCTTGGAATTGTATCATTATTCTTGTCTCAAATAAATTGCCGTGTCATCCTGAATTTTGTCTTTCCTAATTTTCTACATTACAAAATCATCGTATCATCATGATAATATTTAGAGCAGATTGTTGAATTATAACAGATAAATTAGAATATTTATCTTGATTATTTTTAGGCGAAAAGTTATTTCAAAAATTTTATTTGCTAGAAACCTTCCCAGTACTATACTAAATAACTTCCCAAGTTTCATTTCATTTATTTTGTAAGTATCACACACACACAGTAATAATATAGGAGGAGAGAGAGAATATTAATAATTACTTTTTAAATTTATAATATAAATTGCCAAACACACACATTTACATCCTTGAAATACCGCAATTAATTTCTGTCATTGCCAATCTAAGACCAATTATTTGAACTCATTAATAATGCTTGAAATATACCTAAAAATGTAATAATTTCGAAACTATTTTAGACGCGTAAGATTCTTTTTAAAATTAAAAAAATTCTACTGCCCTTACTGCAATAGAAAAATTATATATTTATAATTTTGTGTAATTCTACTGTCCTCAAAGCTTATGTCCATAGTTCGTCTAAAATACCCATTCCAAGAGTCTAGCAACAGTATCACTATTAAAGGAAGATCGAAAAATGCAATATAACAGCGGTATGGTAGATTAAACTGGCGAAACAGCTGGGAGGGTTCACCACTGATGAGCCAGGCCCTCCCATTAATTTTTCCATTGCAGTAAGGGCAGTAGAAATTGTTTAATTTCAAAAAGAATCTTACGCGTTTGATATAGTTTCGAAATTTCATAACAGATGGCGCCCTAGTGCATCATAATACCTAAAATGTATATATGGTAATTTAAACCAACAACCCCATATTGTATATAACTTATAACATGATTTTCATGTTGTATAATAGAAACACATCTGTAAATGATTATACGCATGATTGGCATGTGTCATTACATCATCATATGTAATGTACTTTGTACAAACTGAGAATAAATAAATAAAACTCTGCAATAGATTAAGAGTTGAGCTGAAGCAAGAGATAGAAGTCAGAAACGTCTAAAATCGAGATAGATGGAAGTTCCACAACAAGGTCTAAAGATGGGGGGGGGGGAAACTGCCATGGCGCCAGTTTAGAATTTCACCAGACGATCCACACTCTTCGCATCTGTTGAAATGCAATACTCCCTTTCTCAGAAAAGGTATATAAAGCCTCCGTCTTAGCTAAAAATACAGTCACTTGACAGTCTCTTCACCCTCAGCGTGAGCCCTCTCGGTTGTACCCCAGGTCCACCTCATCCACCATGTAGACCTGTAAGAACTCTTCCATCTCCATCTTTCGCTCCTAGCTCAACTTTTATCTGTTCACGGAACTTTCTTAGTGCAACCGTGTCTTCGTTTTTTTTGTGTGGACATTCCCAAGCTTTCCACTCTGCCTCGACCACGACTACCTGTACTTTGTGAGAACTTTTAAAGGTCCTCCAAGGTGCAGAGAGGTACTGGAAAACTCCACATCCTGACTGTTCCTCTCGGTCAACACAATATAGCGAGAGTCAACAGTAACTCATTACAGTTAGCCGACAGGATGACCAAAACGAAGAATGACACAACGGAGAAGGTAAGAAGACTGTCCAGATAGAAGCGAGAAAGAGCGAAGATGGAGGAACAAGCCCGCCATACCAACGAAACGACCAAGCAATCTCTCCCCCAACAAGAGATATTTAAGGATCAAACGCCGCCCCAAGGGACCTCCGCAGACCCGCTAATAGATCGCCAACGCCGGGAGCAAGCTGACCACCCCAACGACACAGTAGAAATTCCCGCAAGTCATGGAAATCGAGGAGCAGAATGGGGCAAAACCGGTGACAAGTACCCCACCTTCGAGTTGACATCGTCGAGACAATGCTCAAAGCGACAAGCCGCAAAAAAAACTTTTAGAAGTTACAAGCTTCTACAAGCTCTACATGGAGTGTCTTCCACGTCAACAGGAAAACAACCAGAGACCAAGTTTCCTAACTGAACAATCATCACACAATTGTAAGTTTTTCACAACTTGATTCCCCATAAATTTTGCATTTATATTTTCACTTTAAGCATTTTAAAATCAATTTTTACCTTTTTTCTATCATTTTAAATTCAATTTTTAAATATGCCACACTTTCATTTATCAATTTTTTCTTTATTTTAATGAAATTATAAATTTTAATTCATCATTTTCAATTTTATTATTTAAAAAATCTTCAATCACACATTTTTATCAATTTACTAATCTTACATGTCGTTCTTAAATTAATCTAAAATGCCATTATCTAAATCTACAACTTAAAAAAAAATAAATAAAAAAATCCTAATTTTAATAAGTAAAAAAAAAATCATCATATCATAATTTTAAACTTATTTTTGTTTTTCTTAATATCATTTTCATACCAAAATATACCCATTTCTTAATCAATTTCTTAAAATTTTGAAAATATTATTGCCATATTCACCATTTTATGTAAACGTCCCAATTAAAAATATTCTTGTCACTATCACGACATTGCCCTTTTACAAGGATAATTTTCACTCTACCATAGTCAACGATTTGAAAAATATATTCAATTTTTAAATATAAATCAACATAGGTGAAACGCATTTTTTTCAAATTGAAAAAATCGAAAGATACAATATCTTCAAAATAACAACAAGGAAAAACAACTATCTTTCCCAAAACAAATTAAAAATAAAAATCCCATCAAATTACACGCCAGTAGCTAAATTAAGTCACAGCCTTCCAAAACTATTGCAATCGTTAAATTCCAACATAGCAACACTCTCTCGTACCTTCCTTTTACATGCATAATTAATCAACCATACATCTCTCTCAACAAACGTTACAACACCCTCACACATCACTTTCTACAATTGGCAACAATTATTAGTGCGCGATTTCACAAAAAATCCAAATCTCGAGCCACACAAGCTCCACTTAGCTCTATATCGTCGCCACAATAAAAAAAATTCACATTAAGCGTGCCACATTCACTAACAGCCAAAATATCTCGATATGTGTTCGTACAACCACCACCTATGACTAGTAAATTTGTTATTCATTGTGAAACAGGTTAGATTCTGTACCAAACAGCGACTTCACGTGACACCTTTTCATTCCCAATTCTTCACTTCGTGTCACATCGCCACACCACAAAACCTTTTCACTTTTCAGGCCAAAGACGCTTTCATGCCTGTGACACATCTCACCCCAAAGCGTGTCCACGTCGAAAGTCGCACTTTCACTCATATCTAAACCTGACATCACCAAATAACATTTTTAATAAGTCTAAATTAACTTCGAAACATAACAACTACGAACATCGAGAAAATCATATCTTTCTATTATACCATAAAATTGCCAACCTCAACAAGAGAGAGAAAATCAGTTCCAAGTAAATGACAAATTTAACAAACATCCCACACGAGTGACCATACCAGAAATAGAATTCCCGTGAAAGACAGGAAATGAACCCCCTTTAGGCGTCACTCCCCCCAAGTCGCTTCTATTTCAGTTACATATCCCAGGACAATGTCCTCTCTCCCCTCACAAAGCTATCATCTTGACTACTATCTTCATGATCGCCCTTTTTTTTAAACACATGTTTCACACTAACCATTTAGGTTTTCTCACAAATCTCACCAACGCCTTAATCACAACACAACATACATTAAACATTTTACATGTTAATTGATATCACCAATTAAAACAACTTGGTTAAGTCTGATATAGACTTTATAACGGAAAAGAGATATAATTATCTACATATCACCTTTTTGGTTAAACGAGAATATTGTTCAATTTTACACTACTTAACATTTATCTAATCACTAGCCGAATGACCCGGGCAACGCCCGGGTTTTACCTGATTAAATGTTTTTATTCAAATACTATTTGTTACAATTATGAATTGGCGCCGTGGATGTCACTCTTGTGAAACGTCCCGCTCCAAACTTTGTGTCTGAGAAGCGATATTTTTATACAAAGATGATCTGGCTTTAGTTTTCTGCTCGAATGAATGTTTTTCTGTTAGAATTTTGTTCCTGCGTACAAAATAATGAACTGGTTTCACCCGTGGTCTCTGCTTTTTGGAATTTTTCCCGATATAATTTTCTATCTGATAATCAAACATGATACAGCAATATCGTCATAATCATTTTCTGACTAAAAATATAGGTTTAATAATTGATTTATATATTTTTAAAATAGCCTATCGTCTTCCCCGTATTTTTTTACCTATGTATGGATTTTGGTTTGAATTAGTGAACTACTGAGGATTGGTATACCGGACATATACAAACAAACATACAAACATTTATTTTTATATATATAGATTAAAGGTACTTATATATATTTAAAGGTTCTCATAAAGGTTACCGATTTAAAAGTTTATTTTATTTTATTTAAAGAAACATATTTTCATTTAAGTATTGTTATTTATTTTAAAAGATTAAGTAATTGTGCAAAACGATAATTGCCTTAAAAAAAAAGAAACATTCGCGGTGATTTTGTCTTGCATTCGTTTATACAATTATTATATATATTGGCATCATATATTAACTTTATGAACGGAAAAATATGTCCAGGGTAGCCTAGTGGTCATGGCATCTGCCCGGTAAGCGGAAGGTCGTGGGTTCGATTCCCATCCCTTGACACTTTTTTTATTTTATCCATTCTGACTAAAATCTATCCGTGAACTTCACACAGTGAACTTCACACAGACAGAATAAGGCAATTATATAAGTAGATTATAATCATCTTTAATTATATTCTGATTTTTGTATAAAATCTTGAATAATTATTTTTATTTTTACCTTTCAACTATATAATCAAATTTTTAATCCAACATTATTAAAAAAAAACTTCAATCAAATTTACTTTCATTTTTCATGATATTATTTTAGTATTGCAAAACATTTAATTTTTTCAAAATCATTTTTAATTCTTAATTATTATATCTGTTATTTATTACACTTTTACACTTTTTTTACCCACAATCATATGTCTATATTTTTATTCATTTTATACTTTTTAAATACCTTTATTATATGTCAATGTTTATCATCAACTATCGGGCATCTACAACAATCGTTTTCAACAATCATATTCTATAACCACTCCCCTATACTTTATTAGAACTATCTTTTTCAGCCATTGCTTCACTTCATTGTAGAAAAACGACAGCACTGCTTGGCAATTTTTTTAAATTTTTAATTCGTAATTTTAACAAACTCTTTGAACACAGTTCCCCAGATTTAAAAATCCCAACTTCTGGTCTGAACACGCTTCAAAAGTTTATTTCAATCATCCGCAGAGCACATCACCAACGCATGCACAAAGCGTTCCCTTTTATCAACTTTCAATTTTTTTTCAGCTCTAGCGGACCACAATCAACCTTTGATTTCGAGTCAAGTCAGACCACCTACTGTCGCTACAACAATTCTACTTATTGCATGGTACTACCACCCCTTTCAATCATATTAATAAGCAACTTTTCTTCAACAACTTTTAACCCAATAACCCTAAAATTGTGACAAAACACTGTAACCCTTATATAGGATCGCAAGTGAAACATTGCCAAGGAAGACGCTCAAGTCTATATCCTCGCTTTGCACCTGGATCTGATTATTTGGTTGCATTTGTAATGCTTACAATTGCATATTCTTCAGCTAATAACCCTTTCCAACGCCCGCCAATATTCTCTTAGAATGTGAATTTTTATGTCATCATTTTATTTTAATCAACATTTTTTAAAAATAAAACAAAAATGCCATTTTTATTTATCCAAACAAATCATCTTGTTATAGCCCTTTTTAACCCTCACAGTTTAAATTAATTAAAAGAAATTTTAATTACTTACCTGTGTTAGAGAGGCTTTACCCGCTTAAACCCGGATAAACCTTTTCACTCCCGGGGTCCATCTATGGTAATTTAAATTTATGTATATAACTTATAACAAGATTTTCATGTTGTATAATAGAAACACATCTGTAAATGATTATACGCATGATTGACATGTGTCATTACATCATCATATGTAATGTACTTTGTACAAACTGAGGATAAATAAATAAAACTCTGCAATAGATTAAGAGTTGAGCTGAAGCAAGAGATAGAAGTCAGAAACGTCTAAAATCGAGATAGATGGAAGTTACACAACAAGGTCTAAAGATGAGAGAGAGAAAACTGCCATGGCGCCAGTTTAGAATTTCACCAGACAATCCACACTCTTCGCATCTGTTGAAATGCAATACTCCCTTTCTCAGAAAAGGTATATAAAGCCTCCGTCTTAGCTAAAAATACAGTCACTTGACAGTCACTTCACCCTCAGCGTGTGCCCTCGTCGGTTGTACCCCAGGTCCACCTCATCCACCATATAGACCAGTAAGAACTCTTCCATCTCCATCTTTCGCTCCTAGCTCAACTTTTATCTGTTCACGGAACTTTCTTAGTGCAACCGTGTCTTCATTTTTTTGTGTGGACATTCCCAAGCTTTCCACTCTGCCTCGACCACGACTGCCTGTACTTTTTGAGAACTTTTAAAGGTCTTCCAAGGTGCAGAGAGGTACTGGAAAACTCCACATCCTGACTGTTCCTCTCGTTCAACACAGTATAACGAGAGTCAACAGTAACTCATTACATATAAATACATTTTCGAAATATAATTGCATATTAAAAATAAAAAAGGCATATCCTGACCAGGAGCACATGCGCTTTTCAGAAGGCAGAGCGCCATCTGGTGGAACAGAAATCAACTAAACATTGATTTAGCCTGTTCCCTGATATTTGGCCAACCCAATTTCCTGATAAATCAAGAAAAGCCATCCACGAACGCGTTTCGCGCTGTTGGCGCTCGTCAGCGTGGAGCAGGCTGTACCACTGCGACCAAAAAGATTTTTGATTCCAGTGGCTTCTTGGGAAACCAAGAAATGGGTATTTAAAGCCAAACTTGCGTAAATACGCTTATCATGTGAAAAAATAATAGAAAAAAAATAAAAAGCTCAGGTGTTGATATTAAAAATAAAAAGGCATATCCTGACCAAGAGCTCATGTGCTTTTCAGAAGGCAGAGCGCCATCTGGTGGAACAGAAATCAACTAAACATTGATAGCCAAATATTAGGGAAAAGGCTAAATCAATGTTTAGTTGATTTCTGTTCCACCAGATGGCGCTCTGCCTACTGAAAAGCACATGTGCTCCTGGTCAGGATATGCCTTTTTATTTTTAATATCAACACCTGACCTTTATATATATATATATTTTTTTTCAATTATTTTTTGACATAATTGCATATGTACACTATAATATATATAAGATAAATCAAATATTTTCAAATCTTATTGTAATTTATTGCAATTTTAATTTTTTAAATATGAACCCAAATTTCAAGGATTTAGATACGGTTAAAGGTACCTTGTAGTATATTTAACATGATAAATTTCTCCCTCTCTCTATTCAACGCTTAAACAAAAATGTTCACATCTTTAATAATTACTGGCAATTCAGTAAAGACTATTCATAATATTATGATGCATGAGCGCGCCATCTGTTATCAAAATACGAAACTATTATAGACGCGTATAATTTTTTAAAAAATGTAATGGCAGTGGAAATTGTTTTATTTTAAAAAAGAATCATACTATTCATAATATTAATTTTTATTTTGCAACATGTCTATTCTTTTATAAACATCATATCATTTATAGATCCACATCTGCTACCCCGAAACTACTCCTCCAAATGCTTCGAAACATCAAGCATGGATCTACCTCCACAACAATCTTGACCGGCCATGGCTACATTCAGGCAGACCTTGCAACGGTATCGAAAGAAGACCCAACTTGCCCCCACTGCCAAGATGAAGACCAAACCGTAGACCACCTCCTCTTCACTTTTGCCCAACCTTCCAATACCAAAGATTCCAGACAGCCACTCTCCTAGGTATCACCAACATATGTCCAGCATCCCTAGAAAATCTCCCAAGAAAGAAATCTGCCTGGCAACACCTCATTAATTGGACTTCCACTGGCATTGTATATAAATCCAAGAAGACTTAGGTCAGAAGGACATCCCGGGTAGTTGGCGACTTCTGTACGCTCCAGGAGAACCTGGGTTACTTAAATAAATAATAATAGGTCCACATTTAAAACTTGCAACTCTCAGATTTTGTTTCCGATAAATAAACTCGCAGGTATTCAGGGTATAGAATTGTAAAGAAACTATCAGCTTAAAATCAATTTTAATCTCAAGGGCAGTTGGCGTTCTGCGTTCCAGGAACCTGGGTTATAAATATTATTATTATTTATTTAAGTAACCCAGGTTCCTGGAGCGTACAGAAGTCGCCAACTACCCGAGGTTATAAATATATCTCTCAACCTTCCTTCAGAAGTGTTTACTTTTGTTAATATCCATCCACGAGAGACTCTCGTGTAGCCGGGCATGGGATAAACAACATGTGTGGAAAGTGAAGCCAAAACACTATAAATATCACACATATCTAGGTATCTAGCCATAAATAATATGATATTTTAAAATTATCTATTAGAAAAAAGTAAACATATACGTCAATCACAAGGATTATTTAGAAAGATCTATAAATGAGTTCGATTAATATTATAAAAGTAAATCACTTGGAAGAGCGAAATTATTTTGCATGTGAAGCTCTGCTTGATACTGTGATACATTTAAATAAGTTCTTCCGTGAACTTTAGCCTTCAAATCTTGAATGTTTACTTAAGTTGTCGTTATTTTGCTAAAAAACAGTACTATGTCTTCTCTCTCTCTCTAATCCTAAACTATATTTAACTCTAGAGTAGAGAAAATCTACTTACTTATTACGCCTTTTCTTCTTTCCGCAGCAGCCTCCCATGGTGCTCGCTTGTTCACTCCGGTCTTAAAAGATCGCTCCGGTCTCAAGATATCACTCGGATCACAAAAGATCGCTCCGGTCTCAAGATATCACTCGGATCACAAAAGATCGCTCCGGTCTCAAAATATCGCTTGAATAACAAAGATCGCCTTCAAAGATCACTCATATGAGATAAGATCGCTTTCAAAGATCACTCAAATGAGATAAGATCGCTTTCAAAGATCACTCATATGAGATAAGATCGCTTTAAAAGATCACTCATATGAGATAAGAACGCTTTCAAAGATCACTCAGATGAGCTAAGATCGCTTTCAAAGATCCCTCAAATGAGATAAGATCGCTTTCAAAGATCACTAAATGAGATATGATCGCTTTCAAAGATCACTCAGATGAGATAATATCGCTTTCAAAGATCGCTCAGATGAGATAAGATCGCTTTCAAAGATCACTCAGATGAGATAAGATCGCTTTCAAAGATCACTCAGATGAGATAAGATCGCTTTCAAAGATCGCTCAGATGAGATAAGATCGCTTTCAAAGATCACTCAGATGAGACAAGATCGCTTTCAAAGATCACTCAGATGAGATAAGATCGCTTTCAAAGATCACTCAGATGAGATAAGATCGCTTTCAAAGATCACTCAGATGTGATAAGATCGATTTCAAAGATCGCTCAGATGAGATAAGATCGCTTTCAAAGATCACTCAGATGAGACAAGATCGCTTTCAAAGATCACTCAAATAAGATAGCTTTCAAAGATCACTCAGAAGAGATAAGATCGCTTTCAAAGATCACTCAGATGAGATAAGATCGCTTTCAAAGATCACTCAGATGAGATAAGATCGTTTTCAAAGATCGCTCAGATGAGATAAGATCACTTTCAAAGATCACTCAGATGAGATAAGATCGCTTTCAAAGATCACTCAAATAAGATCGCTTTCAAAGATCACTCAGATGAGATAAGATCGCTTTCAAATATCGCCTTGGTCGCTTCGGTCGCTCGCTAGTCGCTTGAGTTGCTCGCTAGATCGCTTCGGTAGCTAAAGTGAGAAAGTCTTTGTTGTAGCGGCTTCAAAGGAAGAGGGGAGCGGGTTGGAATTAAATAATAGAAATTGGGGGATTTTATACATATATATTTTTTGTTATATTATTTTGTCACACATTTACATCTGTGGTGTGTCGATTTAATAGTCCAGCGATGGCTCAGATAAGTATTTCAAAGTCGGTGTTTTATTGATATTACTTATTAGCTACATTTTTAGAGGAAAACCTAAAAAGACAACACCCTAGAATGTCTATTGGGATCTCATTGGCTTCCGCCGATCTGCCGCGCCGCGCAGCGCTGGTCATCTCCTATTTCCTGGCCCCGCTTGTATGTTTGCTGGCGGCATGGTCTGTCATCCCAGCAGGCTGGAAGGAAGTCTCTCGGCCCCCATACATCTAATGAAATTTCAAATTAACCAAATGCTAGACCAATTTATATATTTTTTAGATAATAAATGATGAAATATTGTGGAATCATGCTTGATGTACAAAAATAAATTTATTTCCGAGATCATTCACTCGAGAAGAACACGGGCGAATACAGAGAGGGCATATATCTATAAAAGGAAAATTCAAAATCTATATTAACTTTTTTCCGTTGAATCTGGCTGAAATTCTAAAAGTATATAGTTAAATATAGATGGAAATTTTGCCAGGAGGATATTGATTTAAAGAGACAAAGGTAGCCTCTCCCGTCAAAATAGACGTCAAAACTAGACGCCATCTATTGACCGTCACCGCAAACTAGCGGTCTCGGGTCGGTGACAAAGCCAAACACCAGCTTTGGCAAACTGAAAAGCGTCCACCTAGAGACCATGGTTTTGGGCTAATGGCCCTCGTCAGTCTAGGGCGGACTTTATTCCATGAGATCCACACGGGATCTAATGGAATCTTGACAATCTGCCAAAGAGGGGTTTAGCTGGCAAAGTGGCTGGGCCAAATCTATGGCTAAAATATAGATGGAAATTTTGCCGGGACGATATTGATTTAAAGAGACAAAGGTCGTTAAATATAGAAAAGGTTTTTGTCCCATTTCAATAAAAAATATCGAAAAATTAACCCAATACTGGTCTGATATATTTATTTTCAGAAATGAGGATAATAATATTGACGTACCATGTTTGATGAGCAAAAACAATATTCTTCCGGAGAAGCTTTCACTCGAGCAGAATATATAAATTATGAAGATTAAAAAACACCTTCACTCTTTTGAATTTCTGAAATTTCTGAAAAAATCACAAACTTAACAACTAGGCGTATAAACAAAAATGCAGTTTAAAATAGCCTATTCGCAAAATAAACCAATAACTAATTTACACTTTTTAAGTGAAAAATTATGGTTAGATCTTAAAGGAGTTAGAGACCTATAATTTGAATATAGTTAAATATCAGATTAAATTGCTCATTTTGGATCATAAAATGTGATGCTAATATACATTACTGAATTATGTTTGTTAATTTAATGCATTCTCCTATAATAATACTAGAATTTTAGCCTGTTCTACACACAGGTCTAGAACAACAGCCATTTCTAAGTCTTATTAAAGTTTTACCTTAATATAGCTGAGAAAAATAAAGTTGTGAAAAACTAATTAGACTAATGGGTTATCAATTTACTGTATGTAAATTAATGTTAAAACTGAGATATTATCACGATATAATGTTTAACATAATTATTTTATTTATTCTCCCAATATACAGTTGACCCTGTCTATAGCGCCCGATTTTAAATATGTAGTACGATGCGATTTACATTAAAAGTGACCTGTCTATAGCACCCCCTTTCTATAGCACCCTATTTGGTGAGTCCCAAGAGGGGGAGCTATAGACAGGTTTAACTGTATGTGATTTTTATTTTATTTATATTAATCAACCAGGCGCGATATTGAAATATTTGCGCCTAATACAGAGGAAACAAACAAAACACAACAAAATAAAACTTAGAATTAAATATTTCAATATATATTATGACATATGCCCCTCAATACCTTCATTTTTATTTAAGTTAAATAAAAAAGCGATCTATATATAAATGTCACTTTCAGCATTTTTTTTTTCAACTTACCCACTCGCCATGACAATAAAATTATCTGAAAAAAAAACAATGGTTGCCTGTAAAGTCGGTTTTACGGGCGAAGATTTTACGTGACAACGGTAGAATATTTATTGATATGAATATAATTAAATTGCACAATAGGAACAAGGAATTGAATGAGAATAAGAATTGCACAAATTTTAACTATAGAAATATATTTTGTTTACTAAAACATTGTACATGTAAACTTAAACTTAACTAATTCCTATTTGAGTGATTTTGTTGAGGATAGGACGATGATAGAAGAAATATGAAATGAAAGGAAGTGTTTCTGCTGTAATGTGTCTTGCGAAAGTCAAGTCGATAGTTGTTCCTTTTAACGTAGTTGACTTAGAAACTTTTGATACGCAATCAAGATTATACGTATTTTTCATGTAATTAAGAAACGAGTTGTCAGGCTTTACGTTTTTGTTAAAATGACCACACAGAAGAATCGGTATACTAGAATCAATTTGCACGAACGGTGGCACGTACTGGCTGTTGTGAATGTACGGACCGAGTCCTTGCCATAGTAACATTCCAATATCCTGCATACTAGCTCCTGGATGAATATATACAGCACCGAGTATAAACTTGAAGCTAGTATTAGCGGCGAAGCAAGTAACTTCAGTCATGCACATGTCACCCTTGGTTTTAATGACACGAGTTACGTCTGTAATCGCAACTTGGAACACTTCCGCCGTAGATGTCGATGATAATTTACGATAGATCGCCACTCCACCAGCCGCGTTGGTATCTGAGTTAGGTCGATTATTTTCCCTGGATACGCACTCATAACCCTTGATTGGAGTTGGTTCACAAGTGTCGCGCATCCACGTTTCAGTCAATACTAAATAGTCTGATCGTGGTATCACTGTATCTGTTTCAATGTCCGCGGCATGGGCACTTAAACTTTGACAGTTGATGTTCGTTACAATAAGTTGTCCAGCGTCGGTTTGCGTCGTCACAGAATTTTACGGCTTGTTTGGTAATTGTGTCTAGAGTGTGTCCACGAAGTCGTAAGTATTCATTGCGAATATCTCGAGTAGTCTGTGAGTCGTTTCCATCTCGGCCATGTTTGAAAACCAATGGAGAGTCCTTTTCTGTTATGAAAGGTACTGCAGACGTTGACGGCACGATATCCTCCGTCTCCATTGAAGTACTGGAAGTTGAAGGCACCGTTTCCATTGTTTTGAGAGTGGTGATTCCTGTTGAACATTTGAAATTGAATGGATGAATTTTTAATTTTAAAGAATCAATTTGAAAATCAAAACACTTATTCAGATCGAAGGTTCATATTTTTGCTAAATAAATTTGAAATTAAATAAAATTTGTAATTGTAAATGATGAAGTTGAAAATTAAAACATTTACTTATATTAGATGTTAAAATTCTTGCTCAACACAGTTTAAATAAAGTTTTCTTATATCTGCCACTTTTTCTTAATATTTGTAATTTTAAATAATCAATTCGAAAATCAAAACATTTATTCAGATCGAAGGTTCAAATTTTTGCTAAATAAATTTGAAACTATTTAAAATTTGTAAAATAATAATTAATTAATTAATTAATTTTAAACTAATAATTTACTTAACACTATCAACATTTATCAATAGTATGACATAACCTATAAACTCAGTTTCTCAACTTTTGTGTCAATCTAACAATTAATCAATCAATCATAGTTTACGATAATGAAATATCAGTGTACAATTATTTACCTTTATTGTTGTAGTTGTTGTAAATGACGAATCTAAGCACTCCACATTTTCACTACAGACACAGCTGACGATACTTTAACCACACGTGTGAACTTGTATTATGACGCTTTCTTGTTTTTCCAACGCCAAGAACGTTCGAGAAAGACAAAGACAGAGACAAGCATGCGCCGATTCAATGCGCCTAATTCTCTAGCGCTGCGCGCGCAGCTGCGCGCGCAGCACTCTCGTTCGGTGACTCATCGTAACGTTACCGGGCGTTACACTTTTTCATAAGTGACTCCCAGCCGCAACCTAATTTAAGACGTTGTCACGTCAAAAAATATATTTTTTAATGTGTTACATTTTAAAACAATATAAAACCATGATCAATTTGATTAAAATAGGTATGACTAGCCGAATGAACAGGGCCCAGGTTTTAACTGAGTGAATTTTTACCTGAGTTTATAAATCTAAAATAAAATGCTGTATTATGTTAAATATTATACGTTACAATTATATTTAGATCCTGATTCGCACAGGTTCTTCTAGAGTGAATGAATGTTTGCCCAATGATTAATGCTTTAACAAATATTTTTATTATGAATATTATCTAATTATCATTATAAAGTGAAAAAAAATTCGTAAAATAAAAAATCAAAATTAAACACAAAATGATGATAATAGTAATAATGATTTATTAATTTTAATCCATATTATACTACTAACCAGAGTTATAATGACATAATCAAAATAAATAACACAATATTTGCCTGGCAAACATTGACTCGGTAAGAAGCTGAGCCACAAGCTAGGTTATTCAGTTAGTATATAATAATTATGATAATTTTAATAAATATAAACTATACAAAATAGTTTTCCACTTATTTAATTTTAGACTTTGAAAAGAGAGATTTTGTGTTAATGTATATTTTGCAACTATATACATTCACAAACAAAATTCTTCAATGGTTTTTCAGTAGTGTAGATGGAAAATTTAGGAAAACAAAAATATATCTTAAGAATAATGATGATATTAATTCATTATTCTCAATCACTATTATAGCTTTGATGAAATTCAAAAATACATCAGGGTTCTGTAGAGTGTATGTTTGCTTAATAATACAGCTTTGATAAAAATGTTAATTATTTTCTTATATTGAATAGGTAATTAATCTTCGTGTAAGTAGCGTAGTAATATTTGAAAATTTCCAATTTGCAGTAATTCCATGCACTTTTAGACGTTCTTGTTGAATTTTTTCGAAGAATTAGAAGTGTTTGAAAATATTTCAGGTCTTGATTTTTATTCTTTGAATGCCTTTTTCGATAGCGATATCAAACAAAACACAACCTGATCTCTGAAGGGCCCCATCCACTTCGCCCATCAGCGTGGCAGACATCACTACTTAATCCGCCCCCGACTCTAAATCTTAATATTGAATAGGTAATTAATCTTTGTGTAAGTAGCTTCTTATATAATTTTCTTATAGAATTATTATTCTTAACTAGCTGAATGACTGTCAATGCCTGGAATTTACTCGAGTGCATTTTTAACCGAGTGTATATGTATGAGAAATGTGATGCCCTTTTTAAATCAAATTAATTTTTACAACTATATATATGACCCCGACTTATTCTTCCCGAGTAAATATTTTCCCAATAAAGAATGTGCTTTAATAAATATGATTTATTATTATTGTATATCTTTTATATAAATAATTACTATTGAGTAAATGATGATTTGAAAAATAAAAATTATGAAAATGAAACACAAAATGATGATGATAATTGATAGGCTTAGCAAAAATACGATGTTTCTATTAAAAAATTCCCCCACCGATGATCGTCCCCCGCCGCTTTTATTTTCACTCAGATACTTCTAATTGCTCAATCACAGAAGATAAAATATTTTATTTTTTACTTTTTAGTGCATTTAAATAAAAGCTTTTTTTAAAAATGTATTTTATTTATTAATTACACTAGCACACAAAATGAAAAATAATTTCTCCTCTTCAAATTAACAAAATATTTTCTGGGTTAACCTTTTGTGCTGATTAACGTGGTATCAATATTTATTTTCGATTAGCTCAATTTCTCAAGTTATGGATATAATGCATTTAACCCATGATATTCATCTATTGGAGGAAAAGTTATGACATTAAAAACTTATTACTATATAAATAAATGGGCCAAAGATATTGCAAATGAAGAAACAATATTATACATATATGCATGTGTATATATTTTACTTCAATAACTGCCCTTAGATATATATATTTATCAAACTACTTACTCTATCCATATAAATTTTCATTTAAAAATCTTATTTATTTCCCTTTCTTTTTCAAAATTATCAGGAGAATTGTTTTTATATATAAGATGGAAGTTCTTAACAAAAAGCTGTGTATGCGAAAAAACATTTTATTTGGTTTAATAAACATTATTTATAAAGTGCAGTAATATTTAGCAAGTAATAAAAAAATTATATTCATGGATTTAAATTCTATTACGATAGACAGAGATTTTGGTTTGTGGTAACAAGAGGTTCCTTTGCTTTAATTATGATCCAAGGATTTTTGATGCTTCTTTTGATAGCCCTAGATCCCTAACTAGATCATTTAATGATGCCTGATCAAATAAATGTGGAATGCCACTTTCATTTGAAATAAATTCTAATTGATGATCAACTGCAATTGCTGTGTACTGATCATCCTTTTTGATATAGGATTCTTGAACCGTTTTAGGAATCGGTATGAGATTCTCGAGGTCGTGAGGAATGGGTTGCCTAGCTGATGGTATATATCAGGATAAAAGTTTGTTTACTTCTTTTTGCTATTAAGGCCTGTGATTTTGCAGACACAGAAATAACAATAGTCATGGTGATTTTTTTGGTTCTCGCCAAACCATTGGTATACCAAAGGGCATACCTTTTGATTTCCCCGATTTCCATTGCAAAAGCCCTTGATAGCACGTTCCGCACACACTATGGGGGCACCACCACTTGTCTTGATCACCTAAAGCCACACCAAAATATTATTTATAGCATTCTTTTATCTTTGGGGTGATATGTTTCCTCTGTTTGGGAATTGTAAATTTTCCACAAATGTAGCAGAACATTTCTGGATTAGCTTTGCATTTGCGCGGCATTATTTATATATTTAAAAATATTTATGAAAATAAATGTATTGTTAAACATTGTCTTGATATAGAATTGCAATGCTATGCATTTTATCTAAATGATGAGTAATTTTACATTTACAAAGTCAATATCTTCAAAATATTTTGATGACAGCGATGACATCAGCTTCTTTATAAAATTAAATATTTTGAAATATCTTTTAAAAAATTGAGCTAAATTTGAAAAAGAAGGTTATATTCATGATCTACGGGTTGGAATTTACTAGAAACAATTTTCAAATATTGAGAAGGAAAAAGTGTGTGTACTAGTGTTATTATATAGTGTGAATTTTAATAAAAACTTTTCTTAAAAGAATTATTCATTTTTAAAATATTTATTTAATTTTTGGTCATATTATATACTAGAAGAATGGCCCGGGCAACGCCCGGGTTTTACCCGAGTGCGTATATATTTTAAAAACGTTTTAATTCAAATACTATTCGTTACAATTATAAATTGCCGCCATGGATGTCACTCTTGTGAAACGTCCCGTTCCAAACTGTGTGTTTTTAAAATGTTTTAATTAAAATACTATTCGTTACAATTATAAATTGGCGCCGTGGATGTCTCTCTTGTGAAACGTCCCGCCCCAAACTGTGTGTGTGTCTTGAAAATATAAAAATAAAAACGTGAATTTTCATAAAGATTTCATCATGTCGATTTTTTTTTGCATTTCACCTACTAAATCGATAGAGATAATTACATTTGCAACATGAACTTAGGTATATTGACTAAATAGAAAACTGCATAGTAATAAAGATCATTTTTTAAAGGCACCATATCGTTTTTTTTTTTCAATAAAATCGAAACAAAAATTAACGATAAATAACGATAATTGCTTTAAAAAGAAATTGCCTTAAAAAAAAAGAAACATTCGCGGTGATTATGTCTTGCATTCGTTTATACAATTATTATATACGAATGACCCGGGCAACGCCCGGGTTTTAACCGATTAAATGCTTTTATTCAAATACTATTCGTTACAATTATAAATTGGCGCCGTGGATGTCATTCTTGTATAATATATAAATGAGTTTTAAAAATTGTAAAAAAAAAAAAAATGCATCGGCCGGGAATCGAAACCGGGCCGCCCGCGTGGCAGGCGAGCATTCTACCATTGAACCACCGATGGTTATGAAAAATCCCATCCGTGAGCTTCAAACAGACAAACAGACAGAATAAGGCAAATATATAAGTAGATGAATTCTCTATATTCTCAAATTTATTATAGCTAAATCCAAACTCGATGATTTATAATTATACAAAGCTAATAAAATTAAGAAAGTAAATTTATAAAAAGCTAAACAAAATATTTTAATACAGTAGAACCTCCCTGAAAGAGAGATTTTTCATGACAAATCAAATATATTTAAATTTTGAAAAGACACTTCTTCTAGAGGTTACATCTCTATAAAGGATAGTTTTCATTGCCAAAAATTATCATTTTTACTATTTAGTAACTCTCCAGTAAGAGGAAACTTTTCCTTAAAAGCCACTTTGGCTTTTCAACTAGGCATTGTCTTTAACAGAGAGGTTCTACTGTATATACATCAATACTGAATCCAACATTATTTTATTATTAGGGTAGTTAGCGCTCGGCGCCTCAGGAACCAGGGTTCTAAAATATTTCTCTCTACCTAATATTATTAAGTAAAACCAATCATATGATATTAGAATATATATTTTCAATTAAAAAGACATATATTGGATCAAAATATCATTTATTTTACCAATATTTCAGTTGGCTGAACGCCAACCTTTATCAAGGTGTTAAAACATATTTAATGTGTGTCAACAACAAACTCAGCGCCACATAACGTCAACAGAATGAAGTTTTAATTTTTTAAAGCTTAATTCTGTTGACGTTATGTGGCGCTGAGTTTGTTGTTGATACACATTAAATATGTTATAACACCTTGATAAAGGTTGGCGTTCATCCAACTGAAATATTGGTAAAATAAATTATATTTTGATCCAAAATATGCCTTTTTTAATTAAAGATTTATTTATGGATTGCTCTATTTTAAAAAAGAATATATATTGTAAGTACATATTTGCATATGTAATTATAACATAAAGATGGGGAGGATGGCATTCATGTACCAAAAGAAGCTCCCCTCCCGTTAAAACCCATTTATTTGATGTTTGAAAACACAGTCTTGGAGTAGTAGCAAATATCCTGACATTGTTTATGGAGGGGTCTTCAATGTAAGTGGAGTTCAATTAAGTGGTCTTCTTTTACTGTGGGGGCCACTTTTTGTGAGGGTTGCGGGCGAAAATGGCAAGGTAAAATGTTTGACAATTAACATAATTTTATTGATATCTTGTCAATACATAAAAATGTTCACAGTTTTCACTATTATTTTAAAATAATAATTATATTAATACAACTATGTACAAAGAACATGGCGCCTCTGCCATCGCTGCAGAGTTTGGTGAAGAATCACCAGCTAAAATGTGACACCACTCTAACACAGTAAAATGTTTGATGGCCTTGGCTGCATGTTTTTCAATTCACACAATGCTGTTGTGACCTTTGACTTAGCAGAGTTGTATATTTGGTATACTATGTAGATGATCTCAGCAATAATTCTTGGGACCCAATGGTTACATATTGTTACACCTTGAGATGTAGATGGTTTTTGTTCTGCGGTTTCCATTGTACCGTAGAATAAACCAGAACGAGTTCTCATTAAAAACCTAACGCTTTATTTTGGTAAGGTTACAAAAAGAATGAAGAACGCCGGCGCGAGCGCGCTGGCTGCACAATGTTAACAAAGAATAAACAAATCAACCTTGATTTGTTTAATAAGTTAAATTATTAATGAAAATATTTACATGAGTCTATGTCGGCTGTGGCAATATAGCAGAGAGATCAACTTGGTGGGCTGAGGCAATAACAAAGTATTCATGTGGAAATTGCTAAGTAGATTATGGATAGAGTTCATCTAGGAACGCTGTCAACTCTGAAGATGTTTTAGGTGCATATGTCGTAAGGGAGATAACTAAGTCACTCCAACTCTTCCTGAAAATTGTGGTCCATATGATAAGAAAGCGGCGGTATTTGTTGCATATTGATTATGTATATTTTCCTCCGGAAAGTAGGAGAAAGGACAGAGGAAGAACTTGAGAAGGGCCAGTGTTTTGGGATTTTAAATATATGTTAAGAGCTTTTCTATGGTAATATTGAGAGTCTCTAAAGGATATAGATGGGTTACTGTAGGAACCTGTTATGAATATAGCTGGTATTGTAGGAGTCTGTCATGGAAATACTGCATGCAAGTACTGCAGGATATATCAAGTATAGCTGTTACTATAGAATTCTGTCAAAGATATAGTTGATACTGTAGATGCCTGTCATAGATATATCTAGCACCGTAGGAAACTACATCTAATTATTACTTCCCTACCCTGTAGTGAGGACTTCCCAAGTTTGCGAGCGCTATTTGCATAATCAGGACGATTTTCACAAAAACTAGTGACTTTCAATAGGGCTGGGAAAAGGTGAAATCAATATTTAGAAGGTTCTGTTGATGGTATAGGACTGATCAAGAAGGCTTTCAAGGTATGATAATAAAATTCGGGGAATTGGGTCATAAAATATTTATTAGATGAATATATACAAAAAATGGTTAATATTCCTCAAAATACTGTCCGAGGGAATCTATACAGCGTTTCATTTATTTTTCCCAGTTCCGGAAGCACCCTGAAAATTCGTCAGAAGTAATACCCCTTGTTGTATTTGCTCCCAGTAATAGTCAGACACAGTCAAGCATCCGTTTATCTCGAGATACTTCTCTCCAGGTACACACCACGTGCCGAGATCTACTAGTCAATTCTCTCTAATTACACAGTTAATGTCTTATATATACAAATATATATAAAAATAAAAGGATTTAAAAGCGCGAATGTTTCTTTTATACATAAAACGAACTTCTACTGTCCTTACTGCGATGAAAAAATATATTGGGAGGGCTTGGCTCATCAGTGGTGAACCCTCCCAGCGGTTTCGCCAATTTAATCCACCAGACCGCTTCTCAGAGCTTTTTTTATTTTATATGTATAGATGGCGCGTTATTGCTTTGTGTTAATACAAATATATATTTACATGATGATAATGATAAAACATGAAAAATAAATACAGATGTTTAACCATTTACATACACAACACATCTCCCCTCTTAATAGTAGTGCAGCCGGTCTGGTGGTCTTCTGGATCGCTGCGGTCTTGGACTGCGCACAGGAACAGAGACAGCCGCAGCAGCAGGGACCGGTTCTGGAGTGTCTTCTTGTCCTGAAGACTCCGCTCCTTTCAATTCTTAGTCCACCTCCGGGCTTTTTACATTTTCTTCTCCTGTCCTCCAAGCCTAGGGTGATCTCGAGAAGTGCCAGGAAGTATAAAGTCTCTTGATGTACCCGGCAATACCAAATCTCTCACTTCAGGAACTTCTTTCTTGATAACTGGCTTTAGTTGATTTATATGTCTTTTCACATAGCGGCCTTCGTCTTCTATAAGGTAATGTCGGCTGCTCAGTAGTTCCATGATCCTGCCCCTTTTCCATTTTGGTCCGTTAGCAAAACCCCGGAAATACACATCAGAGCCGACCGAAAAATGCGCTTGCTTCCTCACGGCATCATGGTACACCTCTCCCACCTTCGCCATTTTCGGAATCAAATTTGAAAATATTGATCTTAAACTTCTTTTCATTAAAAGTTCCGCGGGAGACTCTTTTAATACCGTTTGAGGAAAAGCTCTATGGGTGAATAAAAATCGCTGTAGATTGATTTCTATACTGTCCTTTCCTTGGTTCTTTCGTAAGGAGTTTTTGAATTCACGTACATAACGCTCAGCTAAGCCATTAGTACTGGGATTGTACGGACTCGTTTTTGTGTGTCTTAATCCATTCATTGTTGTAAATTCTTCAAATTCACTTGAGACAAATTGTCTGCCATTATCGGTTACCAAAATTTCAGGTAATCCAAATCTGGCAAAGATCTCCCTAAGATGTCCTATGATAGTCCTGCTCGTAATGTCCTTTATGATGACAATCTCCAGCCATTTGGTGTACGCGTCTACAAGGACCATAAACATTCGTCCCATAAAGGGACCTGCTAGATCTAAGTGTAGACGGTGCCACGGCTTTTCAGGCCAAGTCCACTCTGAAATGGTAGACGGCGGCATACTTGCAGATTCTTGGCATATTCTACAATCTCTAGCCAACTCTTCTATGTTCTTATCTATGCCTGGCCACCAAAAATACCGTCTAGCAATCATTTTCATTTTTTACCATCCCTAGGTGCATCTCATGTAAATCGTCCAAAATTAAGGATCTTAATTTCTGGGGAATTACCACTCTTAACGCCATTGAAGACACCCAAACTCACAACTTAATTCGTCTTTTATCCCATAATAGGGATATAGTGGATTATCCTGCGATACCTTTGAAATTTGCCAATTATTTTCCCTAACATTTCTCAACACAATTGATAGTAATCTATTAACACAAAGCAATAACGCGCCATCTATACATATAAAATAAAAGGATTTAAAAGCGCGAATGTTTCTTTTATACAAAATATAAAACTTCTACTGTCCTTACTGCGATGAAAAAATATATTGGGAGGGCTTGGCTCATCAGTGGTGAACCCTCCCAGCGGTTTCGCCAATTTAATCCACCAGACCGCTTCTCAGAGCTCTAATACTGTATTGGATCATTCTGCTTTTATATGCTACACTGAATGATGGAATCTTAGAAATGGTTTTGAAGTAAACTATGGACATAAGCTTATAGGACAGTAGCATTACATTTAAATATTTGCATCGAGCAATGCTCTTCCGCAAACTATAAAGACAAGGCCAGTTAGGCATAAATTAACACAAAGCAATAACGCGCCATCTATACATATAAAATAAAAGGATTTAAAAGCGCGAATGTTTCTTTTATACAAAATATAAAACTTCTACTGTCCTTACTGCGATGAAAAAATATATTGGGAGGGCTTGGCTCATCAGTGGTGAACCCTCCCAGCGGTTTCGCCAATTTAATCCACCAGACCGCTTCTCAGAGCTCTAATACTGTATTGGATCATTCTGCTTTTATATGCTACACTGAAGGATGGAATCTTAGAAATGGTTTTGAAGTAAACTATGGACATAAGCTTATAGGACAGTAGCATTACATTTAAATATTTGCATCGAGCAATGCTCTTCCGCAAACTATAAAGACAAGGCCAGTTAGGCATAAATTAACACAAAGCAATAACGCGCCATCTATACATATAAAATAAAAGGATTTAAAAGCGCGAATGTTTCTTTTATACAAAATATAAAACTTCTACTGTCCTTACTGCGATGAAAAAATATATTGGGAGGGCTTGGCTCATCAGTGGTGAACCCTCCTCCCAGCGGTTTCGCCAATTTAATCCACCAGACCGCTTCTCAGAGCTCTAATACTGTATTGGATCATTCTGCTTTTATATGCTACACTGAAGGATGGAATCTTAGAAATGGTTTTGAAGTAAACTATGGACATAAGCTTATAGGACAGTAGCATTACATTTAAATATTTGTATCGAGCAATGCTCTTCCGCAAACTATAAAGACAAGGCCAGTTAGGCATAAATTAACACAAAGCAATAAGTTTTAGATGGCGCGTTATTGCTTTGTGTTAATTTATGCCTAACTGGCCTTGTCTTTATAGTTTGCGGAAGAGCATTGCTCGATGCAAATATTTAAATGTAATGCTACTGTCCTATAAGCTTATGTCCATAGTTTACTTCAAAACCATTTCTAAGATTCCATCCTTCAGTGTAGCATATAAAAGCAGAATGATCCAATACAGTATTAGAGCTCTGAGAAGCGGTCTGGTGGATTAAATTGGCGAAACCGCTGGGAGGGTTCACCACTGATGAGCCAAGCCCTCCCAATATTTTTTTTTCATCGCAGTAAGGACAGTAGAAGTTTTATATTTTGTATAAAAGAAACATTCGCGCTTTTAAATCCTTTTATTTTATAGTAATCTATCCCGGCGTGTCTCAACTGCCACATCCTGCAATGAGAAAAGGACCTCACTCATTTTCCGAAGGAGAAGCAGCTGAACCTCATCCAAAGATTCCGAGGTCTTTGAGCCTAAAGGTAAACGTGATAACGCGTCTGCATTGCCATTATCACCAGTTTTTCGAAACTCCACAGTGTATTTAAATGCAGCTAATTTTAAAGACCACCTCTTAATTCTTGATGCAGCACATATGGGGATCGGTTTCTGGGGTGAAAAAATGTGCATTAAAGGTCGGTTGTCTGTGACCAACACAAATTCACGTCCCAATAGATATTGTCGGAATTTCTCACAACCAAAAATGATGCTTAAGGCTTCTTTTTCTAATTGAGAATACCGCCTTTCCGCTTCAGTTAGCGTTCTTGAAGCAAAAGCTATAGGAGTTTCTTCCTTTCTATCGTTTCTATGACTCAGAACCACTTCTAATCCATAGCTAGAGGCGTCACATGCAAGGACTAGTTCCCTAGTTGCATCATAATGTGCCAGCACCGACTCGTTAGTTAGCAATGCTTTGCATGTTGCAAATAATATACGGTGTTCGCTAGTCCAATTCCATTTGGAATTCTTTTTTAAGAGGTGATAGAAGGGCGCCAAAATATCTGCAATATTTCTTATAAACCTAGAGTAATACATAAGGAGACCTATAAAAGATCTCAATTGAGAAACGTTTGAAGGTTCAGGCGCCTCTACCACCGCTTCTATTTTACTACTTATGGGATGCAGTCCCTTTTTATCTATTTTAAAACCTAAATATTCAACAGCATTTACTGCGAATTTACATTCATCCTTGTTTAATCTTAAACCTTTTTCTTGCATCTTTTTAAAGACCAATTCCAGCTTTTGCTCGTGATCCCTATGATCCTTTCCGGCTACCAGGATGTCATCGATGTAGCAAGCCACTCCCGACATATCTGCAAATGAATTGTCCATTACTCTTTGGAACTTATTTGGTGCTACAGCTACTCCATAGGGTAGCCTTTAAAGGCAAATAACCCCTTCGTAGTATTAATGTTCACCACTCCTTTGGCCTCTTCAGATAACCTGACTTGCAAATAAGCTATGGATAAGTCCAATGACGAAAACCCCTTATTTCCAGACAATTTTGAAAATATTTCGTCTATTGATGGCAGCGAGTACTTATCCAATTCTATGGCCTTATTTGCGGTGCATCTGAAATCGCCGCAAATTCTAAGGCTCTTCCATCTTTCTTCAGTTTTCTAAACGGTAAAATCTTCCCAATTACATGCGTGGTAAGGACAAAATACTCAGGAGATGAGTTTATTTCAACACTTTATTAGGACATCAAGCTTTCGGGCACAGCGTGGCCCTTCCACAGGATCAAATGTATAAGAAAAATGATACACTATATACACGAAGAATAAATCTGCATATGTATTATTAGAATTAGTTGTAAAATTTTTAAAATAATCGGTAATACTTAGGATTTTTGTTTAAAAAGAATATCGAGACATAAGCAAATTAATAAAATTTGTTAAGAAGAATAATATACGAATATTACAAGGTATTAAGATAAAAGCGTAATAAGAATAAAAGGACGTTCCTACGGTTCGACGGAAACTGTGATAAAATTATGAGTATTTATAAGGTAAAACAGTTTAAAAGGATATTAAAATAAATGAACAAAACAGGGAATTCATGGGGTACATCGATGGCTATTTATGTAATAAGCTTATATACGGCTCAGGTACATCAATATGTCTGTTTATACTATTATGTCTCAGAGATAGCAAGGTCTCGACAACCAATCTTTTGTGTTTATGTGGTATGTGTTAGAATAATGTGATCTTGGATCAGTTGTGTTGAAACTATGTCCTGTCTGTGATATGTGCTGGACAATAAGTGATTTCGGATCGTTATGTCTGATGTTTCTGTCGTGTTCCTGTATTCTGTCTTTAATGTAACGGCCAGTTTCACCTACATAAACACTGTCGCAATCGTTGCATTTTATGGAATAAACAGCATTGTTTCTTTGAAGAGTGTTCCGAGGTGTGTTGTCTTTAGTAATAGGGTTCCTTAAGATAGTGCCTATACTAGGGGTGTTGGAAAAGTAAGTGCGGATGCCGAAGTTCTTTAGTTCTCTAGCTATTTTTATGCTTTGCAAGGAATATGGTATTGTGCAGATGGATTTATAGTTGTCATATATCTTGGTGCGGGATGGGTTATGGAAATGCCTTAGAATAAAGTTTTTAGGATAACCAGAGGACATTAAATTTGAAATTATGTTATTTGTTTCCTTTTGCTTTGACTCCTCAGTGTTACAGTGGGTATATATTCTCTTGGACAAGGTTCTTACCGTATTGATTTTATGGCTTAATGGGCAGAAAGATGAGAAGTTATATCTATTGCGTGTTTTTGTTATGCGTATGTCCAAAAATGCCAAAGAGTCACATGTTTCAGTCTCGGAAGTAAAGTCTATGTCTTGATAGAAATTATTCAATGTGTTGAGTATATCATTAAAGGTGTTAATTTTGATTATAGCAAAGACGTCATCTATGTATCTAGACCAAATTAAAATGTCGTCTGGGAAGGTATTAACTATACGTTTATCTATCTTGCGCATCACTATTTCTGAAAGGGGAGAGGATAATGGGCTACCCATAGGGGTGCCTTTGGTCTGTTTGAAGTAAGCTTGGTTGAATATAATACTGAAGTCTATTATAAACCCACCTTTCACCCAATGTATATAAACTTCTCATCTTTCTGCCCATTAAGCCATAAAATCAATACGGTAAGAACCTTGTCCAAGAGAATATATACCCACTGTAACACTGAGGAGTCAAAGCAAAAGGAAACAAATAACATAATTTCAAATTTAATGTCCTCTGGTTATCCTAAAAACTTTATTCTAAGGCATTTCCATAACCCATCCTGCACCAAGATATATGACAACTATAAATCCATCTGCACAATACCATATTCCTTGCAAAGCATAAAAATAGCTAGAGAACTAAAGAACTTCGGCATCCGCACTTACTTTTCCAACACCCCTAGTATAGGCACTATCTTAAGGAACCCTATTACTAAAGACAACACACCTCGGAACACTCTTCAAAGAAACAATGCTGTTTATTCCATAAAATGCAACGATTGCGACAGTGTTTATGTAGGTGAAACTGGCCGTTACATTAAAGACAGAATACAGGAACACGACAGAAACATCAGACATAACGATCCGAAATCACTTATTGTCCAGCACATATCACAGACAGGACATAGTTTCAACACAACTGATCCAAGATCACATTATTCTAACATACCACATAAACACAAAAGATTGGTTGTCGAGGCCTTGCTATCTCTGAGACATAATAGTATAAACAGACATATTGATGTACCTGAGCCGTATATAAGCTTATTACATAAATATCCATCGATGTACCCCATGAATTCCCTGTTTTGTTCATTTATTTTAATATCCTTTTAAACTGTTTTACCTTATAAATACTCATAATTTTATCACAGTTTCCGTCGAACCGTAGGAATGTCCTTTTATTCTTATTACGCTTTTATCTTAATACCTTGTAATATTCGTATATTATTCTTCTTAACAAATTTTATTAATTTGCTTATGTCTCGATATTCTTTTTAAACAAAAATCCTAAGTATTACCGATTATTTTAAAATTTTACAACTAATTCTAATAATACATATGCAGATTTATTCTTCGTGTATATAGTGTATCATTTTTCTTATACATTTGATCCTGTGGAAGGGCCACGCTGTGCCCGAAAGCTTGATGTCCTAATAAAGTGTTGAAAGAAACTCATCTCCTGAGTATTTTGTCCTTACCACGCATCTTTCTTCAGTACCGGTACTATTGGTGCGGCCCAGTTTGCATACTCAATAGGTTGTAAAATTCCCTCGTTAACCATACAATCGATTTCAGTTTCTACTTTTTTTTTTTCAAAGAAAAAGGCAAACTTCTCGCCTTACAAAATACAGGAGTCGTATTAAAAAAAAAAATCAATATGGACGTTTTTTAAGCAATCTAATTCTTGGCTGAATAAATTAGCATACTTATTTATTATAACTTTGATATCGGACTCACTTACTTGTCTAATGTTCAATAACCTAGAAAAATCAAGATTTAAACTTTTTAGCCATTCTCGTCCCAACAAAATTATCGAAATATCTTCATTTAAAACTATCAACAGCAAATTTTGATTTGCTTCTTTTACAAAAACTCTTCTCTCTCACCAATCATTTTTATAGGTTTTCCGCAAAAAGATAAAAAAAAAACCTTAAATAAGATAGAGATAATTTGTTATCCTTCCAATAATTTTTATAAATTGCTTTAGGTATCAGTGTGACGGGACTTCCCGTGTCCACCACAAAACACAACTGGTACTCGTCTCTACATGTAGATTTTTTTTTGCATCAGTATCACCCTGTACCGAATAAATCAACTCGTCCTGCACATATCTGCAGTCTGGCAATGATTTATCCGTTTTGCACACCCTGCTCAAATGTCCAATTCGTTGGCATTTAAAACAACATTTTGTTTTATGTGGGCATGCAGGTGCAAGGTGAGAGTTTTCTCGCCGAATCGGAAACAAATTGTCTCCCTTTTTTGCATACCGGGCCCATGCTGCCATCCCCTACGAGCTTCATTCTTTCTACCTCTTCCTGGAACAATATCCATCTTAGCCACTAGTCCATTCTGCAACTCCTTAGCATTTTGTTCAGCTAGCTCAAACGAGACTGCTATAGAAAATACCCTGTCCAAGGTGACATCGTCATCCTCCTGCAACAATTTTTTCTGAAGGCTTTCCGACTTTATACCAGCCACAAAACGGTCTCGTAACATGACCTCCAACATTTCACCAAAAGTGCAATCCATAGCCAAATGCCTGAGCTCACGCAGGTATTCTGAAACGGATTCATTCCCTAGTTGTATTCTTTTTAAGAACCTGCATCGTTGAGGAATCACCTTTTTTCTTGGAGCTAGATGTAGCTTTATTCTTTGTACTAACAGTTCATAAGGCTGTTCTCTCATTGTACTCGGGAAGAAAAGATCATTGCCCAGTTTCAACATTTCAGAATCAAGTAAAGCAACAAAGATGGGTATTCTTTTTCCTTCCGCCAATCCATTTGCTTCAAACGCTGCTTCAAACCTTTGAACGAAAATCTCAAAGGATTCTTCCACTGGCCTGAAGAAAAACCGAACGGTACAATCATTGAACAACCAGACATACTGTTGGCTTCTCGTTCACTTTAGATTTCTGTCTTCCTTTACTTGCGAAAGTGCACTTGATCTGGTTCTTACAGATCCTCGTCGCCAGTTGTTGTATTTGCTCCCAGTAATAGTCAGACACAGTCAAGCATCCGTTTATCTCGAGATACTTCTCTCCAGGTACACACCACGTGCCGAGTTCTACTAGTAAAAAAAAAAAAAATTCTGTCTAATTACACAGTTAATGTCCTATATATACTGTTGAAGTTTGAGATTGAATCAAGGAATAAAAGGATTATTTATTAAACAAAGTAACTTAAAACAAGATGTTAAAGAGTAGCAACATTTTAAAGGCAAGTCTATATAGGAAGGCGAGGGACAAAGACTAAATATCTTGACGTCGACCGCAGCGCCGCCGCGGCCGTTGATTGGTCGATCCTCCAATGCTGCACGCCAATTTTTGATCGCTATTCCAACACTCCCTCTCGATCCAAAATGTTCAGTAGACCTCTTAAGTAGTGGAATTGGTTACGTGGAAGAGGTTTAGTCATTATATCAGCTAGCTGTTCTGAGCTGCAAACATGATGCACTTTAAGTTCACCTTCTTCATGTTTGGATCTAATGAAGTGGTAGCGAACATCAATATGTTTCGTTCGTTTGTGGAATACTGGATTTTCAACAAGTTTTATTGCTGCTTGGTTGTCGATATAAAGTTCAGTTTCTTTAGTAATATCACAGCCGATGCCCTGAAGAAGTCTTCTGATCCAAATCAATCCCTTAGCAGCACTGCAGGCAGCGATGTATTCACTTTCGGTGGTTGAAAGTGCGATAATTGGTTGTCGTTGGCTTGCCCAAGAAACAGTTCCTCCGTTCATCATGAAGGCATAACCAGTCGTACTTTTTCTGGAGTCAACATCACGAGCAAAATCACTATCAGAGTAGCCAACAAGTTGGTCTTGTCCAGTGAAGAGAATTCCCATGTGTGGAGTGCCTTTCAGATAACGGAAAATATTCTTCACTGTTGTACAATGTGCAGGTCCTGGATATTCTAGGAATTTACTCACTTGTGAAACTGCATAAGTGATATCTGGACGTGAAACACATGATGCAAACATAAGGGATCCAACAGCTTCTCGAAAAGGGAAATTAGGCATCTTTTCCTTTTGTTCTGGAGTAGGACAGTCCTGCTTTGTTAAGATGACAGAAGGATCCATAGGCACCGAAGCAGGAATACAGTCAGCCATATTAAATTTACTCAAAATTTTGTCAATATATGATGACTGGTGAATGAAAATACTTCCCCTATCTTCTGACTGCTCTATTTGTAGCCCAACAAAAAAGTTAACACTTCCAGATGTAATTTCAAATGCGTGTTCTAACTCATCCATTATAATAGCTATTGCCTCTTTATCTTTAGATAGAATAATTCCATCATCAACATAGAGAGCTAAGATAACATTTGAATCATTGTGTGTTCCAATGAAAATGCACGGGTCGGCGTCTGATGTTTTGAAATTATGGCTATTCAAAAAATTGGTAAATTTCTTATTCCAATTTCTAGAAGATTGTTTAAGACCATACAGACTTTTATGTAATCTATAGCAGCTATTATCATCTCTCTTGTAGCCTTCTGGTTGTTCAAGATAAACAAGTTCCTCTAATTCGCCATTGAGAAAAGCTGTCTTTACATCGAATTGCTTAAGAAACATCCTTTCAGAAGCAGCGTGTGATAAAAGAATGCGTAACGAATCATACCTGACTACTGGGCTAAACGTATCGAAATAGTCAACATTTTTGATTTGAGAATAGCCTTTTGCAACTAATCTGGCTTTGAACCGTTGAATTGTACCATCGGACTCCGTTTTAATTTTATAAACCCATTTACAACCGATAGGTTTATGACCATCTGCCAAACGTTCTAAAGTCCATGTTTTATTTTTATTTAATGCATCAATCTCTTCATCCATGGCTAATTTCCATCTTTCTGAATCTGAACTTGTTATTGCATCTATATAGTTACTGGGTTCATCAGCGAGCGCAAAGTTACATTGGCTATTCGAAACTTTAGAGAGTGTTATCATTGGATGCGAACTGATATCGGATACTGGCGGCATTTCCTGCACTGGAATGTTTGCTGTCGCAACTGGTGATTCATCCGGAGCGCTGTTAATCTGAAATATTATTTCTTTGGGTTTGGTAGATTCTCTATCTGAATGTGTAGTAGCTTTCTCATCGAATGTGACATCTTTAGAAATTCTTATTTTTCTAGTTTTCCAATCCCATAATCTAAAATTTTTGCTTGTATTCTCATAACCTAAAAACATAAGTTTTATCGATTTATTATCCCACTTTTTACGGTTTTCTTTGGGAATATGCATATAAGCATTACAGCCAAATATTTTATAGTTAGCTACATTAGGCTTTGTGCCAAAGAAAAGTTCATAAGGTGTCGTTCCAGGGGTTTGCTTAGTCGCACTTCTATTTAGAATATTAGTGGCTGTGTTACATGCCTCAGCCCAAAAAAATCCTGGAAGATTTCGTGAATTTAGCATGGACCTGGCTGCTTCCACAATCGTACGATTGTCTCTTTCTATACGTCCTATCTGTTCGTGCACATAAGGTGCAGTGAACTCGTGAATTATCCCAAATCTTTTACATAAATCTGCAAAATTATCGCTTTTGAATTCTAGCGCATTATCAGTCCTAAGAACTTTTATCTTATTTCCAGTTTGAGCATAGATTAGAGTAGCATATTCTTTGAATATATCTAGCACATCTGATTTGTTTTTAATAAAATAAATATGGCGATAACCACTAAAGTAATCTTTAAATAAGCAGAAATACAGATATTTACTTAATGATTGAGTCTGCATTGGGCCACAAATATCAGCATAAATAAACTCACCTAGCTGGTAGTTTTTGCCATCTGAGGGATAGCACGACTTTCTATGGGCTTTTCCAAGTTGGCATCCTTCACAGAAGAAAAATTCTCCCTCTAAATCTTGAGGCTGCAGACCATCCACCAATCCTTTGGTCGCCATCTCTCGAAGTGTAGCAACTGGAAGATGCGCAAGTCTCTCGTGCCACAACTGAAGCTTGTTCTCGCTGGTGATGTATCCTTGTGATGATGACGTAACCTTGAAGAGCATCCTGTAGAGGCCGTCATGACGCACTCCTACGGCTTTTAGGTCATTATCCATGAAGATCTGTAGCTTGTCATGTTTGATAATGACGTTGAATCCTCTTCTTGTGGACGTAGAAAGGCTATACAAATTTTTCTTTAGTTGCGGCGAGTAGAGCACATTTCTTATGTACGTATTGTACCATCCACCGTCGACGTAGGCTTGAATCTCGATGTCTCCCATGCCTTCTGCAAGTAGTGTCGAGTTGTCTCCCAAGTAGATTGGATGATCACTGGTGAACGGCGTGTAGGTCTTGAACCACTCTCGTCGAAATGTCATGCTGCAGCTTGCACCGCTGTCAGCATACCAAATATCATTGGGCTCTACTTGATTATCGCACAAAATAAGTCCATAATCACTTGAACTTCCTTTTGAATCATGAAGATTTTTGGATTTATTTTTCTCATTAGCTAATCTTTTTCTACATTCGCGGCTCCAATGTCCAATTTTGTGACAATAGTGGCATTTAGTGTTCTTCTTGGCATCTTGAAAAGAACGTTGTGTATCTTTAGGCTTAGTTCGTGCTTGCCTGTGTAATAAGGCCTCATCTTGTTTAGAAGAACCGCTTTGTTGATTCCTGGTTTCTTCAATCAAAAGTCTTGCAGTTAAATTGTTAAGAGTTTGAGCTTTCGGATCTAACGATTCCCACGCTGCAACAAAGTAGCGCATACTCGAAGGCAAAGTATTTAAAATTTTTGCTACCTTTTGATCTTCCGTTATGGTTCCGCCCATTTGTGAAATTTGTGCAGAAATATTTTCAATTTTTGCTATGTAATCACTTATTGTTTCCGATGTCAATCGTGCATCGAAGAATTGTTGCCAAAGTAGGCCAATAGTAAATTCGGATTTTTGTTCATGAATAGCAAGTAATTTCTGCCACATTTGTGAAGCGGAAGTACAGTTCATCAGGGGCTGAAGAAACTTTAATTCGATTGCCTGTGATAATAACATCCTTGCCTTAACGTCCTTTGATTTCCAATTCTGTAGTGAACTTTCAGAGTTACTGTCGGAGGAAACAACATTCGGCTTTATTTCTAAGCCTTCCAATAATTCTAGTAATTTTTGTTGTTCCATAAGAAGCCTGAATTGGAATTTCCATAGTGAAAAGTTTTCACCATTAAAAACTTTAATCCTTGAAAGACAATCTTCGCTCATCTTCTTTGTCTTGGAATCGGCCAACGACAAAAAGAAACTAGGGTTATGGTTGGCGGTTGACGCCTAAACTTCGAGCAAAACAAAGGCTTACTCACTGCTGGCGGTTAATCCTTTTAGGCGCAGTGGAAGCGTGCTGGGCCCATAACCTGTTAAGTTTGAGATTGAATCAAGGAATAAAAGGATTATTTATTAAACAAAGTAACTTAAAACAAGATGTTAAAGTAGCAACATTTTAAAGGCAAGTCTATATAGGAAGGCGAGGGACAAAGACTAAATATCTTGACGTCGACCGCAGCGCCGCCGCGGCCGTTGATTGGTCGATCCTCCAATGCTGCACGCCAATTTTTGATCGCTATTCCAACATATACAAATATTAAAACAGCAAGTAGGTAAACAGCGTGGTAAGTTTCTTTATTGGGAACTACGAGCTTTCGGACATCAGCTGCCCTTCAACAGGTACAATGGGTGGTTGGAAAAAGTGAACCAATATATATATATGCAGTAAATTAGCATAAGAGAAAGCTAACTAACATCTATTTAAAATAATTAAGAAATTTACATAGGAACTAAAGATAAAAGTACGAAATTTCTAAAAAATACGAAATTTCTAAAAAATAGACTAAAAATCTGTATATGACGGATAAAAGGTAAAACACGAGAAAAAAGGATGGGAAGACAAGAAAAGCGTAGGCATCTAGGCACAATGAAGGAAGGAAGCGAAATAAGATGTCAGTGGCCAAGTTTAGAAAAAGCAGTATATTGAGGGGGGAGATCTATTTTTCTATTAAAACTAGGGATGGAGTTGGACACGAGAGCCTCCAGGACCAAACGTTGATATTTATTCTTAACTTCACTGTATACCGGAATCGTGTTGCGTAGATTAAAAGAGTGGTTAAATTCGTGGCTGTGTTGATATAGTAGTGACTTACGATCATGGGAACGGATGTTACGTTCGTGTTCTAGGACACGAGTGGCAATGGTGCGGCCAGTTTCTCCGACGTATGATTGTGGACAGTCGTTGCACGGTATTCTGTAGATGGCATTGGAGGAAGATTGGGGGCTGGGCCTGACGGAGCTTTTTGTGAGGGGATGGCGTAACGATGTGCCTAGGGAAGGTGATTTTTTAAAAAACGTGCGGATGCCAAATTTACGCAGATAAAAACCGATGTCGGAATTCGTAGTAGAAAACGGAAGAACGCAAACATCTTTAAACGGGGGAGGAATAGAACTGTCGTGGTTTGGTGAATAAAAATGTCGATCGATAAAGTTACGTGGGTAACCCGCGGATAAAAGGTGTAGGTAAACGATCCGTTTTTCGATTCTACTGAATAAAGGAAGGGAGCAATGAGTAAAAACGCGCTTAGAAAGAGTTTTTACGGTGGTAATTTTATGGGAGACGGGAGCATGTGATGAAAAATGCAAGTAAGAAGGGGTAAAACCAGCTTTACGAAAAACAGTTGTATGGAAACGACCCTGGAGGTTAACCACTAAAACGTCTAAGAAAGGGATACAATTAAAACGGGAAGAATTGTGGGTAAAACGTAAATCGGAATGATAGGAGTTTAAAACAGTCAGGATAGGGGAGTGGTCAGTGCTCTGATGCAGACAAAAAATGTCATCAACATATATCGCCCACATTACTACTCCTAGGTGGATCTGGGAAACTAACCATCGGTCCAAATATGACATTACGATCTCAGCTGCGGTTGTAGAGAGAGGGCTGCCCATGGGGGAGCCTCTTATCTGCAAGAAAAAGCGGCCATTAAACTCTAGGGTGTTCATGCCCAAGCAGATGTTGAACAGCTCGAAAACTACTTTTTGATCTTTGTTAGAGACAGAAGGAGAGTTGAGGAGTGAGCCTAACCCATCAAAAATCAAAGAATGTGGGAGGCTTAGGAAGAGAGATGTGACGTCAAAAGTGGACATAGTGGGGCTGCCAGACTGGGAAAGGTTTTTTAGTTTGGCGATAAAATCAGAGGAGTCCTGAGTGGAATAAATATTGTGGGCTTTGACAAGGGGCTTAAGGAAGTTTGAAAGATATCTAGCCAAATGCAAAGCGGGCGAAAGATGATATGCGACGATGGGCCTGAGAGGGATATCGGGCTTATGAGTCTTAGGGAGCCCATAAATATAAGGAATGCTGGAGATGTTGGAGGTGAAAAGCTTGAATTGTTCAGGGGTGATGCAGCCCTTCTTAAGGAGGGACCTGAGTGATGCCCTGTAATTGCCTGAAATGGCCTTGACTCGGTCAGCGGAAATTTCTTGAAATGTATTAGGATCAGAGAGAATGTTGAGCATTTTCTTACTGTAATCTTCCGCTTTCATCAAAACAACCTGTGAACCCTTGTCCGATCTAGTGATGATGGTGTCACGTTGATTCTTTAGAGCCTTCAGGGTGGTGAGGTCTCTCTTGACAGCACAAGGAAGGGAGAAAGACTTCTTTGAATCAGCAAGGAGTTTGCCAGTAATGGTGGAGCGGATGTGGTGCTTATCTGTCAAGGCCTGGTGCTGGAGTGAGGCCTCGATGCAGCTCACAGTATACAAAAGATCAGGTTTCTTGGGTAGGCAGAAATTAAGGCCCTTCTTCAATAGGAATATTTGTGGTGCGGATCCCATTATCGTAAGTCACTACTATATCAACACAGCCACGAATTTAACCACTCTTTTAATCTACGCAACACGATTCCGGTATACAGTGAAGTTAAGAATAAATATCAACGTTTGGTCCTGGAGGCTCTCGTGTCCAACTCCATCCCTAGTTTTAATAGAAAAATAGATCTCCCCCCTCAATATACTGCTTTTTCTAAACTTGGCCACTGACATCTTATTTCGCTTCCTTCCTTCATTGTGCCTAGATGCCTACGCTTTTCTTGTCTTCCCATCCTTTTTTCTCGTGTTTTACCTTTTATCCGTCATATACAGATTTTTAGTCTATTTTTTAGAAATTTCGTATTTTTTAGAAATTTCGTACTTTTATCTTTAGTTCCTATGTAAATTTCTTAATTATTTTAAATAGATGTTAGTTAGCTTTCTCTTATGCTAATTTACTGCATATATATATTGGTTCACTTTTTCCAACCACCCATTGTACCTGATGAAGGGCAGCTGATGTCCGAAAGCTCGTAGTTCCCAATAAAGAAACTTACCACGCTGTTTACCTACTTGCTGTTTTAATATATTGAGCGTGGCTATATTATGTCTGATCCCAACCATATACAAATATACATTTACATGATGATAATGATAAAACATGAAAAATAAATACAGATGTTTAACCATTTACATACACAACACCCCTCAAAACGCTCAGCGATTTTTTCTTTATGGTATTAACGGTATCAAATATATGTCCTTTTAGAACTGACGTCATTGTAGGAAAGAGAAAGAAGTCATTTGGTGATAAATCAGGCGAGTACGGGGGATGAGGCATTGTCAACATCCTATTTTTAGTAAAAAATCACCCACGGAAAGAGCTCTGTATGCTGGGGCGTTACCGTGATGAAGCATTTTTTGGAACAAATTTCGAAAACTTTCTTTCAAATCCACGATCCTCCGTCAATATTTTTTGACACGTTTCATATGAAACCCCTGTTTCTTCTACTAGTTCTCTGATCGTTGTCCTAATGTTTTCGCTTATTAAAGCACCAATATTTTGGGTCAGTTCTTCATAATTTTCCAAAAAGAGGTCTTCCCTGGCCTGCGTCATCTTGGGTTGACTCTCTACCAGATTTGAAATGGCCAAACCACTTAAACGTTTTTGATTGTGATAAGGCTGCCTCCCCGAACGCCAACTTATACATTTGAAACGTTTCTGACGCCGTTTTTCCTAATTTTTTGACAAAACTTTAAGCATACCCTTTGTTCACTTTTAAGATCCATTGTAAAAAAAAACGCCGCGATTTGTTTCTCTTCTTTAAAAAATGCTTATAAAATTCTTATTATTTGAGATATCGAAAAGATATAAATATTTTCTAGTAGAACGAGGTCTCGTGATTATGATGATACTTTTTATTTTTCGAAACTCTTTCAGATTTTTTTTTTGACTAATTCCCCAAACCTTTTGATCATACCTTGTATGTTTTCCTTACTAGACCATCTCGGTTTGTTTCAATGAAACACACAGGCTCATATTTGACATATCATGAGCTGCTGTATTGTCCGTGAGGTCAAGAGACGTACGGACCTCTGTGGTGTTGATCTCTTGGCGGAACGACTTGGAAGTCGGACTCGGGCCCCCCCACTACATGAAGTTATGGGGCTACACCAAAGATCCAAATTGTGCCTGCAACGTCCCACAATCAATGTCCCATATACTAGATGACTGCCCGCTGTACAAATTCAATGGAGGAATCTCCAATCTCCATTCTGTCACCCCGGAAGCCCTGAACTGGCTGAAGGCCTTGCCTCTCAGACTTTAATGACCGATATGTCCTCACTTCTTTTTTCTAGATTTAATTCATTTTGTCTCCTCTCTAATTGTAAATACGCTGCTGTATCACCTCATAAGCATAAATAAATAAAGGCTCATATTTTGGAGTGTTAATCACAATTTGATGGCTTCTACATCATTGAAATTTTAATCAAGGAATTTTCCAATTTGGCCTTTGGGAAGTTTATGTGTTACTTGTACCATGAGCGTGAAATAATCTTCAAAGCAGACTAATTTGATCGTCCTGAGATTTGACTAAAGGTTAGCACTTTATTTGTAATGAGATTGAAGAGGAAAGTGAGGCAATGTAGATTGTTCTTCTATCCATCAAATAACGAATTAAATCAATTCCTCAAGAAAAATTGGCTTCTTTATAGTTTGTCTATGGACTGCGTCGAGAGTGTTTCTGATATCTAGGTTAAGGACAAATATTTTCTCCCAATCCTCTCGTTGTCGATGGTAGCAGATACGGCATTTCGGTGATCGGCAGTGAATAGATCCAAACTGGGGCGAAGAGAATAAATTGTACCGGTCTGCTAGCCATTATATTGAATACAGAATGCAGAGTTCTACAATACCTCGGCTAACCTATAAAAAATGGTGCGGATTCTGTCTAGAGGGTTAGCTGCAGCATTGTCAGGTATGGGAATAAGTACAAGAGAACAATGTATTCCAGGCTAAAGGAATATGACTGAGCCATAGGAGAGAACACGGCTAATGGGTTTTCTAATAATTTGTGTGGAGAGGAATCCCTTTTAAGAGAAGACACCAAGTAGGTAAGGGCCAGGGCATTCTTGATCCCCCCACATTTGATATTGTACGGAGGACTTCATAGAAGACTGTTTAAAGTGGCGAGGAAACTGTATTGAGGGCCGCTCCCGCAATATCGGCGTATCAGACTGACAAATAGGGGCAAGGTTTTCATGTTATGTGTTTCTTCTGCTGTGTATAAGGTTACATGATTGGGATTGACGTAGTGGTGAGAATCGTCTGAATATAAATACCTGGGTGGCAAGGATCTGGAAGCCAATGTTACATTGATGGAGGCAGACTGGAAAGGGCACGGTGTGCGTCCGTTCCTCCATGTATAATGTATAAGACTTCCACAAATTGCAGATTGCAAGGGGAATTTACAGCGCCCAGGACATAGTGAACTGCACCTCGACTCCAGGTAGGGGGATAGGAGAGAGAATTTGCATTCTTTCCTAAACACATGGTGAGGTACATCTGGTAATTATTAACTTTAGGGTCAGAAGAAAGTTCTAATTAGCGATGTCATGGTGCCAGTAGGCTAAAGAGATGAGATTCAATCTTACAGTCATACGCTGCTTTAGAGTCCCAATGTCCAGTAGTTGTATTTACCGATTGGCGTGGCTGGGAAGTCATTCTGGAAAGTGAACTCGGCGCTTGTAAGAGCGGCATGGAGGGGATCGAGGAAGGTATTATTTAGGTCTTCGTTTAGTTCCGTCTTGTGGTAGAGGACATGTTCAGTTTTTTTTAGGCCGGTGATGAAAACTCAATCAATTTATCTAAACATTAAATCGATAAAGTTGGTGCTTTGTTAAAGTATTTCGAAAATATATGGGAAATAAGAAAACACTAAATGTACTAAACACACGTTCCTACTAATTACTGTATGTATCTTGACGAATGGCCCGTTCACAGGACGGGTCGAGGACAATATCCAGTCCACAAAGAACCGTAATACACTAATACAAACAAGTAAGGGACTGCCCTGTAGGACGAAGTGAAGACTTGGTGAACCCCGAGCCGCTACGGTAACCGTGAACAGGGAACTCTGATATGTGGCTGACTAACGGGGCAATGGCACCCTTCCCCCCTTTTCCATGAAGCAACACAATTTTTAGACAAGACACCACCACAATGTGTTCAATAAATTCTATGATAAATTCTCTATAAATATATAATGAGCTCCTCCACCATATAACTTCATTTTAATTTTATCCAAATAAAAGAGCGTTTTAAATAGTTTTATACAAATTTGACCATTTCAGCCTTTATTTCTACTTGCTCATTCGCGATGACAATACAATTATTTGTGGAACTTTTTTTTTTTCATTTTTCATTTTTTACAATAAAATAACGATGATACCCTTTGATCCGAAAGATGTATAGTTGCTTGTGATGTGGATCAGAGCTTATTTTAAAACAATGAATGTTAATTTAAAAATATATATATTTATACATACAGTAGAACCTCCATGAGAGGACACCCGCGCTAGAGGATACCTCTCTACAAAGGACAGTTTTTATTTTCAAAATTACCATTTTTACTATTTAGCAACTCTCCGATGGGATGACACCTCTCCCTAAAATACACTTTGACTCTACAATTAGGTGTCCTTTATAGGGAGGTTCTACTGTATATATTCTTTTGCAAAACACATATAAGAAATATATATGTGTGGAATTTTGTGAAACACTTTAGATTTATTTAGATTTTTTTGTTCAAATTCCCGAGGAATTTCAAGATAAAATCAACCAGAATTTATAAATTGTTTCTTCTTGGAAGTCCTAAACAATCATTTAATAATAATTCTTACCTTCCCTCCCTTCAATTAAATTGACAAAAGTTAATACTTTTGCGGGTTATCACACAAAAAAAAAAACAATAATAAGCTTAGGCCTAAATTAAAGTACCTTAATACACCGAAAAGCGTACACTCAAAAGTACAACACTAACAACAAAAGGGAGATAAAATAAACCAACTCACGATTTGTTAAATAAAATAAAAAAAAGTACTTAGCTTTATTGTAGCGTTGGCAGGGAGCGGACCGGGGTTTCACAGGTATGCGTGGAGATATACCAGACAAGCACACAGAGAACGCTTTAAGCCTCTCAACTCAAACACCCCTCCACGACTCTCCGCATTCCGTTTCAAACCCCCCTTTATGTACAAACATGGCCACATTCGTCCAATGAGAAGGCGTGGGAGATCAGTTCGACTTAACAGATAAACAACATTCTTCCCGCAAACCTGAGAGGATTAAAACTGCAATGTTTGTCAAATAATTTGACAAAATCCGAGTTAAAATCGTGCACAACCGAAAGACAAACAAGCATGTTCCTTATGCTTACATAGACAAATTCCTATGTTTAAAACACATAGAGGGTCACCTTTGATATATTTTAATCTTATAAACTTATGCCTCACACATGTGTTTTCATAGAAAAGATGTGGTGATATGTATTGATAATGCAAAAAGGGATGACCAAGATTTACCAATTTTGGTAAGAAAGGGTGGATAAAAATACGATTTCGAGAAAAATTGATTAAAAAGTAAATATTATATTCATAGAATGATGGTCCTTTCATTGAAAGATGTGAGTTCCAATGGGTTGTGTCACTTTTCCGGATCTTTCTGGATTTTTCTTTCGGAATCGTCGCCACAATAAAACATCCTTGTAATTACAAGAAAAACACTGCTTACATCATTGTCGATGAAGACCCGCTGGTGATCTTCAAGCGGACTCTGCAACGATGCCATGTATATATTTCTTGTACATAGCGTTCATTTAATTATTCTCTATATCATTATTGTATGTGTAAATTACTCATTATAATTCATTAAATATTTGTGCGAATTAAACACTTGATTATTTAAAAATTAATGAAATAATTAACACTTTGAATATTTGAAACTATTATAGACGCTAATGATTCTTTTGAAAATTAAACAATTTCTACTGCCCTTACTGCAAAGTAAGAAAGGGCAGTAGAAATTGTTTAATTTTCAAAAGAATCTTACGCGTCTATAATAGTTTCGAATATTCATAACAGATGGCGCGCTATGCATCATAATTTAATTAACACTTTATTAATTCTGTAACAATTGATTTTTTTGGCATTGTCTCTTTTTTTATATCTCTACAGACCTTAATGCAATAATAAAAGTTATGAGAAGGCTTGGCTTATCAGTGGTGAACCCTCTCAGCAGTTTCGTCAAATTAATCTCCAGACCGTTTTACGTATTGGGAATTGGTTTTCTTATATACCCTGCATAGAGCAAAAAAAAAAAAAAAAAACACGTTGCCAAAATATTAATTCTTACAGATTTTATCGATAGATGAAATTTAAATTTATAAAAAACTTTATCAATAAACAAGATGTAAATAAATGATTGTCAATTGTCGAACAGCAAAGTTCTATATTAAGTATAAGATCGGGGGTTCGATTATCTGTAGTTTCTCTTTTTTTAAAATTGAAATATCAACATATATAGTCACGACCGTCTTTCCTCAATTCCTCATGTCACGGATGCGCGCGCATCATCATTATGATCATTATCATTATCTAATGATAATAATAATAATAATTATTATTATTATATCATTATTATTATTTTATTATTTTATAATCAATATATATAGTCACGACCGTCTTTCCTCAATTCCTCATGTCACGGATGCGCGCGCATCATCATTATGATCATTATCATTATCTAATGAAAATAATAATAGTAATTATTATTATATTATTATTATTTTATTATCAACATATATAGTCACGACCGTCTTTCCTCAATTCCTCATGTCACGGATGCGCGCGCATAATCATTATGATCATTATCATTATCTAATGATAATAATAATAATAATTATTATTATATTATTATTATTATTTTATTATCAACATATATAGTCACGACCGTCTTTCCTCAATTCCTCATGTCACGGATGCGCGCGCATCATCATTATGATCATTATCATTATCTAATGAAAATAATAATAGTAATTATTATTATATTATTATTATTTTATTATCAACATATATAGTCACGACCGTCTTTCCTCAATTCCTCATGTCACGGATGCGCGCGCATCATCATTATGATCATTATATCATTATCTAATGATAATAATAATGATTATTATTATTATATTATTATTATTATTATCCCTATATATAGTCACGACCGTCATGGGCCGGTTCTGTCACGGATGCGCGCGCACAGAGAGGTCACGTGCTCGCCGGCAGCCAACGGGCGCGCGCCGCTGGCATTATGTCATAGATTATAAACACAAGGTAATAAGGTCAAATAAAAAAATAGTGTGTGATAAGGCACAATTTGGATTATCTACTTATATAATTGCCTTATTCTCTCTGTGTGAAGTTCACTGTGTGAAGTTCACGGATAGATTTTGGTCAGAATGGATAAAATAAAAAAAGTGTCAAGGGATGGGAATCGAACCCACGACCTTCCGCTTACCGGGCAGATGCCATGACCACTAGGCTACCCTGGACATATTTTTCCGTTCACATTTTTATTTTTATATTTTCAAGACACACACAGTTTGGGGCGGGACGTTTCACAAGAGAGACATCCACGGCGCCAATTTATAATTGTGACGAATAGTATTTTAATTAAAACATTTTTTAAATATATACGCACTCGGGTAAAACCCGGGCGTTGCCCGGGCCATACGTCTAGTCAACATATATAGTCACGACCGTTTTTCCTCATGTAACGGATGCGCGCGCATCATCATTATGATCATTATATCATTATCTAATGATAATAATAATAATTATTATTATTATATTATTATTATTATTATTAATCAACATATATAGTCACGACCGTCTTTCCTCATGTCATGGATGCGCGCGCATCATCATTATGATCATTATATCATTATCTAATGATAATAATAATAATAATTATTATTATATTATTATTATTATTATTAATCAACATATATAGTCACGACCGTCTTTCCTCATGTCACGGATGCGCGCGCATCATCATTATGATCATTATATCATTATCTAATGATAATAATAATAATAATTATTATTATATTATTATTTTATTATCAACATATATAGTCACGACCGTCTTTCCTCAACAATTCCTCATCTCTGTCATGGATGCGCGCGCATCATCATTATGATCATTATCATTATCTAATGATAATAATGATAATAATTATTATTATATTACTAGCGAAGGTACCCGGCTTCGCCTGGGTTTTACCCGAGTAAAGGTTTGTCTAACGAACATTTGTTAAAACAATTCTCTATAAACTTATAAAAAAATAATAGATATATTTTGATAATTTGAAAATCGTAAATTTGAATCTCTCGATAAAGTGAACATTTTTTCCCGGTCCCTGTGCCGTGTCATCCTGAATTTTGTCTTTCCTAATTTTCTACATTACAAAATCATCGTTTTATCTAGTGAACATTTTTTCCCGGTCCCTTGAAAAATACTCGATAAGTTGAATAAAATCAATATTAATTGGTTCCCTCGGTAATTGGAAGTTAAAGCAATAGTATCTTTGCTTTGGAATTGTATCATTATTCTTGTCTCAAATAAATTGCCGTGTCATCCTGAATTTTGTTTTTCCTAATTTTCTACATTACAAAATCATCGTATCATCATGATAATATTTAGAGCAGATTGTTGAATTATAACAGATAAATTAGAATATTTATCTTGATTATTTTAAAGCGAAAAGTTATTTCAAAAATTTTATTCGCTAGAAACCTTCCCAGTACTATACTAAATAACTTCCCAAAGTTTCATGGCGTTCCAATGAGTGGTTTGGTCAGGCATAAAGGACAAAAGACACACACACACATACATTCATTTTTATATATATAGATTATTATTATTTTATTATCAACATATATAGTCACGACCGTCTTTCCTCAACAATTCCTAATCGCTGTCACGGATGCGCGCGCATCGTCATTATGATCATTATCATTATCTAATGATAATAATAATAATTATATTATTATTATTATTATTAATCAACATATATAGTCACGACCGTCTTTCCTCAATTCCTCAATTCCTCATGTCACGGATGCGCGCGCATCATCATTATGATCATTATCATTATCTAATGATAATAATAATAATTATTATTATTATATTATTATTTTTATTATTTTATTATTAATATATATAGTCACGACCGTCTTTCCTCAATTCCTCATGTCACGGATGCGAGCGCATCATCATTATGATCATTATCTTCTATAGAAGCTTCTATCTTTATAATTATGTATATATACAAAAAATCAATTCGCTCGCCTCTAGCGGTGAAAATGAGGGGTAATACCAGCTGACCTAATGTACATGTAAAGTTTGGAGCGGGACGTTTCACAAGAGTGACATCCACGGCTCCAATTTATAATTGTAACAAATAGTATTGGAATAAAAACATTCAATCGGGTAAAACACGGGTGTTGCCCGGGTCATTCGTCTAGTTATATATATATATATGAAAAAATAGTACAAATGTAATATTGTACTGGGATAAGGTGCATAAATTAAGAAAAAGGCATCTCCTTATCGTGCAACTGAAAGTTGCTGATGGCTTGCGCCATCTATCGGAATAAATATCAACTATTCTCGTTGATTTTTAATTATTCCAGAATTGGCCAAATACCCATTATTGATTAATCAAGAAAAGCTAACCACGGACGCGTTTCGGGCTGTTGGCCCCCATCAGCGTGGTGCAAGATGTACCTCAACGACCAAAGAATTTGGTCATTAAGGCATCCTGAAAAATCATGAAACGGGTAGTTAAGGCCAGAATTGCGTGAGAACGCTACACAATGTGAAAAATAGTACAAATGTAATATTGTACTGGGATAAGGTGCATAAATTAAGAAAAAGGCATCTCCTTATCGTGCAACTGAAAGTTGCTGATGGCTTGCGCCATCTATCGAAATAAAATATATTTTGTTTTGTCACTTGTCATTCTAACTGCCTTTTTTAAAATAAAATTCATCTCAGAGTTTTATTTATTAACTATTTTAAAATTACATTTTTATTCTTTGTATCCGAAGGATCTAACGCTTGATCTCTACTCTGTAATTTTAGAAGCGGGTGAATAATTCAGGTTTATCGTAGCAAAACATTTTAGGTTTGATTATTATTGAAATATACAGGATAGATGTGTGCAACTGTGGGTTTAGGTAGTATAAATAGGTTTCCTGTTTTTACACAAGCAACTTCAGAGTGATTTATCGTTGACGATCCTACCACAGTCTGATACCAACTGACCATGGAATGCCGTTGTTTTGTTTCTTTCTCAGCTACCTTAAAATTGTTTCTTCAAGGCCCGCCGTAGCTTAGTTTCCATGTATAGAACTCCAGGACTCCTGTCTTAGTGCCAATCTAAATTCGAGACATCAGCTTTGCAACCTACATCTGGTCTCAACTTGAAAATCTCTGGATATTTGTCTCTACGGACTAATCAGACGTTTGTACTACTCTAGAGAGAGCTATTTATAACTCAGGTTCCTGGAGTGCAGATCGCCAACTACCAGGGAAGTCCAGCTCACCAGTATGGACTAGGGCAGGTTTCGGCAAATTGCGGCTCGCGAGCCCCATGCGGCTCTTTGAATTTGAAATTGCGGCTCTTTATATAGTTCCATACGCAAATATTATTGATGCGAGTACTATTTATTGTTGGCACTGAACAATTTTGTGGCTCTTTAAAAACTTTGAAATTTTGTAAATTGGAATTTTTGACTCTTTCTACTCAATAGTTTGCCGACCCCTAGACTAGGGAAAAGCGCTTTTACCCGCGTCCGGGTTTGAAATTGCTGAGCTGAACCAGTTGGGCAGGAAGTTTCATGCTGAGGCTGTCCAGAACCGAATAAATCTTGCAAAGGCAGCACAACACAGGCTATCCCTACTTTGAGGAAACAAAAGCAAATTATCTCTACACTGCAAACGAACTATATACACGTCAATTATAAAACTAATTCTAACCTATGTCCACCCAGTCATTATAACCGCACACTACATTGAAAAAATTTGAAAGCTCTGAAAATCAGATAATAAAGAAAATAATAGGAGCTCCATGGTTTGCCAGGAGCAGTATTATTAGAAGGGACCTCAAAATAGAAAACATAAATGATTTCATAATAAAACAAGCTTTTAAATTTTATGAAAAATCAGAAAATCTTGAAACATAATAGCCCAAGAAGCCTGTAATTACAAACAAGAAACAAAGAGAAGAAAACCTAAGCCAAGGCGAATCTTATACCAATTGAGAACAAACGTAGACAAGTGGAAAACACGAAAGAAACAAACACGTACCTAGAAAATAAATAAATAAGGATAACAGCCTATCTTAAGACAGAGAACACTCCGAATTCAAGACCTCGCACAAGACTCTAACCATGTAAATATGTAAATACAATGTAAATGTGAAGAACCTGTACATATTATTCAATGTAAATAACATAAACTGGATTGTTCTTTTTGAGCGGTACCTAATAAAGGTATTTTTGGGACTGGAACTGCTGAGGCTGAGTTTGGAAGTCTGGCCATAGATGGGTACAACTCTAATGTTCTTGTATAGTGAAGCTAGAGAAGGTACAGAGTATCCTTTGAATTCTCATTGAATTAACCAATATCTGTATAGTCCCCTCTAATCAAATTTAGTTTTTATTAATAAATCAATTAAAAAAAGTATGTATTTATTTTTTATTTAGAGAAAAATAAATTGAACTATAAAAGAAATTACATATCTTTATTTCCGGACTAACATATACAGTAAAACCTCCACGAGAGGATATTCACGCTAGAAGACACCACTCTATAAAGGACAGTTTTCATCGCCAAAAATTCCATTTTTACTATTTAGCAACTTTCCGGTAATAGGATACCTATTCCTAAAGGACACTTTGTCTCTGCAACTAGGTGTTCTTTACAGAGAGAATCTAATGTATATAAAATATTGTTTATTTTATTTATATAATTATATATTAGAATTGTTCAGCGTAGGTGTCCATGCAAGTAAATCAATATTGAACTGTAAAATTAGAATTTAGCGAGATGGTCAGTCAGTCTAACGCCAGGAACCTTACAAATGACAGGGTTCTCGCGATATAACTTTTCCCGGATCTAACTTTGGGTCAGGTTCCATGACGCTCCGTTCAAATCAAGAGGGTATCAGAAGTAGTTCAAAATCCGAGATGATTTTGTTTTTAACACCACAAATTGACCTTTCGCTACTTCAAATAAGAACCAAATCAGATCCCGTTCTTAACAAAATACAGTAAAAATACTATAAAATACAGTATTTTGTAGATTTTAGAAGCGCTCACTGCAGAAACCGAACCTACCTCCGCCATTTCAATAAAATTACTAACTTACATATCAGTGATGTTACAAAGTTTTACTTTAGCTAGTTTTAAACCTTTTAGATTCGATATGAATAGTTAAATATTCGAAACCCCATTAGCTTATTCTGGTAACAAGCAAGCCTATTCATTATCACAAGATTGCGGATGATTACGACTAATTACAAAAAGCATAAAACTCCGCAAATATTTTTATTTGCATGGTTAAAAAAACTTTGAAGCAGCCAAAGAACTTGTACATCCCGCTATCCCACCATATTGTAAGGAACACATAATTTCGAATGGCTTTAAAATTGATAAATATACTTTTGCCTCTTATAAAAATGCATAAGACACTCCGCAACTATTTTTATTTTCTTGGTTAAAGAAGCTTTCGGGAAAGCCCTTCTTCAGCTACGTTAAGCCAACCATGCAAATAAGAATAGTTGCGAAGTCTTATGCTTTTTTGTAAGGCAAGAGCGTGTTTATCAAGTTTAAAGCCAATCGAAGTTATGTTTCCTTACAATATAGTGGGACAGCGGAATGTACAAGTTCTCTAGCTGATCGCTGCTATTTTATGGAACTATTGTAACCTTTTTTTCCAAAATATATGTGAAGTAATGTACAATATATAAACTTTAAGATAGTGCGTTAATATTTAATTAAAAAAGATAAAAATATTTTGAGATCCCGTCGTTTTTTTTTAAATTAAGAATAATATATTTATTTAAATAGCAATTTTAAATAAATATATAAATATTTTGGTTGAGTATTCACATAGGGGTCACCTATAGCCATGCCACAAATCTTAGTAATAATATAAAAGTAGGTATGTGGAGAGAGTAATATATTTCTCTTATACCATATATAAGTATTCTATTTAAACATATTCTAATTTAAATATAACTACAGACATAGAATAAAAAATGGCCTGTAATCAAAATATATGATTGCGTTGTCATCAAATTACGCTGTACATTCGAAAGACTCACTTGAAGCTTGCCACTTAGCATTTAGAGTTGTATCTGTAAAGTACTATGGGATCCTACCCCTGTCAACACTGCGACTACGTGGGCAAGAAGAAGCTCAGTCTGGATCGCCACCTGGCCACCCATACAGGAGTGAAGCCTTTTGTCTGTCCCAACTGTGACTACCGCTCAGCCCTTAAGTCCAACCTCAACCGCCATTTGCGGATGCACACGGGGGAGAAACCCTTCAAGTGCCCCGTGTGTGACTTCCGAGCTTCTCAGAAGTTGACTTTGGACCAGCACATCCGCAAGCACACAGGTGAGAAACCATTTGCTTGTCCTTACTGCGATTATCGCTCTTCTGTAAAAACTGGTGTGACTATCCATGTACGGATCCACACTGGGGACCGTCCATACAAGTGTCCGCATTGTCCCCACCGGACCTACATGCAGTCCAACCTCTCACGGCACATCAAGACCCACTCTGGTGAGAAGCCCTACCGCTGTTCCCACTGCGAATACCGCGCCTCGGTCATGTCTAGCCTGACCACTCACATGAGGATCCACACAGGAGAAAAGCCGTACAAATGCACGTTTTGCGACTACCGCGCTACGCAATCCTCCAGTCTTTCGGATCATATTCGCATCCATACCGGAGAAAAGCCTTTTAAATGTAAGTTATGCGATTTTAGGGCCGCAGTGAATTACGTAGTGGTCAATCACGAGCGCACGCACACCGGAGAGAAGCCGTTCAAGTGCGACCAGTGCGACTACGTCGCGGCGCAGAAGTCCAGTGTCACCAGACACCAGAAGACCCACCTCAAGGTGAAGCCCTTCAAGTGTCCCAAGTGTGACTACCGCGCCATCTTCCAGTCCAACATCAACACTCACCTGCGCAACCACGAGAACAGCGAGAACAAGCCCTTCCGCTGCGACATCTGCGACTACGCCAGCACGAAGAAAACATCTCTATCTCGCCATAAGAAGCTGCACGACTCGAAGCCAGAAGATCCTATTGAGACATCCTCGTCCTCATCTTCAAGAAACGACGACGAAATAAGCTTAAGTGGAGATAGGAAACCTCTTACGATCGGCGAAGGAAAACATGATATTTCGGCAGAGGAAGGAAAAAGTCTAAGCGGCGGTGATGAAAATATTAATTCTGGGACGGTAAAGCGGAAGTTTTCAACAGAAGAAGTAGAAGTTGAAGAGGACGAGAAATTGGTTTCTGGCATCAAGAAACGGAAATTTTCGATAGAAGATTGTGACGTTGAAGAGGATGAAAAAGGTCTAAACCGCAATGAGAAATTGGTTTCTGGCATCAAAAAACGAAAATTTTCAACAGAAGAGTGTGAAAGTGAAGAGGATGAAAAAGGTCTAAACCGCAATAAGAAATTGGTTTCTGGCATCAAAAAACGAAAATTTTCGACCGAAAAAGGTCTAAACCACAATGAGAATTTATTTTCTGGTATTGAAAAACGGAAGTTTTCAACAGAAGAGTGTGAAAATGAAGGGAAAAGTTCAAGCAGTGAGAAGAATATTGTGTCTTGTAGAAAAAAACGTAAGTTTTCGACCGAAGATGGTGAAGAAGAAGATTTCTACAACTTAGAAAGCTGCTCTCAAGCATCGAAAAAAACGGAGGACATCAGGTATAGCAAAATTGTAAATATCCATTAGATATATAGGGCTAGAAGATATCATTTTTGTAAGTTAACCTATAATCAATCAGCAATAGAAACTCATCAACCTTCAAAATTTATTTCCCCACCTTTCAGTAACCCACTATCGTCCCCTTTCAACATTAAAAGTTTAACAAGAGGTCAATGATTGTCAATCATTGACATATTTTAACCTTTTAACCTTGGAAAGAAGCGACACTGGACCATAGAAACGCCGCGAAGTAAATTTTGAAAGTTTATTTATTTTTATCTCGAATTTATTATATATTATTACTCTCAACTTGTATATATAACATGCTCCATTGATATATAATAAAACTTCATTCAAATATGACTTGTATTCTTTATATAATGCTACTATTATAGAATTTTCAATTTGTTCTTGCCTTAATAAATGCAATGTGTGTTTTGCTTGCATTTTAGTTTATTTGTTTTGAGAATGAATTTGCTAGAATCTTGCTTTGTCATTACAATTTTTTATGTACTTTTAATATAAGTTGTGCTTATGAAGTTTGTTTTATGAAAGTATTTCTAGTTAAGACAATCATTCAATTTAAGTTGATGTTTGTATCTAGAGTATAAGTGTATTTTTTGGCTTTGTGGTATTCAATCTTCCCATTGTTAACTGTAATGGTTGTTAAGGGTGATCTCGTTTGGCATTAAATAAATTATTGTGATATTTGATTGTGGGAGGAATTACAGAATTAATGTTTAGCTTAGAGTAAAAAAATATTCATAGTTCTCACATTACTACATAACTTCAATTTTTTCAATAGCATATTTTATTAAAGATGTGCACAAAAATGTCTCGTTACATTCGAACTACATTTTAACTTTATTCAAATATCTTCGAATATTATTTTATTTTCTCACTTTTTTTAACAAAATGTAGCTTACACCTTTGCCTATATAATATACACTTATGAACAAAACTTAAGAAAGTTTTATATTTGTATGTCGCCGGTCGTCAAATTTTTTTTAAGTAGACAGAGGTAATTTAGTTCACACTTGATTATCTCGTGTCTTCAATAAAGGTTACTGGATTTCAAATATCTTTCAAAGTTAGTGTTACAATCACGATACACATGCTAAAAGGTACAACTTCCTTAAGTTTTGGCCATGAATGTACTTCAACAACTCACACCTTGTAAAATTTAATTAAAGACATCTATAATGTTAGATTTATATTGTACTAGTAGATATATGGGGTACTTTACAACTTCAGTCAGGGTAGGAGAGTTAATAGAAGAATCTACAGAGGAGATTTTGTGTATGTGTAAATCTACTGTACTACCACAGCATGGACTATTCAACCAATTCGCAGTCTAATCAACCAGTGCTATGGAATTCCTGAATTCTACATTTTGTCTAAAGTAAATTATAACTTAAATATTACTAAAGTAAAATTTTATTCAATTATTTAGCACTTTTTTTCCTCCTCTCTCTTGTCGAATCTGCATTGTCGACTGCTTTTCACTTGGTATTGTAAATTCAACATGCTCCATAAATATAAACGTTGCAAAGTAAAGCTTCTTCCCACATTTGTACCAATGGGAGCCATAAGAAATAGAGCATCAAAGCATGAATGTTTTCGTTTAAACATAAAACAAACTTTTCTACTGTGTTTACTGCGATGAAAAATATTAAGAGAACAGTAGGGCATCGCAGTAAGGATAGTAGAAGGTTGTTTATGTTTAAAGTTCCAAAATCACTTTATTAGGTTTCGTTCAACAAGAGCAACCTAGTTTATGATATTTGCAACAGTGAATAATATGTGAAGGTTATTCATATATTAAACAAATGTTAACGCGGGATTCAATCCCGGTTCATGACTGTCGGGAATCGAGGGTGTTACCCACTCGTCCACCGACTCTTTTTTTTTTTACGTTTAAAAAGAGAACATTCGTGCTTTGATGCTTCCATTTCTTATATATAGATGGCAGTTATCGCCTTTTAATTAGTGTGAACCATATTGAACCAAAGAGACCAGGGATATCCAGCCTAGTAATGACCAATCAGAAGTGTGCCGTTGAAACTTTATCTTATTCCTATTTGTTGGGCCGTGATTTGCATATCTTGTTCAGTGGTAGTGAACTCGAAGGATTTGTGCCCATTGTTGAAATCATAGCTGTCGTTATTGCTATTGTACTGAAAAAAAAAGACTTGGAGAGTGAAGATTTAAATTTGCATAATAAAAATTTAAAATTAAAATGACTTAAGCGAATATTCAAATATATTGCAATTTTTTTTTCACGGCAAAAAGAAATTTAAATATGGCTAATAGAATAAGTAAAATAAATCTAGGTAACTTAATGATTTTATTAAATAGAGGTTTTTTATCCAGACTGTCTTGGTAGATGGTCTTGACAGAATAATCCCCAGCTAAATGCTTTCGTCCATTCTCATATATATGTGAGTAAACCTATGAGAGGATACTACACCTACTGATGGATATATATATTCTTACATATATAGTATGCTAATGGCCGGCACAAAACCTTTTGTAAATATGTAAATTTCCAAGTTGATACACACACCTCGGCATAGGTAACTTCATTACTTTTGTTGTCGTGAAAATTAGAAAGATAATTAAACACAAGATTCTTCTTTTGTTTTTTCGTATATTTTTTATCATAAACTCTACTCTTCATATGTTTCTTATTCCAATACATAAATCTTCCAATACATTAGATAAACTAGAAAATATTTAATGTCCAGTAATTTTTCTTATTAAGTCACGATTGCACCCAAAAAGCAAAAAAAAAAATCTTAATATTTTATCATGATTATACTCATCTATTACCTATTACCTATTTTTTTAATACAGTAGAACTTCCATGAGAGGACATTCGCCCTAGAGGACACCTCTCTACAAAGGACAGTTTTCATTTGTAAAATTACCATTTTTACAATTTAGCAAATCTCCAGTAAGAGGATACCTCTCCCTAAAGGACACTTTGGCTCTGCAATTAGGTGTCCTTTACAGGGAGGTTCTACTTATAACATATATATATATAACATAAAGTTGCGGGAGATGGACCTTAGAACAATGCATATTTGAAGGAAAGGAGTCTTTTCTGGCATATATATATGAAAAATTAGTATATATTGAGGGGGGGGGTCTGATATAAAATGTATTAAACCAATATTTCGCCTATTTTTATCGAGGCTTTTCTCGTGATTTGACTATTTAAGCTTTGTTTGGTTGGTTCCCTGTTATATATTTTCCTCAAAATAATTCCATAAATAGGTACACCCACTTGATTGCCGCTTGTAAGATGGTGAAAGCCCATAGCCCATCTATCACACACACATACACACATATATACAAAAGTCTTTATTGAGACACATATAATCTTTTACATTGATTTACTACGGAGTCTGAAAGTGAAAAGAATGAAAAGTAAAAGCTAATCATATTTAATGGTAATAATGAAATTCATATATACAGGAAAAAACTTAATTAAGAAAATCAAGCTCAAATAGATTGGTCTAGGTAAAAAAAAAATCGGAGGAAAATAAATTTTACTTATACATGGATTCACTACGTTGTCTGAAAATGAAAAGAATGAAAAAGTAAAAACTAATGATATTTAATGGGAATAATGAAATTGATATACAGGAAATCTTAATTAAGAGAATCAAGCTCATAAATAGTTTCGTCTAGGTAAATGGGAGGAAAAGAAATTTTACTTACACACGGATTTACCACGGTGTCTGAAAATGAAAATAACAAAAAGTAAAAAAATAATCATTTTTAATGGTAATAATGAAATTCATATACAAGAAAACATAATTAAGACAATGAAGCTCAAATAGATTGATCTGGGTAAAAAAATCGAAGGAAAATAAATTTTACTTATTCCCGGATTTACCACAGTGTCTGCAAATGAAAAGAACAAAAAGTGAAAAACTAACATAATGAAGAGAATCAAGTTCATAAATAGATTAGTCTAGGTAAAAAATCGGAAGGGGGGGGGGGAGGGGGGGAGAGAAATTTTACTCATACGTGGATTTACCACGTAATCTGAAAATGGGAAAAAAAGTGACAACTAATCATTTTTAATGATAATTATGAAAGTCATATATACAGGAAAACTTAATTAAGACAATCATGCTCATAAATAGATTGCTCTGTGTGTGGGTAAAAAAAAATCGAAATAAAATAAATTTTACTTATTCATGGAGTTACCACGGAATCTGAAAATGAAAAAAAGGGCTAATTACATTTAATAACAATAATAATAATGAAATTTATATGCAGGAAAAAAAAACTAAGGCATTGTGGAAAAATAAGGTCTTACTCTTAATAATTAAGGCAATTGAGCTGGTAAATAGATTGGTGAGTGGGTAAAAAATTCGAAGGAAAAGATATTTTACTTATACATGGATTTACTACGGAGTCTGTAAATGGAAAAAGGTAAAGGCTAAACACATAATAGTAATAATGAAATTCAATTACAGGAAGACATAACTAAGCCAATTTGATAAAATAATGTATTTTTCTGAATAACTAAGACAATTGAGCTCATAAATAGATTGGTCTGGATAAATCTGAGGAAAAGATATATTCCCTCATCGTAATTATATAGATATAAAGGTATAAAATAGGATTAAAAATTAATCATTCCCCTCAGGAGAGTGACAGCAAATCACTTAAACTTCGGGAACTACATGATTAATTGGTTGATGTAGTTATATATTTTTTTACAAACAAACTTCCGACAAACAAATGTTCTTCAA
>CP092876.1:60490799-60754241 GCA_030710605.1 Cordylochernes scorpioides | reverse complement strand
CTTGACGGGTTTTAAAATGGCTAACTTTATTCTGGAAATCTATAAATGTTCATTTTTCAAACCAGTTCAATATTTTGGTTTATATACCTATTTGTGACAGGTGAATGGTTCTGACAGATGGATCAGATATTAATTTGTCCAAACCTTTTTGGCCCAGCCTATATATAAGTTTAAAATTTGTTAGCACGTGTTAATCATTCATTTTCATATAATAATGTATCATAATATTTTCTATAATATACTTATGGACATAATGAAGTTTTTCGAGAGTCAGATAATAACTCTGAAAGATATTTGATACACAATGACCTTTATTGAAGACACCCGAGATAACAAAGTGGGAATAAAATTGCCTCGGTATCCTTCAAAAAAAAAAAAAAAACGACCGGCGATATCAAGACCTTCTACTTCCTTAAGTTTTGTCCATGATTGTGTTTTAGATTATAAATAATATATTCCGAAACATAAATTCGGATGCATATTACATTTTAAAAATAATGAAGGCATATCCTGACCAAAAGCATATGTGCTTTTTAGATGACAGAGCGCCATCTAGTGGAGCAAAAATGAACTAAACGTTTATTTAACTTGCTCCTTGATATTTGGTCAACCCAATTTCTTGATAAATCAAGAAAAGCCATCCACGAACTCTAAAAAAAAAACGCACATGTGCTTTTGGTCAGGATATGCCTTCATTATTTCTAATATCAACACCTGATCTTTTTATTTTTTATTATTTTTATTTTTTCAATTGATTACATTTTTATATTTAGGAATATGCTGGGACTTCACGAAGAGTGTCTCACTGTGTTTTTTTTAGAACAAAATGGCCTCAGACCAAGGGTTGGAAGTATGGTACAAGAGAATTGTCGGCCTGTTGTTCTGTCGTTAGATATCGTTTCTTTTATCGCCACGTCTGAAAGAAGTGGAAAAACTGGTGAATTTTAGATTGTTTCCTTTTACAATCGAATATTTTTCTTCAGTTTTAGTGCCAGTCTTTTTGTCTGAGTAGTCTAAAACGAATTCTTTAAAAATTGAGCACTGAACTGCCGAATACAATACGCTCGGACTGAATAATTTGCTGATGAAGCCTCCGAGGTGTGCCACTGATGGGAAAAGATGAGTTGATCTTTCTCTTTTTATAAGTTCAATTGTCATCTATTGTTAAAATGTGTAACAAATAAATTTACTGGCAATGTATTTCTTTTCAATAATATCATTCAATATGTAAATGCCTTGAGCATATGTTTTTTGATATGTAAATAGATTCTCCCTCTCTCTCTCTCTTGTATTGCTTTCCTTTGGGCGCCAGTGTCCTTGGCGGGACATCGCGCTTTGTATTTACAGTTGAATAAAGTTGAATAAATCAAATATTTTATCTCTACAGATAACTTATATCATTTCAGTGAGGTCTGTAAAGATAATATTTGATATTTTTGAAAAGAAGCACATTTCCAGTAAATTTATTTGTTACAAATTTTAATGATATTTCTCATTGCAAATTGAGGAAGTTCATTTAAAAAATAAATGAAGCTGTTTAACTATTTTCTAATTGCTCAAAATATAGCGTTTTGAACGGTACTCCTAGCTAAGATCATAGAGAAGATAAGTCCTGAATTAAAAGAAGTTACACATTGCATACATTTCGGCAACCAAATTGGCAAGTAGTTGTCATTCGAGAGAAGATGAAACGAATGTGAAAGGAGATATCACATTCAACCAATAAACCAACCACATTGAGTACATACAATTTGTTGGCGATGGGGATAGAACCAGAAATGCCACAACGTGGGATTACGTAAGACCTCCACCATTACCGTTAATGGACGTTAATTTGAGATGTAGACGGTCATTACCTCGGCCATCATCAGTCGCCGATAATGTTCGCGTCCATTTAGAACATGTTCAATAATTCTGTAAATATTTCATCGATCCACAGGCGGAATATTAAATTGGCTAGTTAGACGTCGAAGTTTGGACTAAATTTAAATTAAATTCCATAAACTGGTAAGATTCCTGAAAGGACCACACGGAGTGAGATCAAATGACAAACTATTTAAAAAATTCCACAGCGCAGTCTTCTTTCTCGTCAATTAAATCATTCTGTGCTATTTAATAAGAACCTGTGTTCGTAAGGAAGCCTCATATTAAAAAAAATCAAATTATTTATTTTTCAACATAGTCCTTTTCTAGGCATATACAATTCCCCCCAACTCGTTCCTGCTATTTTTCAATTCCTAAAAAATGTATCGAGGAATCAAAATATGCTTCCATCTCGGGTTCGCCGTCCATTTCTTCATGTTTGGAGACACGCCGAATAGGTGGTCAAATCAGACAAATAGTAGGTGGGGGTGAGAAGGCAATTGATAAAACAATTCATGCAGTAGTGAAACAAATCTAGATGAATGTTCTGTAGCATTGACATAGTGAAAAATCAATTTTTATTCGTCAAATAGGGCCGTGTCTTCCTCAAGTTATTGTTAAAGTGGTCTAAAAAGTCGCTATAGTATTGTAACTCCAGTGATGGTTTACCCCTTTTCTAGGAAGTCTATAAGAATGAAGCCAATCTTCGCTATAACTTTTCAAGCAATTGGTACCATCTTCGCTTTCTTTAGAATATATTCCCTGGAAGCAATCCATGGTTTTGATTGCTGCTTTGTTTCCGGAGTAAAGTGATGTATTCGGGACTTATCGATAATCACAACTCGACCTAAAGTAGTTTTATGATTTTTTTTTTTCTAAACGCTGCTATGATGTAGAAAGACGCATCGACTTGTTGGCTACCATGAGAAATCGCGGCACCCATTGGGAGGTCGATAACATTTTTATCCTCAACGTAAAAAAATATCAAAAACCGTTCCCGTTGACATATCTATAGTATATTTTTTATGATTTCCTCGGTAACCACATCTGCTGGGCGTCCTAAGCGACCCTAAACAACGTGATGTTCGACCTCTTTCAAATTCGGTAAACTAACATTTGGCTGTAGTTATGGATAAAGGAGGGTTCCACGGCGCCAAGAATACTTCTGACGGGGAAGGTAGATGGTCAGTCCCTTATTGTACATTCCTTCCATATCTCACCCAATTTGAAAAAGTTACAACTTTAGCTGCATTCCTTCACCAACTCACGTGTAATATTTGTACCATCCTGATCAAAGAAGACAAACAGCGTCTGGGTTGGCAGCAACAAATAGCTGGTTGACATCTCCTTCTCTTCTACAAACCTACTGACAGATTCCAGAGGGATTCTCTTTTAAGAGATTTCTGAGGAAAAACAGACACCTACTGCCTTCAAAGAACCTCTCAAACTATCATATTAATTTAAAATCTGTAAGTCTCGTTTATTTATTCAATTCCCTGTCCATCAAAATACTGGTCACCAATTTGCCCAGGGTGATGAGCTTTATTGTGCATTAAAACAACTTTCTGGGTGAGCCAATGTACATTGTACACAAAATACAAGGGCCTTATCTAGTTAACTTCGATCAGTACTAACATGCATCTAAAATGTTCCTTTTCTGTCCCATTTAAAAGCATTAGACATTGCTCCAGATAAAGCAATATCGAGAACCACTAGGAGAGCTTTATCTGCGGAAAACAACTTTCCTCATTTAGTGGCTGTCCATTCTGGAAGGCTCCCTTTCAAAGCGCTGTTTTGTTTACTGACAACTATGTCATATACACAAATGAGATTCTTGCACCGAGGCCAACAGCATTGAGACTATAGTAGGCAGTTAGGACAGATATTGTCTTCCATAGACCGATTCTCTTTCAAGCTGTGAGACAAGGCTCCTGCGCGGTCGTCTCTTAGTGCGGTAGCACAAACCCTCCACAACACCCACTGGGAGCTTGTAGAGCAAGTAATTGGAGAACAGCTCGGCTACTTCAAGCGCTCCACAGAAAAATTATTTTCTTCCTTTCATACAGACTGCCTACATTGGTCCTCCTTTATTATTATTTTTAAAGCATTTATTATATTATCAGGTTTTCTATATCTCTCACGTCGCACATTATACCTGACTTGACGATCCAAACATCCTAACAGTATAAAATCAGACCTCTCGTTGCCTATCAAAAGTATCGATTTTTATTAAAATATGTATTTTTAATTAAAAAGGGATATATTGGATCAAAGAATCATTAATTTTACCAATATTTCAGTTGGCTAAACGCCAACCTTTTTCAAGGTATTATAACATATTAATGTGTGTCAACAACAAACTCAGCGCCACATAACGTCAATAGAATCAGGTTTATAAAATATTTTTGCTTATATATTCAATGGGGAGTAAAAATTTGAGATATATATTTAAAATATGTATGTATGTATAATTTTAAATGGCAGGGCAATCAGAGATTTGAAAAATAACAAGGCAAGTGGACCTGATGACATCCCCAATGAAATAATAAAAATACTCCCAGACTCATACATGGGTTTATTAGAACAATTTTACAATAGAGCTCTGATAATGGGACACTATCCTACAATATGGACTAAATCGATCATACATCCAATCTTTAAAAGCGGTGACAAAGACAACCCTTCAAATTATCGTGGTATAGCACTGATAAGTAATTTTTCGAAACTTTTTACAACAATACTAAGATCAAGACTGAATGAATGGGTAGAAAGAAGAAACGTCATTCCAGAAAATCAGGCGGGTTTCCGAAGGGGCCGATCGTGTGTGGACCTGATATTCACGTTGACCTCTCTAATACAACTTTCACTGAGGAAAAAGAGAGGAAAATTATATGTATTTTTTGTTGATTTGAGAAAAGCATTTGACACAGTTCCTCACTCATTACTCTGGAAGAAATTAACCAATCTGGGCGTGAGCTATCAATTTATACATGCAATTAGAAATTATTACGAACAGGCGACTGTGGCAGTCAGATGGAGGGGTTCAATTACAGAAAATATTAAGATACATTCGGGCGTTTTACAAGGAGAGCCACTATCGCCATTACTTTTTATATTATTTATGACGGACCTGATTAAAATGTATGACAACTCAGATCTGACGAGTGTATACCTTCCGGAATTTGGTGATGTTCACCTGCTGATGTATGCAGATGATATTGCTATTATAGGGGAGTCGAGGGTAAACCTCCAAAAAAAGATTAATTTATTGAAGGAATATCTTGATGTGAACGAAATGACACTGAACGAGTCCAAATCGAAGGTTATGGTATTTCGCAATGGTGGTAAACCCTCAAGAGAAGATAGATGGTACTGGAATGGTAAACCTCTGACGGTAACAAGAAGATATAATTACTTGGGATACCCTCTGGTCAGTACAACTAAAACCACTCAAGCCGCAAACTTTTTCAAAGGAAAAGCACTTGCGGCAATAAATGCTACAACCCCAATATTGGCGAAATCAAAAATTAATTCACTAAACTCTGCAATGAAACTGTTTGACTCAATTGTGATGGCTGTTTTGATGTATGCTGCTCCAATTTGGGCAACAGAGTATAAAGATTTATTAGACCATATACAAGATACATTTATTCGTAGGTTTTTGAATTTGCCTAGATATACACCAGGATACATAATAAGACCAGAAACAGGCCGCGTCTCATTAATAATAACAGCTCTGAAATTGACCTTGAAATATTGGCTGAGGGTGCTGAGTATGGATACAAATAGACTGCCTCGAATTTGTTTAACTAGAATGAGGCAATTATCCTGTGCTACAGGTGCGCCCATCGGTTTTATAAAACAATTAAGCAATTTACTTAATAATAACGGATCCTCGTGGCTTACTTATTGTAATGATCCTGACTCACTAAGGAATGCTATCCCTGGAATATTAAGAACTGCGATAGAGCAAACAATACAAAACGACCTAACAAGAATAACCCAATCAAAGTTATATTCCCACTATAGAGACATATATACAACCTTTACCACCGAAGAATACTTCTTAACTGAACTCCCTTTTCCTATCATCAGATTAATTGCACAATTTAGAACCCTTTCAATTTTTTTCAGAGATCACCATTTGATTTTATTGAGGCGTGAAGACCTGAAATGCACTTTCTGTGGATCAGGAATAACAACGGAGATGTTGCATTACTTATTTGACTGTGCTGCTCTGTCTGAGGAAAGACGAAAACTAAATGATAAAACGGGGCAACTTTGTCCTTCATTTCCGGCACTGATTAATGAAATATCAAAGAATAGGTATATAGCGATGGCGATATTTGGATTCCACAAGACTATATCCCGGAAAAAGGCCTCACAGTGTTCTCCCTATCCCTTGTGAACTGGCGAATCCTGTATAGGGCGAGTGGCCCTAAATAAAGGTTTTTTGTTGTTGTTGTTGTATAATTTTAAATTTATTTATGAAATATACCACCTAGTCTCTTCAATGCTTAAAATACCAGAAGCTGAGAAAAAAATGAACTTGCCTGGAAAGTGTTTTTTTTTTTCTTTGAAAAATGGGCAGGCAAATTTGACTTTTTACCATTATTCCTTCACATTTTTGTTTATTCCCGATCTACTTTTGATGGCCCAGATAGCTCTAACCGACCAACGCGGTAGGTACATATCTGAGGTCTCACTATCCTCATGAAACAAGGTCATCTACAAATTGAATGCACAAAGGTGTTTAGAATAATTTAGATTTTTCTTTTTTTTTTTCTATTTCAGATAAATGTATGTCAAGTCGATCTATTCTCCCAGATTTAATTATAAATAATTCCGACACAATTGAAGATTATATTACGTGGAGAAGTCATCCGATTCCCAAAATTTCGATTACCGACCGCATTGACCACTGGTTCCCAATTTGTTCAGGGTCAAATGTCGCGACGGACAGGAGAATGTTTGGTCCGGGAGTTCTACTTTGATTGGAGTCTTGGTCAGGTACATAGTGAAGATATGTTATCTCTCAGTCTTGGCCGGGTACAGTGAAGATATGTTATCTCTCTGTGTTGGCCGGGTACAGTGAGGATATGTTATATCTCAGTGTTAGCCGGATACAGTGAGGATATGTTATCTCTCAGTGTTGGCCGGGTACAGTGAGGATATGTTATCTCTCAGTGTTGGCCGGGTACAGTGAAGATATGTTATCTCTCAGTGTTAGCCGGATACAGTGAGGATATGTTATCTCTCAGTGTTGGCCGGGTACAGTGAGGATATGTTATCTCTCAATGTTAGCCGGGTAGAGTGAAGATATGTTATCTCTCAGTGTTGGCCGGGTACAGTGAGGATATGTTATCTCTCTGTCTTGGCCGGGTACAGTGAGGGTATGTTATCTCTCAGTGTTGGCCTGGTACAGTGAGGATATGTTATATCTTAGTGTTGGCCGGATACAGTGAGGATATGTTATCTCTCAGTGTTGGCCAGGTACAGTGAGGATATGTTATCTCTCAGTGTTGGCTGGGTACAGTGAGGATATGTTATCTCTCAGTGTTGGCCAGGTACATAGTGAAGATATGTTATCTCTCAGTGTTAGCCGGGTACAGTGAGGATATGTTATCTCTCAGTGTTAGCCGGGTACAGTGAGGATATGTTATCTCTCAGTGTTGGCCAGGTACAGTGAGGATATGTTATCTTTCAGTATTGGCCGGGTACAGTGAGGATATGTTATCTCTCAGTGTTAGCCGGGTACAGTGAGGATATGTTATCTCTCAGTGTTGGCCGGGTACAGTGAAGATATGTTATCTCTCAGTGTTAGCCGGGTACAGTGAGGATATGTTATCTCTCAGTGTTGGCCGGGTACATAGTGAAGATATGTTATCTCTCAGTGTTAGCCGGGTACAGTGAGGATATGTTATCTCTCAGTGTTGGCCAGGTACAGTGAGGATATGTTATATTTCAGTGTTGGCCGGGTACAGTGAGGATATGTTATCTCTCAGTGTTAGCCGGGTACAGTGAGGATATTTTATCTCTCAGTGTTGGCCGGGTACAGTGAGGATATGTTATCTCTCAGTGTTGGCCGGGTACAGTGAAGATATGTTATCTCTCAGTATTAGCCGGGTACAGTGAGGATATGTTATCTCTCAGTGTTAGCCGGGTAAAGTGAGGATATGTTATCTCTCAGTGTTAGCCGGGTACAGTGAGGATATGTTATCTCTCTGTCTTGGCCGGGTACAGTGAGGATATGTTATCTCTCTGTCTTGGCCGGGTACAGTGAGGATATGTTATCTCTCAGTGTTGGCCGGGTACAGTGAAGATATGTTATCTCTCAGTCTTGGCCGGGTACAGTGAGGATATGTTATCTATCAGTGTTGGCCGGGTACAGTGAGGATATGTTATCTCTCTGTCTTGGCCGGGTACAGTGAAGATATGTTATCTTTCAGTCCTGGCCGGGTACAGTGAGGATATGTTATCTCTCAGTCCTGGCCGGGTACAGTGAGGATATATTATCTCTCAGTCCTGGCCGGGTACAGTGAAGATATGTTATCTCTCAGTCTTGGCCTGGTACAGTGAGGATATGTTATATCTTAGTGTTGGCCGGATACAGTGAAGATATGTTATCTCTCAGTGCTGGCCGGGTAAAGTGAGGATATGTTATATCTCAGTGTCAGCCGGGTACACAGTGAGGATATGTTATCTCTCAGTATTGGCCGGGTACAGTGAGGATATGTTATCTCTCAGTGTTGGCCGGGTACAGTGAAGATATGTTATCTCTCAGTCTTGCTCCTGGAAGACGCCTTTAAAGGAGTGCGTCTAGGACGCCCCACGACTCTGGTATACAAACCCCAAGCTCCGTCTTTTGCCTCCGCGGCTGCTGCAGATTCTATGACAAAAAACCAGCCACCACCAATAAGGCAGTTAAGTCCTCCTTTGCGAACCTGGCCCCAAACTTTGGATCTCACGTGGTGGTCAGATCCACAGATAACAAGGCCAACCCACTGGATATTCTCAAGGAAATCCAGAAGATACACCCAACGTTCGCGGCCTCCAAGGAAGTTGTGGCGTTAACAAAGTCGGTTGGCAAAGTTGTACTGCACACAAGCACCGAAGACGTTGCCAAATCCCTGGCCTCAAAACTCTCAACACTCCCCTCAAACCTAACATGCCACGAACGCCCTACCATCCTGACTAGGTATTGCCTTTTCAGGGTAGGCAATGAGGTATCAGATGAGGATATTTGCGAGGATCTCTCTTATAACCACGCCATCAAACCCCTCTCTGGTCAACGCTCCATTAAGGTGGTACACCGCTCAAGAAATATTAGCCAGGACGCAGCAACAGTCTTCGTTGGAGTGGACGACCTTGTGGCGGAAACCCTGGGCCAACACGGACGCATCCCCATAGCCGGTCTGATGATAAGGTTTGAGCGGAGACACACCCTGCGGCAGTGTTTCCGCTGCTGCGGATTCGGGCATCGAGCTACCAACTGCACTGCAGCCACACCTACTTGCTACAAATGCGGCTCTCCAGAGCACGAAGGCAAGCAATGCACAGCCGAAGCAAGCAAGGCACGTTGCTGCCACTGCAGTAAAAGAGCTGGTGCTGCCATCAACCACTTGGCCACATCTTCCACGTGCCCATTTGTAAAGGCCAAAATATTGCAGTCCAGAAAACAATGTTAAGACCTTTAAGGATCTTGCAGGCCAACGCCCACAAATCTCCTTCTGCCATCTTAGAGCTTTCTAATTTGGCAGAGGCAACTAGAGCCGACTTGGTGCTTCTACAGGAACTTCCTGCCCACTTCAACTGGCCCTCGTCTGGTTTTCAAACCTTCAATACTCCTGGTTCATATATACCTTCAGGTACAGTAGCACGCTCTTATCTCCAAGTGCTGCCCATCGTTTCTTAAGACCCAGCTATCACATCTATTGCTATCTGGCTGGGGCACAGTCCTATCTCAGCATACTGGCATGGTCAAAGGGATGCTGACGACTTTCTCCCTCACATTGAATCCATCAACAACAGGTTCCCATTTCCGATGATCATAGGCATGGATGCCAATGCTCACTCCCCATGCTGGGGTATCAACGCCAGACTTGACTCACGTGGGGAAAATCTTGAGGACTTTGCCCGCCTTAACGGCATCCACGCCTTAGGCCCACCAGTGCAGTTTACGTGGTCTACTGGTCACCTCTCTTCCTCTATTGATGTCACACTGGCGTCAAGTTCCCTAGCAACCCATGCTATCAAGCATCTGGTGGGTGAGTTGGCATTCACAGACCACATTCCCATTCTCTCTGTTTTCGCTGACATGGTGACAAATGAACCTAGCGACACATGGGTTGAATCCTCGTGCAAACGGGCCACACTCACATCCTGTCTTGAATCTTCGCTGTATCGCGTCGCTCCCCTCCTCCAAGACACGTCCACTCCTGAAGAGATTGACAATGTAGTGTTGCTCCTCACGTCCATTCTCCAAGGTGCCTGTGACGTCTCCATGCTGAGACGGTCCAACAGTCCCAGACCTTCAAAACCCTGGTGGACTCCTGAACTTAGTGGCCTGAGAAAACTAGTCCTTTCCCTCCGTCGCTGCTCGCAGAGCATACAGAGTCCAATCCGGAGTTTCTTCCGTGACCTCTATCGAACATGCCACAATCGACTCAAAGTAGCGATACGAAAAGCCAAGAGTAAATGTTGGCTAAACCTCTGCAACGAAGTTTCAGCCACTGCTTGGAGCGCCATACACCGCTTCATAGCTCAGGGCCGTAAACCCAACAGGGGTCCTGCTCTCCTCCAGCATAATGATGGCTCTCCCTTCACCCCAGAGGAGACAAGCCGCACAGTCCTGGAGCATTTCCTTCCACCAGACAATCGACCACATCCACCTAAAAATGATCCTCCACCCTACTCCGATGAACCAGACTTCCAACCTTGGGAAATCTTCAAAGCCATCTACCGTTGTGGCAGCAGGAAGACCCCAGATCCGAATGGGCTTGGCTCTCTATGCCTAGTCCTTGGTGGACCCCCACTACATTCATTACTGGTCACTTTATTTTCCAAGTGCCTCAAAATTGGCCACTTCCCTCGTCCCTGGAAAGCTGGACGCATCATCCTTATCCCTAAACCTTCTAGCTCAGCCCCAAACAAGCTAGATAGGTATAGACCCATTACACTTTTAAACAACTTGGCAAAGGTGTTTGAAAGGTGCATTCTGGCCAGACTCCAATGGCTGGCAGATCGACACGGCTGGTTTTCCGACAACCAATTCGGATTTGTCCATGGGCGTTCGGCAGAAAGTGCACTGGCCAAAATCACAGAATTCAACGTCAGCAGGCAGTCACACTGGAGGAAGACTCTGGCAATAAACCTGGACATCAGCAAGGCTTTCGATACCATTTGGAGACCGGCCATTGTCCAAAGCCTTGATCGCCTAATCTGCCCAGACTCACTGGTTTGCCTTGTGCAAAGTTTCCTCGAGGATAGGGAAGTCACGTATTCCGCATGGTCATCCATTGCCTCAACCTTCTCCCAGCGGGAAACACCCCAAGGCTCTGCGTTGAGTCCCTTCCTCTGGAATGTGTTCGCTCGTGAGCTATTCCTGCTATTTCAAATCAGGGAAAGTTCGCTATTGGCTTTTGCCAACGACTTCACCCTCCTAATCCAGGTCCGTGGTCGTTTGCCTGGCTTGGCTATAAACGACTTTCTGGATAGGATGACTGCTTGGTGTGTTGACAATGGTCTCCAGATCAACCCCAGGAAGAGACAGGCCTGCATCTTCCAGTGGAGGAGAGCTCGCCCCAACCCGGATCCTGGGTTAAAGATTCTCGGACAACCTATTACCATAAGCCAGAATATCACCATATTGGGGGTCGAATTCGATCAAACTCGTAAATTCGTCTCCCATCTTAAGAAAATTGTACTACGGACCCGCTGCATAATTCCCCGTCTCTCTAATGCCATCCAATGAAAATTTGGTCTGTCTTTTGTGGCTGGAAGCCGCATTTTCAAAGCTGTGGTGGTACCGGCCTTCCTCTATGGGGTCTCTGCTTGGGGCAGTCGCGCTTCCTCAAGAGAAGGCCTTCGTCAGCTCCGGAGTCTGCAGTACCTCTTCGCGTGCCGCACGTTACGAGGTGGTCCCTGCACTCCCACTATCTCAGCCATTTCTCTAACTGGTAGCCCTCCGCCTGATATCATAATCAAAGCGCGAATAACCTATCTCAAGGCGGCTAAGGAGGGCCAGTTCGAGTTTCGGCCTGGTCCAGCTGCTCCCCCTTACCCACCCTTCCGACGCACAATTACTTTCAGTCTAGAATATGACAAAGTCACTTCCCCTGTTATACATACTGATGGATCAAATCCGAGGCAGGAGTTGGTGCCGCAATTATCCTTCCCTCTCAAGACCAACCAATACTCCTCAGACTACATCCGGATTGCTCTGCTTTCCAAGCCGAACTGCTTGCCATTCTTTGGGCAACTCGCCTCGCGGAAAGTATGCCAGCCAACCCAGGAGTCACTATAGCGTCTGACTGCAGATCTGCACTGGCCGCTATATGTACTCCTGGTCCATCCCAAACGGCTCTAATTGCGGAGATAATTGTAGCGCTAGACCAAGCACCTCAGGTCAGCCTCTGTTGGGTAAAGGGCCACAGTGGAGTTGCAGGCAATGAACTGGCTGACCAGGCAGCAAAGACTGCAGCAATCTCTAACCTGGAACATTCCTACTCCATCCTTCCCCAAAGCTTTGCCCGCAGCCGTGCCCACTCATCTGCCATGGAAGCTTGGACCTTAGTCTACACCCGTTATTACCATAACAGAAAACTAAAAGGATTTGCGACCTCCCCAATCCGCCTTAGGTCATTCCTGTCCAAAACACGTCTTGGGATGGCCACCACTACCATCTTTACCGGTCACGGCCACGTTCTGGCAGATCTAGCGCTCTGGCATAGAGATCTAGATCCAACTTGCCCTCACTGCCGGGAAGAGTCACAGACTGTGGATCACCTCCTCTTCTTCTGTCCAGCTTTTATGCTACACAGGCTACAGACAGCCCTTCTGCTTGGAGTATAAGACTTCAGCCCGACAGCCCTGCCCCTACTTCCTGACCCCCTGCCGGCCTGGAACTACCTGGTTCACCTCAGCAATCTGCCCCCCCATGACTAGACTTCTCCTCTAGACTGCTGTACAGCCCGGGTAGTTGGCGATTTACGCTCCAGGAGCCCGGGTTACCTCTATTTTCTCTCTCTATGTTATCTCTAAGTGTTGGCCGGGTACAGTGAGGATATGTTATCTCTCAGTGTTGGCCGGGTACAGTGAGTATATGTTATCTCTCAGTGTTGGCCGGGTACAGTGAGTATATGTTATCTCTCAGTGTTGGCCGGGTACAGTGAGTATATGTTATCTCTCAGTGTTGGCCGGGTACAGTGAGGATATGTAAATCTCAGTCCTGGCCGGGTACAGTGAGGATATGTTATCTCTCAGTGTTGGCCGGGTACAGTGAGGATATGTTATCTCTCAGTGTTGGCCGGGTACAGTGAGGATATGTTATCTCTCAGTGTTGGCCGGGTACAGTGTGGATATGTTATCTCTCAGTGTTGGCCGGGTACAGTGAGGATATGTTATCTCTCAGTGTTGGCCGGATACAGTGAGGATATGTTATCTCTCAGTCTTGGCCGGGTAAAGTGAGGATATGTTATCTCTCAGTGTTGGCCGGGTACAGAGAGGATATGTTTTCTCTCAGTGTTGGCCGGGTACAGTGAGTATATGTTATCTCTCAGTCTTGGCCGGGTACAGTGAGGATATGTTATCTCTCAGTCTTGGCCGGGTACAGTGAGGATATGTTTATCTCTCAGTGTTGGCCGGGTACAGTGAGGATATGTTATCTCTCAGTGTTGGCCGGGTACAGTGAGGATATGTTATCTCTCAGTGTTGGCCGGGTAAAGTGAGGATATGTTATCTCTCAGTGTTGGCCGGGTACAGTGAGGATATGTTATCTCTCAGACTTGGCCGGGTACAGTGAGGATATGTTATCTCTCAGTGTTGGCCGGGTACAGTGAGGATATGTTATCTCTCAGTGTTGGCCGGGTACAGTGAGGATATGTTATCTCTCAGTGTTGGCCGGGTACAGTGAAGATATGTTATCTCTCTGTCTTGACTGGGTATAGTGGGGGTATATAATTCTGGTATCCTAAAAGCTCATGTTCAGAGTTTCCTTGAATGAAATTTCTAAGATTCCACCCTTCAGTGTAGCATATATAAGCAGAATCGTTAATTACAGTATTAGAGGTCTAAAAAGCGGACTGGTAGTTCAAATTGGTGAAACCGCTGGGAGAGTATTTCACAGATGAGCCAAGCCCTCCCAATATTTTCAAATCGCAGTAAGGACACTAGAGGTTCGTTTCATGTGTGAAAGAAACATTCGTGCTCTAATGCCCTCATTTCCTACATATATAAGGCGTGCTATCTCCTTATAATGTAATCCAGTCATCAAACCAACTTTGATATTTTTGAAGGAACTGAGTTGTTCTACAAAAGAGACTTTTTCGCTGCGTTGATCTAAATGATGGGAAGGGTTAACGTCTGGTAGATATTGAGGCAATACCTCCCAGTGAAATGCCCTCTTGACTGGTCTTGCAACACATGAACGCACATTGTCAAATTGAAAAATCACCTTTTTGAGTCCTTTGGCAGATTCTGGATGCTTTTCTTTAAAGCTTTGTTCGAAATGATTAATTGTAGTTTTTAAAGGTCAACTTTGATTGTCAGACTTGATTGCAATAGGCCATGTAGTCTACGCCCTGTCTCTCGATACCCATCCTCTATTCTCATTAATATTCTGTCGCGACAATTTTGACATGGTACATCTAGACAAAAACTTGTTTTTTTTTTTAGGATTAATCCAGTGAATCAATAATTTAATTCCATCAACAACTAATGTAATAGACTTTTATTATCATTAAAAGTGTTATTTTATCGAGTTTTATATCAATAAATTTTACTTGGCTTCAAGTCGAGTGGAACTCATATTCTTACTTTGGAACAATCTGTGGATTCAGAGATCTATCAAGTCAAAGTTTGACCTTCAAGTAGACAGGCGATAGAGAACAGATCCAAAATAACTTTATTAGGTACCGCTCAAAATGAACAACCTAGCTTATTTACATGAGAAATATGAAGAAGTTCATCACAGAAAAAAAAAGTGTACAATGCGGGATTCGATCCCGGTTCATGGCTGTCGGGAATCGAGGGTGTTAACCATAGAGTGAAGGGAGTAAATAGAGTGAAGGGAAAGGGGAAAACAAAAGCTGATTTTATACAAATAAAACTGGTAAATATGGAAGTGTATGAGAATTCGAAGCTATTATAGACGCGTATGATTATTTTAAAAATTAAACAATTTTCTACTGTCCTTACTGCAATGATAAATTAATGGAAGGGCCTGGCTCATCAGTGGTGAACCCTCCTAACGGTTCGCCTAGGTCCATATTTCATTCAAAATACCATTTCCAAGAGGTAAGCGTCAGTATCGCTATAAAAGAAAACCGAGAGATGCAATATAACAGCGGTATGTTAGATTAAACTCGCGAAACCGCTGGAAGGGTTCACCACTGATGAGCCAGGCCCTCCCATTTTTTATTTCAGTAAGGGCAGTATATAATTGTTTAATTGTTAAAATAATCATACGAGTCTATTACAGTTTCGAATTCTTATAACGAATAGCGCGCCATCTATATCATGGAAGTGTATATTTTATATAAGGACTAGTAGATTTTATAATGTGCTTTTGAACTAAAAACCTGTATATATTAAAGTTTACATTTGAAAAATAAGCACTAGTAGATATTGTATAATACATTTGAAATAAAAACTATTAGATATACAGTGTATATTACAGTGTGTGTATATATAATTATTAATCAACCAGGTGCGATATTGGAAAATGTGCGTCTATTACAGATGAAACAAACAAAAACAACAAACAAATTAAAACTTAGAATTAAATATTCACAAATTTACATGTATTATTCGACAAAGTCCATAAAATTTATATAGACAAAGTGTCTGATGTAAGAGAGTTAAATCATTTAGATCAGGGAACAAGCGATGTCTCACTTCTGTAAAGTTCGGACAGTCATAGATAAGGTGAAGAGCAGTTTGTTCAGTTTCTCCGTAGGAACAATTTGATGTTTCTGATATACATCTTTTATGTGGGTATTTCTGGAATTTTCCCTGTGCCTAGCCACTCTACCAGCTAAACACCACTTTGGCAGATTGTGAAGATTTCATTTGATCCCTTGTGGAACTCTCTCATGGAATAAAGTCCACCCTAGACTAACGAAGGCCATTAGTCCGAAACCATGGTCTTCAGGTGGAGACTCTTCAGTTTTACAAAGCTTTGCCACCGACCTGGGTCCGCTAGTTTGCGAAGACGGTCAATAGATGGCGCTTAGGCTAAGCATCACGGGAGAGGCGACCTTTATTATCTATTCTAGAGTATATTTGAGAGAAATTAGAACTATTAGAGACATTGTAGATCTCTATAATGGTGAAAAACTTTGAATCGTCCATCTGAGCCCGTCGTTCCGACATTTCCCAAACGAAAGTTCAGAACATTGGGAGAGAAGCTTCAGATTGTTAAGTTCTTCCTTTAGGTTTCGGAGATTAAGGATGATGATGTTTAAACCATGAAATTTTACTACTCCAGGTCAAAAATATTTCTCCAAATAACCATCAATATAAATATTTTATCTAAGAATGAATAATCACAAAGATTTCCCGAATTTATATACAAAATCATGTTACATTAATTTTATATGAAAATACTAGCCGAGTGACATGGACAATGCCTCGAGTTTATCCGAAAGCCTTGTGAAAACACACAATAGTGACTTGCAATGGGTCTATTCTGATTCCTTATAAGCAGTATTTCAAGTAAGGTTAAATAAAAACACTCTCGAGAGGATACAACACAGATAAATCCTGGGCATCTATAATAGACATCCAATGACATTTTCTACAGATTACGAACTGTTGGCATCCGTCGGTGCTGATATTTGATGCCTTCAAATGGATAGGACAATAATGGTAAAAAGATGACTGATAGCTCCAGCACATTGCTGCGAGGACAGCAGCTAAACGTTGCCATCTATCGGAATAACTATACTCTACGTATATAAATTCATTCCTTTATACATATATTAAAATCAAAAAAGGCATATCCTGACCACGAGCACATGAGCTTTATAGATGGCAGAGCGCCATCTAGTGGAACAGAAATCAACTAAATGTTGATTTAGCCTGTTCCCTGATATTTGGCCAACCTATTTTCTTGATAAATCAAGAAAAGTCAACCACGAATGCGTTTCGGGCTGTTGGCCGTCAGCGTGGTGCAGGCTGTACAATTGCGACCAAAATGTTTTGGCCCCAGAGGCTTCCTGAGAAACCAAGAAATGGATATTTATACATATAATAATCCTTAAAAGAAATCCTTTCTTCTGTTGCGCTCATAATCTTCTGGTGCCACTAAGCCACGATAACTACTTCTAAATCACCCATTAGTTGGTTTTACTTAGCTTGTCAGTACTTAAGTAACGCATGCGTAGTTCATTTCCTAACTGGAACTTGTGTCGCGACCCAACACACTCTCAGGGCCGACTACTGCGATTGGTCGGCGGGACGCATGCGCAAGGTGCTGAAACTGAATTGGTTCCATTAAAGAGCATCAGTCGTGTGGTTCAAAATCCAGCTGTAATCTTGGTTCTGCGCAAAGCTGACAGTACACCATTGGATAGTGGGCTACCTAGACCGAAGTCTGTACGCCTGACCTGACAGTACAGAAAATAAAATTGTCTTTGACATAGCCAAATTTATTTTCGGTACTGTTAGCTCAGGCGTACAGACTTCGGCCTAGGTAGCCCATTATCCAATGGTGTACTGTTAGCTTTGCGCAGAAACGATATCGTAGCCAGTGAGGATATTCCGAGGAGCGATTATTGCTAGTTGAAAACTTGTGTACTGTTATCTCTTTCTACGTGGAAACATAACGGAGCTATAACTGGCTTTCTCTCCTCTGTTGGCCCAGCGCGGTGTAGACATCCTCTAATTTATCCATCGCTTGAACGACTCTAATGTTCTAGTAAATATTTACAGAATAGAATTTTCTGGGAAATCAAGAAAAATTAACTCGAACGTATTTCGTATTATTTGTCCTCGTCAGCCAAGTGCAAATTGTATCAACGGCATCAGCAATATAGGTTGGCAATGTTTTTTTGTTTTTTTTTTTTAGAATAAATAAGTAACGTCTAAATATTTTCTTTCTATGTGCTTCAACACATTCCAAAGTGACCATTCTAACAAGTTCGTTTGATAATAATTTCAATATTATTTTCTTTATAACTAGATATCAGCTATATTTAAAGTTGAGCGTGGAGAGAAAGAAGAAAGCAAAAACAAATAATGAACAAGTCTAACGTATCTTCTAGAAATCTAAAAAACAAAAAAGGTTGATGAATATATCAGTTTACAATTATCGCCAGTACAATGTGCATGTGCAAGATGTAAATAGAGCTGGCCACCGCCATTAATTACCGTTGTGTGGAGGCACATGATCCATCACCAATGAGACTCTTGCAACATTAAAAATTCACCGAACGCCTTCGTATAAATCTGGCGTAGATAGCATCTCCTAGATGTGGCGATCATTAAACAAAAAAAGAGGTTATGCCCCCCCCTCCTGTAGACGGGGAGGGGGGGGGGGATTAATTTTAAAATTACCGACGTTGCTCCAGTTCCACAATGGACTTAATTGTGCCGTCCGCGGAATATTAATTATGGCAGACACGCAAACCGTATTAAAAAATTTGATCCACCAATTTTTTATGAAGGTTCTTTTCTTCTTTTTCGACGTAGCTCCCCCTGCCAATTATTTGTAATCCATTTAATTTTAAAAAGTTTGGTAATTAATGAATCCGTAATTACGCCAACTTCCTTCCATTCATTAATACTCTCCAAAGAATTGTCCCGCTTTTTCTAGGAATGGCCGCCGATGGATTTATCACCACGTTCTGTGAATAATAAATGATTGGCTTGGTCATCCTGCAGGTTCTACACGTCTCAGTCTAATCGTCCACTGAGAGAAACAGTTTCATTTAGAAGACCTTTCAAGACGTAGTTTTGCCGAATTCTTATTTTTCCGAATTTTATTTTTTAAATTTACGTTAATTTTTTAAAGTGTCAAATTGATAAATTTTTTAAATACTTGGATTTTTTTTTTTGTAAAGATAGAGGCTGCCAGTTCTTCAAATTAAAGATATTTTGGCCAGTAAATTTTTTTTATTGTCTCGGGGTTTCGACAAAAATCTTTTGTCCTCGTCAGGAGCGAACAAAAATTAAAACATTTGGCAAAGCGTTAAAAATTATTATAAGTCTGCAAGAGCATATCGCATGAGAACGCCCTTACAGACTTAGAATAATTTTTAACGCTTTGCCAAATGTTTTAATTTTTGTTCGCTCCTGACGAGGACAAAAGATTTTTGTCGAAACGTCGAAACAATTAAAAGAGTTACTGGCCGAAGTATCTTTAATTTGGATTTTTTATATTATACATTAGCGCGCCCCATTTGTTATAAGAAATATAAATTATTTTCGACACATATGATTCTTTTTTAACTAAAACAATTTCTACTGCCCTTACTGCAATGAATAAATAATGGGAGGTTCTGACTTATCAGCAATGAACCCTCCCAGCGGTGTCGCCAGTTTAATCTACCATAGCGCTGTAATATTTATTGTATTTGACTGTTTTTTAAATATATTTCTTGGATTTTTATATAATGCATTAGCGCCCCATTTTTAATAAGAAATATAAACTATTTTTTATGGGTATGGTTCTTTTTGAGCTAAATTAATTTTCGACTGTTCTTACTGCAATGAATGAATAATGGGAGGTCCTGACTCATCAGTGGTGAACCCTCCCAGCGGTTTCGCCAGTTTAATTTACCATACCGCTGTAATAGTGTATATTTGGGCTGTTTTCTTTTATATTTCTTGGATTTTTAGAAACGTATTTAAATTCATGCACAAATATTCTTATATACTCATGTATTGGAAAATATAAGATGTATCAGCAGTATTCATAATGCCTTCTTGATTAGTTATAATCAAAACCCAAGTTCCTGTAGTAATGGGTCCAAAGTATATTTGGGTATTCTGTTTTTCTGTGAACTTCATTGGTCAGTTTCTCTGTCACCTTTTGGCTTAATGTTTTTAATAAATTATTTCAAAGGGCAAATATAGAATTACCTCGTTAATTCGACACAGTATAATTTGACCAGGTTTTTCATGTCTTCCCCCTGACCTCCAGCCAATCAAATAAGCAACATTAATTTCAACCAAACGATAATTCAGCGACATCAAAATATGTAACTTTCTAAAATGTTGTGCATGAGTGTTATATATTGTTGCATCATTTTAATGCGCCCTACATTTATTCAAAATATTCTATGATATTTAATATTTATTTAAAACAGATTATTTAGATACCTTTTGTAATACTTTATTGTACATATATCTTTATTGGTTATTGGAGCGAGAGAGGACCTAGACCAAGACTGCGGATCACGACCTACGAGGAAGACAACGAATAAATAAACACAATAACTTTAAAAGGTAATTTATTTTTATTTACTTTTCTTTATTTGCTTCGACTATGGCAACCCGCTCGGTGTATAACACCAAGAAGGAGGAAACCAAGGTCGATGACCCTGTAAAGCTGCAACTTGGTGCAACAATATATATGTTAAAGGTTAAAGACTCTTCCAGTAAGGTATATCAATTAAGAAGTTTCAGAAGATGAGTTTCTTTTAATTAATATATATGTTACCTTTTGAAAATATCAAAATTTATTCAAATGAGTTTATTTGATAATTTTAAAATAAAAAACCGGCACATAAGATATATATACATTATTGAATCTCTCATCTGTTGGGTGAATTCGACTGATTCCATAACCTCTCTTGTAGGATATTATGAAATCGAAGCCGCCCCTGTACTGATGAGTAACCATGGTATACAGGTTAAATTTTTGACTGAATTTTTTTTTCCAAAACTGGTATTGTGGCTCATTCTCTTATCATTACTAGTAAAGTTTTATAATAGAGTGATGTACAGTGCCATCGTTTTGATATACAATTAAAGGAAAAGGTACCTCTTTTAATAGATACACTATTTTGAAAAAAGAGAAATCCATATTTAAATCATTAGATAATAAAAAGGCATATATTAGAGATTGGATAAAAGATTTATTTGCCAATATTTCGGTTAGCTGAACACCAACCTTTATCAAGGCATTACATTTTTTATTCATAATGTATTACATAATTGTAATGACGATAAAGGTTGGCGTTCAGCCAACCGAAATATTGGCAAATAAATATTTTTTAAGTTGAAGACTAATCTAAATAATAAAGAGGAAGTATCTCTTACCTTTTTTACTTTTATGCCGAGAACCCATCTTAAAGAACATTGAGAGCCCTGAGATAATCGTAATAGCTTCATTTCCCTTGAGTCAGTGAAATGTCAGAATAACGAAGGTTGATGCGATTCAACCTTGATTTGCATAAGGATATGTTTTGATCGTTGAAAAAAAAAGGTTAATTAAAGTAAATAATATTCTGACAATTTTTTAATGATTTATGTAAAACTGATTATATTCCTCTGAGTTCGGAAACATCATTTTGCTTTCCAACACATGAGAAATATCGTTTATGAAGTGTCAAATAAAGCTGGCATAGTTTTTTATTTGAATCTTCTGTGTCATCCACATAAAAATGAATCCACCTTCTGCTCGATTCACCTATTTACGCGGAATTCACTTCAAAATATTAAAATTGAAGCCAGTAGAATAGATAACTTATTTAAAAATGGGCGTTAATAGCTTTGCCTCAAAAGAATGCTCTTAAAAAGACATTTACAATATTAAAATCCTGCCCAGAAGACCAACCCCTCCTCTACGTGGCGGGCAGGAGAAGCAGCACAAGTAAGGGATTTGCCCTGTAGGGCGAAGTACGGTGTTGTGAGCCACGAGCCGCTAAGGTAACCGTGAACAGGGAACTCTGAAATGTGGCTGACTAACGGAGCAATGACACCCCCCTTTCCATGGTGGACAAGACACCACCACAATATTAAAATATTACAACAGGTTTATCGAAATGAGTTTCCTTTTATTAATGTAATCTCAAACTTTCGGGCATCTCTGCCATTCTTCAGGAGTACAACAACGAATAAAAATAAACACCGTTATATACTGTGTGTATCTAATACTATTATGTTTTGTACTCCTGTAGAGAAGGGCAGAGATGCCTGAAATCTTGAAATTACAATAATAAAATAAAAAGAAACTCATCTCCATAAACCTGTTGTAATATTTTAATTAACACAAAGCAATAACGCGCCATCTATATATATAAAATAAAAGGATTTAAAAGCGCGAATGTTTCTTTTATACATAAAACGAACTTCTACTGTCCTTACTGCGATGAAAAAATATATTGGGAGGGCTTGGCTCATTAGTGGTAAACCCTCCCAGCGGTTTCGCCAATTTAATCCACCAGACCGCTTCTCAGATCTTATAAGATTCCATCCTTCAGTGTAGCATATAAAAGCAGAATGATCCAATACAGTATTAGAGATCTGAGAAGCGGTCTGGTGGATTAAATTGGCGAAACCGCTGGGAGGGTTCACCACTGATGAGCCAAGCCCTCCCAATATATTTTTTCATCGCAGTAAGGACAGTAGCAGTTCGTTTTATGTATAAAAGAAACATTCGCGCTTTTAAATACTTTTATTTTAATTTATATTCAAATATGATTCAAATCAAGTATATTTATGATTAAATCTTGACACGAGAGTTTCTGTTCCCTCACAATGGTTCCAAACAAAAGCGTTCAAATTAATCTCTAAATTCCAGCGGAATATTTCTAGCAAGAAGTCGAAAATTTTCACTTCAATATTCAAATCAAACCTAAGCAACTGAAATTTAAAGCAGAAGAATAATCCCAGAAAACAAAATGAGATTCCGAAATGGTTATTCCTGTTAAGACCATATCTTAATCCTTACTTCTTCCAATCCTATGACTTTAAGCGTAAAATAAGAATGATATTTTTGACCGACCTTAGAAATACAAATGAAAACATCAAAACGCGAATGTTTCTTTTCACACATAAATCAAACTTCTACTGCCCTTACTGCGATGAAAAGATATATCATAGAGTACTTAAATACCATTTCTAAGATTCCACCCTTCAGTGTAGCGTATAAAAACAGAATGATCCAATACAGTATTGGAGCTCTAAAGAAGCGGTCTAGTAGATTAAATTGGCGAAACCGCAGGGAGGGTTCACCACTGATGAGCCAAGTCCTCCCAATATATCTTTTCATCGCAGTAAGGACAGTAGAAGTTTGATTTATTTATAAAAAGAAACATTCGCGTTTTAGTGTTTTCATTTGTATTATATAGATGGCGTGTTATTGCTTTGTATTAATTGACGACCTTAGAAATGCCTTAGAGACTATTCCACACATTTCGCTACGACAGAAACTGGAAGCACTCGGTTCAAGCAACCATTCCATCAATCTCTTACAAAAACATCATAACAAAATGGCAGCATCAATCATGGAACGGCACGCTTTCCGACCGCTTTAAAATACGTTCAGGAGTCCTTCAACCTTTGCCGCCCCATCTGTTCATTCTGTTGTGGACGACCGTAGCTCGATTTTTTTTATGTCTGATTATTTTTATGTCTTCCAAATTAAAGTTATTTTTATGGATATAACCAATGATTTCAGGAACTTTCTTTAAGGAGAACTCTGCCCATTTTTGTACAATTTAGAAAAAGTAGATCAAGTAATATTGTAACGATCTCAAAATTGAATAATCTCACATGAAATAAATCGACAGTAGTCACAGGATGGAAGAGTTTGATTGTGGAAAGTAAGTGTGCTAATAATTTTGCAAAATAACCTTGTTGTTGTTGTTGTCGTGTCCAATGAAGAGCCTCAGATGTCCCCATGCATCTCTATCACAGCAGTCGCAATGTTCACTATTTTGGGTTTGTAAAGCTGCTACTCTGGGTCCATATCAATCTTCTACAAGTCTGCAGCCATTGCTGGGCATGAGAATATGTGGGTAGGTGTTAGTTTCACACCAGGACAGTTGTTGCATGTCCTATAGGTTGTTGTGCCATCTGGATGTATTGTCATTCCTTTATAGTGTTTTGTACTGGGTCTTGTTATAGTTTTTGTAATATAATCTTGTTCATATGGGACATTAATCATTTCATACAAAAGTAGCTTGGCTATGCCCCGATAAGCTTGTTCATAAGGGACATAGCCAAGCTACTTTTGTATGAACTGGTTTGTTAACCATTATCGACATGAATAACTCGACTCATCTCGAAGATTTTTCGAAGAATTAGATAAAAGTCACAATGTTTTTTTGTCAAACTAGAATCAATGAAAAGGCAATATAAAAGTTTCTCATTTTAAGAAAAAAGTATGTGTGTGCTAGAAATATTTATGGGATTAAAAAGATGTATTTATATAGTTTCTCATAACAGAGTACAACTTTTGACTAGGGCGCGCAGGGGTTGATATTATAAAAAAATGAAGAAAGAAACTCAGTAAATGTAATTGTCGAAAATTAACCATACATCATTAATTCTATGCAAAATCACCCACCGGCTCACTTCACTAGAATCACTGATTATGGCTGGACAATTATGACCCTTCCACTCAGAATCCCGACTTTGCACAGTGGATTTTTCCAATTTGCAATTTACGAGGCAAGATTTTTAAAGCCATAATATATTGAACTTCAACCCACCGCAGAGGAAGAATGTTTATTTCCATAAAATGTATTAGTCATAAAGTTCTCGCAGACCCAAATGCATTGAGAATGAATTAAAATATATACAGTTATTAGCGTCATAATCAAGCAACAATTCTTAATCAATTCTGTCGCCGTTTGCTTTGTGAATGGAATAAATACCCAAATATAGCCATTTCTCATAACCATCAGTGGTTCAGTGGTAGAATGCTCGCCTGCCACGCGGGCGGCCCGGGTTCGATTCCCGGCCGATGCATTTTTTTTTAAAACTCATTTATATATTATACAAGAATGACATCTACGGCGCAAATTTATAATTGTAACGAATAGTATTTGAATAAAAGCATTTAATTGGTTAAAACCCGGGCGTTGCCCGGGTCATTCGGCTAGTGATGATATATATATAATATATGATACTTGGTACAAAATGATAAACCACCTGCAATACGTCGATTTTAAAAGCTTATATTTAATTTGCTTTCATAGATATCTGTGCATAAATCTTGGGATCAATGCTTAACATACTTCTAGACAAATAGAAATCAGAAATTTTGTATACTCACCCAATTCTGCCTATAATGCAAGTGTACAACTTTTCACACTTCTGGATGGTCGAGTGTAGAGTAAAGAATAGAATTTGTGTATTTCCTTCCAAACGTAGAAAATAGGCGTAGTCATTTCTATGGCGTAATGAGTGGCTGGCTACTATGATAAAACGAGTTTTCAGCCTTCCAAACTCTTGGTTATTCTTATTATCCAGATTTTCCCACATGAAAACTTCCGAATTGCCCCAGACTTCCAATTGACTCTTTATTCCATATGCATTCCTTGGCTCCCATGGATCCACGTTGCAGAAATCATCTGTAAACTACATCGAACATCCATTTACAACTCTTCTGTTTCTGTGGTAATCCTGAAAATTAACTAACATACCAAGCATCTAAGTTTGCGCTGCACACACACACATTCCAAATTGCCACTGTCCCTCACAATCCTTCCAAAAAGCGTTGACCGCAAAAACAGAATTAAGCTTACACAGAATCTATGGACAAACCTGAACATTAAAGATTACTCAACCAGCAATCTCAGAATTACAGCAATGTAAAGAATTTCTATCTACATGCTACCAAGAATCCAACATGGCTGCACTTCAGCAACCATCCAAACTGACCATGGCTATGTATGATGTGAAAGAGGACCCGATTTGCCTCCACTGCCAGAATGAAGACTAACAGTAGATCATCTCCATCTGCTTTCCAATGCCCAAGATTTCAGACGACAACTCTCCCTGGTATTCACTAACTTAACCTGGCATCGTCAGAAAATCTTCATAGAAATAACTCTGCTTGGCGCTACCCAATATCTTTGACTTTCAGCGTCATTGTAAATAAAACTGATAATTTTAATTAATTAATAATGGTTCAAAAAGTTTATATTAAAAGGTACTAAAAAGGAGAATAATGAAATATTTCAGTTTCCGCCAGTGAACAATTAAATCTATGAAAAACAATAGAAAAAAATAAAAATAAGTGGGTCAGGTGTTGATATTAAAAATAAAAAAAGGCATATCCTGACCAGGACCATGTGCTTTTCAGAAGGCAGAGCGCTATCTGGTGAAACAGAAATCAACTAAACATTGATTCAGCCTGTTCCCTGATATTTTCCAACCCAATTTCTTGATAAATCAAGAAAAGTCATCCACGAACACGTTTCGCGCTGTTGGCGCTCGTCAGCGTGGAGTAGGCTGTACCACTGCGACCAAAAATTTATGATTTATCAAGAAATTGGGTTGGCCAAATATCAGGGAACAGGCTAAATCAATGTTTAGTTGATTTCTGTTCCACTAGATGGCGCTCTGCCTTCTAAAAAGCACATGTGCTCCTGGTCAGGATATGCCTTTTTTATTTTTAATTAGATCTACTCGTATATGAGTCAAAATAAAAACGGCGGGGGACGATCACCAATATATACACTGTCGCAATGGTTATTTGGCTTAGGATTATTATTTTTTTATTTTGTAGTTTCTTACTAGTGAACTATTGTGAAGAATTGCTCCAAATTTTTCTAGAAGAAGTTGCTGAAGTGAACGGGTAAGTAGCAATGTTAGCCGAGCCATTCAGTAGAGTCCTTGGTATCTTCGGAATATATTTAACCAGCTACAACACATTTCTTAAGATAATTATTCCCACTACCATTATATTAAGTGATAATGTGCATATGCGACAAATATATATTTAATATATTATTTCTCATATAGGTTTTTAGGTACAGTAAAACCTCCATGAGAGGACACGCCCGCTAGAAGACACCTCTCTGTAAAGGACAGTTTTCATTTGCAAAATTATCATTTTTACTATTTAGCAACTATCTGGTTAGAGGACACCTCTCCCTAAAGAACACTTTGACTCTGCAATTAGGTGTCCTTTACAGGGAGGTTCTACTGTACAAAGATATTTTATCAATACTTCTATAATGAATTATATAATGGGAGATTATTTTGGGAAGCAAAAATATGAGCAATGTTTTAGGCATGGCAAATATGTTTGTTCTTAAAATAGAAGGAATTTTCTGGCTAGAAGAGTTTTTATTTTTTCGACGTTACGACAAAAAACTTCTGTCTTCGACAAGAAAAAATTCGCAATAAACTTTTTAATAATACAATATAATGGGGCTATGATTATAGAACGACTTTACCAAGTTTTACCGCAAAATTTTCTTTTTACAGAACGAAAAATCGTAATTTTAATTATTCAAGGAGAAATAACGAATATTCCTATCTTTAGGGATGAAGTATGAAAGGATGATGAATTGTGAAGAGTAATAATGAACGGGAAAATAAAGTGTCCAGGGATGGGAATCGAACCCACAATGTTCCGCTTACCGGGTAGAATCCGTTCATCATTACCCTCCACAATTCATCCTTTCATACTTTATCCCTAAGGATAGGAAAAGTCGTTATTTCTCCTTAAAATAATTATAATTACGATTTTTCGTTTTGTAAAGAGAAACATTTCGCGGTAAAATTGTTAAACGTCGTTCTATAAAAATAAACTTTATAGAAAAAGGCGTTAACAATTTTTTTAACCGCTTTCTATAAAGTTTTTTTTCTGACGAGAAGACAAAAGGTATTTTATGAAAAGTAAAAAAAAAAACTCTTGTGACCGAAATGTCTGTTATTTCAAGAACAATGGATGACGGCTATCTTCAAAATATTTGCTTGTTGTAACAAAGGGAAGGAGTGATAAGCCTCCGTCCTGGTCTAGTTATCTAGTAAAACCTTTTTATGACAACATTTTCTTGTTTCGCTGAGAAAAATTTAAGAAACCTTATTTATAGATAGATAGCTCGACAATATATTGTTGCACCAGGTTGCCGTTTGGCAGAATCTTCATCCTTGATTCTTTCCTCAGACACGTCAGAAGGTGTTTCAACCATCCTACAAGGTTATATAAGGGAATAATGAGATAACTCTACTTTAAGTAGCCTCCAAAACTATTTATTTATTTCTCACATTAGAGTTTAGAGAGTTGTGAAGTCACACGGTGTACCAAAATACAAATGGTGATTTTATGATACATAATCTATTTATAATATACTAGCCGAATGACCCGGGCAACGCCCGGGTTTTACCCGATTAAATGTTTTTATTCAAATACTATTCGTTACAATTATAAATTGGCGCCGTGGATGTCACTCTTGTGAAACGTCCCGCTCCAAACTTTGTGTCTGAGAAGCGATATTTTTATAGAAAGATGATCTGGCTTTTGTTTTCTGCTCGAATGAATGTTTTTCTGTTATAATTTTGTTCCTGCGTACAAAATAATGAACTGGTTTCACCCGTGGTCTCTGCTTTTTGGAATTTTTCCCGATATAATTTTGTATCTGATAATCAAACATGATACAGCAATATCGTCATCATCATTTTCTGACTAAAAATATATAGTTTTAATAATTGATTTATATATTTTTTTAAAATAGCCTATCGTCTTCCCCGTATTTTTTTTACCTATGTATGGAAATTTTGGTTTGAATTAGTGAACTACTGCGAATTTGTATACCGGACATACAAACATTCATTTATATATATATACTAGCGGATGTACCCGGCTTCGCCCAGGTTTTTCTCGAGGGAATGTTTGTAGTCTAGTAATAAGAAAATATACTACACCTAAAAACTATCAGAGAAAAGAGAAACCACGGAAGGTGAACAGAAAAATGCTTACAATGGATGTTATGTTTACGATATCAAGTTAAATAAAAACAAAGATAAAATTTGCATATGTTGGTCACTATAAATTTGTATATTTGTTAGGCGAAATTAGAAACATGATAAAACAATTGGGTATTTAAAAACAAATGTAGAAATAAAAGTTGAAGTATAATAAACAATGTTAAAGATTAGTTTTAATTATTAATCATGATTGTGTGTGAATATGTGAGAAAGATGTAATATCGTTGTTGTTTTCTTGGCCGACTGTTTTACATATGGTGTTATCTTAAAATTGCTTGTTTTGAATATTTTTTAGATTGAGATTATTAGCTAGTATGTAAAAAAATTAACTCTGTTGAAATTTAATTTTGTATTTATATATAAATAAAATTAACTCTGTTGATTTTTTTTTATTTAATCGATAACAGCGAAGTTACGCATGTTAATGTTAGGAAATATATTTTGATGTTAAGCAAAACCTGCTCCATCTCGTTTTACATAAATGTTGAAAATTTGGTTGAAATTAATGCATTGTAACGAAAGTTTTTAGTGATGTCCACTTATGAAATTTCCATTTTATTAATATAGATAGATATAGATATAGATATCCTGTTTATTAAAATAAATATAAAATATCAATTTGAATTTAAAATATATGAGAATAATATTACAAATTAAAATAAAATAGGTACATTAGCCATGATGCAACAATATTTACCTAAAGCTTTAAGATATTTAGATCTGTCTTTATCGAATTTTACTTCAAAGGTAAATTAGAGTTCTTGCTTGTGTTAGCCATTGTTGTAAAAATGTAGAATTCCAAGCGAGGTTGATATTCAAGAACCACGGTCAAATATAGGGAGGGACACGCAGCACTGGATGAATTGTTCGTTAAATATTTTTGGAAGAACTCAATAATAAATTAGGGGAAAAAAAAGTGTCATTTCCTTATCGTGCAACTGAAAGTTGCTGGTGGCTTGCGCCATCTTTCTTGATTAATCAAGAATGGGTTTTTGGCCAATTCTGGAATAATTAAAAATCAACGAATAGTTTATGTTTATTCCGATAGATGGCGCTAGTCACCAGCAACTTTCAGTTTCAAGATAGGAAGATGTCTTTTTTTTTTTTCTTAATTTATACACATTATCACACATTTGTACTATTTTATCTCAATAATAAGTGTTGGAATTTACAACACATGTGAGAATATCATATGAAAACTAATATTTATGATTTATTTATTAATCTTTTTAAAAAGCTTTGTTTAAGATAGAGGCTGCAATTGCTTATAGAAGGTAGAAAAACGAAAAAGTAATAAATATTTTCTTTTCGACTTGGACATTTAAGAAAGCTTTTGATTTTTTTTAAGGGAAATTATTTTAACATTCAGAGAAGAAATTGGAATCTATTCTGAAATTTCTGAAAATTGAATCTCAAAACTGTCTTTAAAATTGTGATTCGGTTTCAAAAAGACAAAAAATCGTTCGGCAGAGGTTTGACTTATGAATTATTTTTATTTTTGGAGACAAAAGAAGTTTTTTTAATTGATAAATGATAAATATAAAAACGAGCGATGTTAAGCAAATCCTTCGAACACTAGTCAAAAAGTGTTTTTTTTTTTTTTTGCTAATCAACAGTCAAGACAATGAATAAATAAAAAAAACTACCTTCAATGCAAAAAATTAGATCAAAGCCTTTTTACATAAGTGTAATCACTCGAAATTTGATGAAACGAAATGATGCTTTCCTGAATTAGTTCTTTAAATCTTCTATTTTAAAAATTCTCAGCTTCAAATAATTAGGATTCGAACAAAGTTCTTGTATAAAATTCGATATTTTGAGAAGCCAGCAAGAAGTCCTGTACAGGAAGGAAGCAATTCACGGAGTATCGCGAACTTTTGATCGATGTGGAAATACTTTAGAGCTGTAGTAGAGAGGGGAGACGAAAAAAACTTGGATCAACTTAGGTTTCTTTAATTAAATTTCATTTGGATTCATCTAGCAATCCTTCATGTTAATCAGTAAACAAGTGAATGGAGTGTTAGTGAACTTTCAGGAAGTGACAGATCCACGGAGAATATTTGGGAGTTCTCAATTTATTGCCACTTATTTCCGGGTTACAATTTATGGCTGGCTTGGATTTACTTTGGGCTTTGTACCTCAAACTACATGGAAATTTTTGGTGAAGATTTATAATTTTGGATAATTCTAAAATTTCATACAATACACTAAAATTAGTGGATATTTTTACTTTAAAAGTATATCATGTTTTTGTTCTTATAATGAAACCATCTTGTCGAATAAACTAGGGAGTTGAGATATACACTCGTGGACAAAACTCAAGGAAGTTGTACCATGTTTAGCATCTATATTGGGATTCAGACAATAACTCTGAAAGATATTTGATACACAGTGACCTTTATTGAAGACACGCGAGATGATCAAGTGTCACAAAATTGGCTCTGTCTCCTTCAACAAAACAGACGACTGGGGACATCAAATAACTTTCCGTCAGCGACGAACTTAAGCATAATTATAGTTTATCACGTCGAGAAAAAGAAACAATGGTTGGACGTGGAAACAAGATGTTTAATTGAGTTAAGATTCCCATTACCAGAAAACATCTTTACAAAATGTACAAAGTGGCGAACAAGCCATTTACGGATCAAGGATTGGTTACTGCTCAAAAGTTACATGCAATATATATATTTGCAAATGAAATAGCATTGTATATCTCGAACGGTATCGAAAGAAGACCCAATTTGCCCCCACTGCCAAGATGAAGACCAAACCGTAGACCACCTCTTCTTCACTTGCCCAACCTTCCAATACCAAAGATTCCAGACAGCCACTCTCCTAGGTATCACCAACATATGTCCAGCATCCCTAGAAAATCTCCCAAGAAAGAAATCTGCCTGGCGACACCTAATTAATTGGACTTCCACTGGCATTGTATATAAATCCAAGAAGACTTAGGTCAGAAGGACATCCCGGGTAGTTGGCGACTTCTGTACGCTCCAGGAACCTGGGTTACTTAAATAAATAATAATATCTCGATATAGGTAGGTAAGTATTATCAAGTAAGTTTTGAAATTAGTAACTGTGTGTGTACCGTAAGGGTATAGTGAATAGAATGTATGTGTGGTATGTGAGATATGTGTACTGTGTATTCTATGTGTGTTGTGTGATCTTTTAAGCCTGTTTGTGTGGTGTGTGAGTTATGTCTTGTGTTTAAGATATGTGTAGAGTGTGATATATGCGTGAGATGTGTGTGATGTGCAATATATATATATATGAGACATGTTATGTGAGACATGTGTATGATGTGTTTGGTGAGAGTGATGTGTGTAATGTGTATGGTGTGTCAAATGTAGGTATGGCGTGTACAGTGAGAGATGTATGGTTACTCTGTTTTGAGAGAACTATTAGTCCTGTATTTAGGTGACTCTCCAAAGATCCCAGATGTTGTTGTTGTGGAAAACTTCGAGTTATCAGAACAGGTCCCTTACTTTCCTCAGGATCGGATCTTCTAGAAAGAAAATAATTAATTGAAACAACTTTATGTATCGGGGATGATAAAGCTTTTATTGCTCGAAGACCGGAGCTATCTATCGAATGATGGCGAGGTGAAAGCCAACCAACAATAGATGAAATTAACTAACAGAAAAACATTGTCAAAATTATCAAAAAACAAAAAAGAGTTATAAAAGTAATTTAAAGAGCCTCTAAAATAACACCCTAGATGTTCGGTGAAACTTTTTAAAAGTATTTCCAAAGGAATTTTCGAGTTATGAGCGCGGGTCCATAAACGACCTACCGTGGTAGTGACAGCCAATATTTGCCATGTGCACGTGTTTGCTCTCCGTGTAACATAGGCCGTGACCTGGCGTGAACCCAGCTCTGCTCACACGCCACATTCATGTGGCATATAAAACATGTGTTCTATGTAACTAATACTCAGTCTCTTGGTGTTTCAAATAATACTTCTATAAATAGTTGGCAACTGAGCACGCGCATACTTGAGTATAACCCACATTTGAATAAATATGTTGATTGTTAAACAACATTGAGCATAACGATGTCTTATATTGGCCAGGGCTGTGACGAAGTGAACTCTCTCCATCATAATCTGGCCAGAGTTCCATCCCGGCCGTCCAACCAGGAGCCCCCTCGCTTTTAGAGAGTTCTGTCAGGCTAATATGAATTCTGAAATCTTATTTTTTTCACACTTGGTTATCTCGTGTTTTTTCCAAAAAGGTCACTCTGTATCAAATACCTTTCAGAGTTATTCTCTGAATCTCGATATACATGTTAAAAGGTACAACCTTCTTAAGTTTTGTCCATGAGTGCAGTTACTAGAATGTGTCTAGCTGTATTCAATAAAACTTTATTGGAAAGGACTGAAATATAATTATTCAAAAAGGATCGTTTAAGTTAGAGCGATTCAGGGAGAGCTCAAAGATATTTGAAAGTGTAAAAAATACTATTTCAATTGGTAGAGAGTTCACGTTATAAAGTTTCAATATAGAGAAACGTAGGCGTTCTTATAAAGCTTTCTATTCAAATCATCCACAATGGAAAGTGTTCATGTAAACATTAAAGAGCATCGGATTCCACTCAGGATCTGCGCCAAAGGCCAAGAACCAACCCAATCGTGCACCGTGCTAGCAATAACCTGAAATTCTTTTTTTTTTCTTTCCAAGCGCATCGTGAAAAATGCTCTAGGGAATTACATCAAAGGGCCTGGAGGCATTCCCAATGGAATTATGTACTTAGGATATTAATTGATTTCTCCTCATATATATGTGTTTAATTGAATATTCCCTACAGCGAACAGGAAGTTCTGGGCGCCCAGCATGCTACTGGAAAGTTTATAGAATTAATGTGTTTAGGTTTCACTGACCAGGATAAACCTATATCTAGGTGGAATGAGGTAGGAATGACCTACTGGATAAATTATCAAATAGAATATATTATCGAGGATTATTTTAACATTTTTTCAGCTATAACGTGAGTTTTGTAGATAATGATAATAAATTCATTGTTTCACATACAGCACTTTTACTCAAAGTGTCATCAATTAGATAAAAAAACGAGGGTGTTGAAATAAAAAGCATTAATTCTGAGATATGTAATCTGCGATGTCTAAAATTATAGGAAAATGAAATTTGACCGATAAGAAAGCGCCACCCGTCGAAATCTTCAAATGTTCTTCTGTCTGAACCAATTAATTGGCGCGAGGGGAATTATTGAATCCTTGCAGCACAGCCATTGGGGAAACCGTTTCTAAACTCTAATTTTTTCACGAAACTATGTGGTATTGTGTCAGATGTGTATATTAGTACATGGCCACACATATGTGAAGATACTCCAAATGCTGATTGATCCATGGCAGCGCTAAACAGAAGGAACACGAAGACTGTTGTTGCCATCTATAGATACTGTAGATACAGATACTGTATTTGGTCCACGCTGTGCCAGACTCCACTGAGCCAACTTTGTTTACCACCGCGCTGACCAAATGGCGCAATGTGCTTCACAGCTACTTTACATGTGCTTGGCGAAAATAAAAGTAGTATGTCAGACAAGTGATTCTACATTGTCTTAGAAGGTGGATAGAACATTAGTGCAGAGAAGGTTTCATTTGAAATAGACGACGTGGGCTTCGAACTCAGATCTGTCTATCCTCAGCACAGTGACAGAACTCACAGACCTTCTGTTGCTTCGTCGGTAATCACCTGATATATAAGGTGTAGGAGAAGAAACACAAGTCAAGAGAAGATATTCTTTCATAAGAGTACCATCGAACAAGTTTCAAGCAAGATGGCCTTCTACGGGCAAGACTTCTTCTTACTCGAAAGCTTGTACGACCGTCCTCTCATAAACAATCAAAATTCTACCTTTGAAGTATTTGAGAGATAAAACAGGGAAAGCCTTATTCTCCCTCATGGTGTGTATCTAATAGAGATAAATCAAACAATTAAAGAACTATAAAAGAGTCCATACAATGGTCCCGAGTAAAACAAACCTCTTGCTCCCATTGATCTAATAAAGAGACCACTTCCCAGTATATACTCAATATGGGTAAGCTAAATCTCTATTAGAGAAACTAAAGAAAAAAACTTATACTTCATAAAAATTATTCAAAAATTTGGTCTAAAGAGAGAAAAGAGATTTTTAAAAACTAGGCACGTGGATTGTCGAAACTTTTTTTTTATCAATATAATTTGTGGGTATTTTAGGCATTATTGAAACTGGTATGATTCCTTCTAGATGAGAAGAAATACTGTTGTAAGTATATATAGAAGTGTTTGAATGGAGCTGTTAAAAGTATAGATACACGTGCTTAATCGGAGTATAAATATAAGGTGTTTTATTGGGGCTGTTAGAATTAGAAAGAAAGTTCTTGTGATTGGAGTTTTGGAAATATAGATAAAAAGTGTTTAATTGGGGCTGTTTAAATTATAGATAGTTTGTGATGTTAGGTATCAATACCGATATCTTAAAATAAATCAATAGATCAATTTTAAGGTTCTAGTTGCCCTAAAAATAAAAATATACATATTGCATAACATTGAATTTTTAAATTTCAGTTGTAAATATCCACGCTGCGCCCCTAAGTATTTGTAAATATTTCTTGTGAGATATATTCAATATTTTTCATTAAGTCCGTTGAAGAGCGATAATCGCTTGAAAGCTAGCGTTTTAAAATAAAAAGAAACTCATTATGAGAAAATATTTTGTAATTTTAAACTTATTATTATCATCACTGCTTGTTTGTGTTATGCGCAAAAAAGGTTCTGGCAATATAAATGTATAGTTATGAATGGTTAACTTTTCTCATGTTCTAATTGTAGAGGTATAGTGCTAGAACACTATCAAAATAAACATTTTAATCTTGGATTTTAATGGATGAAATCGACACCTCCTTATATACTTTAATAGTGTTTATTAGAGAGAGTGTGTGTATATATATTGTAACCTATAAAATTAGAAGCTATAAACATCAAAATATTGCACGGTAATACATTTGATATGAAAAACATATTTAAAATCCCAGAGAGGCAATGAGAGAAGTTTACAGAGTAGATAGATAAAATGATCGAAATCTGTATATATATACAGCAAATGGAAACATTAATACGCGAATCTTTCTTTTATACATTAATCAAATTTATACTGTACTTACTACGATGAAAAAAATATTGGGAGGGCTTGGTTCATCAGTGAGGAACCCTCCCAGCGATTTCGCCAATTTAATCTACCAGACCGTTTCTTTTAGAGCTCTAATACTGTATTGGATCAATCTGCTTATATATGCTACACTGAAGGATGGAATCTCAGAAATGGTATTTAAGAAAACTATGCACATAAGCTTTTAGGACAGTAGAATTAAATATAAATATCAATTTATATTATTCTGTATACATAATAATGTTTTGAAAATAGAGCAATCCATAAATAAATCTTTAATTAAAAAGGCATATATTGGATCAAAATATCATTTATATTTTACCAATATTTTTCCTCCCCATTGAATATAACAAAATATTTTCAAAACTGTTGACGTTATGTGGCGCTGAGTTTGTTGTTGACACACATTAAATATGATATAACACCTTGATAAAGGTTGGCGTTCAGCCAACTGAAATATTGGTAAAATAAATGATTTTGATCCAATATATGTTTTTTAATTAAACATAATAATGTATTTTTGTTTCTAGATTATTGTTTTAAGAATAGGAATTATCTACCATCACGAACTGGCTCTTTGTTGAGATCACTACTACCTGGCTAGACTACCGCAGTCATATTGCTGGGAAGATATTGTGATGAGCGAGGAACCGAGTCACCAATCACCACAGACAAGATAGATGAGCAGGAAGGAGAGAGAAGTCTCCAATAATATTGATTTATTAAATAAAATTTATTTTATGTAATTATATTTTCCTACTGCTTGGTTATGCAAATGTCCATCAGCAAAAGTGCCGAACTTTTGCGTTATTTTTCTCCGCATATCGATTAAAGCGGAGATAGATTACCCATCTGGTCACTCTGCTGTACTTCCGTGAAAGGACTACCGCGGTTTTATTTCAGAAATATCAAAATCTGTATGCTCGTTTCTATAATTGATACAAGGACTTATACAATAGCTGATTGTTCTATAAATTCTCCAATAAGATACACTATCCAAAGTTTTAGTAAAGGTACTATTGTTAATATTGCATTCACACTTTTTACATTCTCTACAAGAAAGTACACACAATAAATGTGAGAATCTCCTAGATGTTAATAAAAGATAATGCAAAAGGTATCTGGAGATGGGTTTCTTTTCATTATATTATTTCATTCTCAAGCTTTCGGGTATTTCCGCCCATCTACAGGAATCCAGACAGCAACAAAAAAAGCTTTATTAAGACCATTTAGTCTTATACAGATTCTCCAAGCAGAAATGTAGGATACATGCAAGAAAAAGTAATAGTACCTTAATGTTAATATGATATTTATATACAGGAAAAATTATATAAAGACAATCAAGATAATTACAGGAGTACAAAATGAAAAACAATTTCATTATTGTGAGAAAAATAGTACAAATGTGAAATTGTTCTGTGATAAGGTGGATAAATTAAGAAAAAGGCATTTCCTTATTGTGCAACTGAAATTTGCTGATGGTTTGCACCAACTTTCAGTTGCACAATAAGGAAATGCCTTTTTCTTAATTTATCCACCTTATCACAGAACAATTTCACATTTGTACTATTTTTTTTTTCACAATAATGAAATTGTTTTTCATTTTGTACTCCTGTAATTATCTTGATTGTCTTTATATAATTTTTCCTGTATATAAATATCATATTATCATTAAGGTACTATTACTTTTTCCTACATGTATCCTACATTTCTGCTCTCTAATTATTGTTACGATTTGTACTCCAGTAGAAGGGCGGAAATGCCTGAAAGTTTTAGAATTCACTAATAAATGAAAAGAAATTCATCTCCCGGAACCTTCGCGTTATTTCAAGGAAGTATATACTCACATGTATGTGAGTATGTGAAACAAGCTATTCCACACACACATTCTTCTGAATAAAAGAACCTAACACATTTTCAAATCTTCATATCTGTTCTCATGTTCTGTGACCATAAAGAATTCTTACATCCTCTTTTACTTAACTGCCATTGAATATATGATATCAGAGAATGGTCTCTCTCTCTCTTTTCAAAAGATAAAATAAAAATGTTCACACTTGACTCAAAAGGTTATTACAAAACAATATGTTGGAAAACAATATGATATGCAAAACACACAAGATGCTGCAAAACAATATGTTATAAAACAATATGTTGGAAAACAATATGATGTGAAGCAATATGTTATTAAGCGAATTTAATTTTAAAATATGGTATGACACAAAATGATGAAAAACAATGTGTTAAAATCGTGTATGCTTGAAATCGTCTTGAAAGTGACATGTATCTGACGTGTTTATGTCAAGTATTCCCTCAGAGTCTTTGAAGTTTGTCCTTTGTACTTTTAAGTCTTGAAGAGCGGCTTTGTCGTCATATCGTCAATAGGGACATCGACATCTTGAAAAGAAGTTTTGTCTTTGACACAGTGGTGGAATCCTGGAGCCAGTCATGGAAAATGTAGATCACAGCTCCCATGATCTCAAGGTATTCTTGGCGATCTTCAGTTTTTATTCCCTAATTTACCCAGCATCTCCATCAAAAGTCACGTAGGAAATTAGGAAAGACAAATTCCAGGATGAGACAGAATTTTTTAAAGGCAAGCACGAATCAAAATTTATAAAATACCAGAGAGGCAATGAAGGAAGTTTACAAAGAGTAGCAAATTATAAAAATTAATAATCTGTTCATAAAAATAAAAATTTTGCAACAATAATTATTCACAGAAATTTTAAATTTATTTTTACATTCGGAAGAAGAGGTTCTTCCTTTCTTAAATTAAAATTCCTAAACTCATAAAAGAAACTCATCTTCTGAAACCTGTGGCATTTGTCTGAAAATATCTAAACTATTGGCAGAAGTCCGTCGAACTATCAGAAATTATTCTTTCTTTATATTTTAAAATTGTATTTTATTTTAGGCGTGGAATATTTACACGACACTTTAGAGTTCCTATATTCTAGGCATATATGTAATATATATAAGGAATGTAATAAAGGAGATGTAACAAATCCGCCTGATAGATGTACACCAGCCAATTTACCAAAGGATATCATAGCAGGTCCAATCTTCTCATTTCAATAAATCAAAGCAAGTTATTAATTTTTTAGAATATTCCGGCGGCTAGCAATTAGTTCACCATTACCTCGGTGGAATGGCCGACTTGATGAATGGCGACCACCGCCTATTATTCCTGAAGAATTCGGTAGTCCGACTGGACCGGGTGAACCTGTGGGGCTGGATCTCACAAATTCCACCCTCGAACCTATGATCTAAAATTGAGGGAATTTAGCGGGCAGTTTGGCGTGATAAATGGAACACATAGAGGTCCCATATAAATATTGATGACTCGTCCTTAGAATGTTTTAAAACTGGGCGATCACAGTTTATAGACGTGCCTTCTTCTTTCAATAATTACATTTTACGTAATATTTTTTTATTTATTACCAGTTGCAAACAAGACAGGCTATATCCAATCTGGATATTTGCGCATGAAACAATTTACAATAATTCATATTGTAGTAGAGTAGGCAACAGAATTATCAAAAAGAAAATAAACAATTAAGAAAAGAGCATTGAATAAACATATACATTAAACAAATAAGCAACAACATAAGCAGATAGAAGAAATCGGAAGGTAGTTATTTGCAGTATGTTAAGCAATGATGGAAGTTGATTTAATGAAGTTATCTGTATATTCACGTAATATGGAGAGCCTATATTCCTCGTTTTAAAATACAATTCAAACATCAATTCCTAATACAATACATGAGTATATTTTTAATGGAAAAACAAGGTAGGTTGATATATTGTAGCAAAGTATTTTTTATTTTATTAACAGAACATCATTTTTTATGTTTATATTTTGATACTCTGTAAACTTCCCACTTTGCTTATTTTTTGTTTATCATTCATAATTTGTTCTTAACTCAAATAAATTGCTGTGTCATCCCGAAGTTTGTCTTTCCGTTGTCCGCTTTATGCGGCCATTGGGGCTCAAAATTAATTTATTTTGGTTAGCAGCCCCGTAAAAAAAGATATTTCCGAAGTTTGTCTTTTCTAATTTTCCACGTGTCAATTTGTTAAATTTTATATTATCTCTCTTATATCTCTTTCTCTTCTAATGAAACTTTTTATAATTGAACTCAACGCTTAGGAGGTACTTTAGGTTTGGAATATATTTTTCTGAGATATATTTTAAATTCTATCATAGACCCGTTTGTTTGAAGTTTCTACACGTCGCCAAGTAATTTGATGTGTGAATAGATGCAAGGCTGGTAATCACTTGCGGCTTAATGTATCATTTCATAAATCCCATTTATTCCATGGAAAGCAGCCAAAATATTGATTTGAATTGGTCAAACATTCGCTTACAAATTGGGAATTTTTAGATTAAATGTCCCTCAGTTAATTTATGCTTGTTCACCGACTAATTATTGTTTCAATGTCTAATTACAGGCCGTGGTGGCTCGGAATTACTGGGGCTGAACTAATAATATCCCTATTTTTCCGTCGAACATGTCTAACAAGAATGAGAAGGCTACCCCCAAAATATGGGGACGGGACCAATTGCAAATGTGGATGCTTTTATCACTATGCCAGCACATCAACCCTACATCAGCACTACATCAACCCTGCACCACTACTACATAAATTCTACACCATCGCGATATTGACCCTACACCGGCATTACATCAATCCTACACCATCGCGATATTGACCCTACACCGGTATTACATCAATCCTAGACCATCGCGATATTGACCCTACACCGGCATTACATCAATCCTACACCGGCATTACATCAACCCTACACCATCGCGATATTTACCCTACACCACCACTACAACAACCCTACACCATCGCGATATTGCCCCTACACCGGCATTACATCAACCCTACACCATCGCGATATTTACCCTACACCGGCATTACATCAACCCTACACCGGCACTACATCAACAATACACCAGCACTACATCAACGATACAAGAGCACTACATCAACCCTAGACCAGAATTACATCAAGTATACACCAGCACTACATCAACCCTAGACCAGACTTACATCAACGATACACCAGCACTACACCAGCCAACCCAACACAAGCGCTACATCAACACTACACAAGCATTCATCAACTAGAAAACAGCACTACTTCAACGGTACACCAGCACTACATCAATGATACACCAGCCAACCCAACACAAAAACTAAACCAGCATTACATCAACACTAAACCATCATTACATAAACTATAAACCAACACTTCCCTCAACTATGAACCAACACTACATCAACTATAAACCAACACTACATCAACGATACCCCAGCACTACATCAACGATACACCAGCACACGGGTGCTATGAGGAAATATAACAAATAATTAACAACAATATTATTACCATACGGTGGCATGAACAGCCTTGAAAGTATCGGTAGCCGAATGAATATTGTTAGAATCGTGACTAAAGCTCGCCGTCAAGACAACTTCCTTCTTCATACAGATTTGATGGCTTCGATCCATTAGTTGGCGGTTCTTCCTCGTTCCGTCCCACGGCATAGGTCTACGTTACATGTAGACAATGTTACAGGATATGTCTACCTCCGTCCCACGGCATAGGTCTACGTCACATGTAGACAAAGTTATAGGATATGTCTACCTCCGTCCCACGGCATAGGTCTACGTTACATGGGAACAACGTTACAGGATATGTCTACCTCCGTCCCACGGCATAGGTCTACGTTACATGTAGACAATGTTACAGGATATGTCTACCTCCGTCCCACGGCATAGGTCTACGTTACATGGGAACAACGTTACAGGATATGTCTACCTCCGTCCCACGGCATAGGTCTACGTTACATGGGAACAACGTTACAGGATATGTCTACCTCCATCCCAGGGCATAGGTCTACGTTACATGTAGACAATGTTACAGGATATGTCTACCTCCGTCCCACGGCATAGGTCTACGTTACATGGGAACAACGTTACAGGATATGTCTACCTCCGTCCCACGGCATAGGTCTACGTTACATGGGAACAACGTTACAGGATATGTCTACCTCCATCCCAGGGCATAGGTCTACGTTACATGGGAACAACGTTACAGGATATGTCTACCTCCGTCCCACGGCATAGGTCTACGTTACATGTAGACAATGTTACAGGATATGTCTACCTCCGTCCCACGGCATAGGTCTACGTTACATGGGAACAACGTTACAGGATATGTCTACCTCCGTCCCACGGCATAGGTCTACGTTACATGGGAACAACGTTATAGGATATGTCTACCTCCGTCCCACGGCATAGGTCTACGTTACATGGGAACAACGTTACAGGATATGTCTACCTCCGTCCCACGGCATAGGTCTACGTTACATGGGAACAACGTTATAGGATATGTCTACCTCCGTCCCACGGCATAGGTCTACGTTACATGGGAACAACGTTACAGGATATGTCTACCTCCATCCCAGGGCATAGGTCTACGTTACATGGGAACAACGTTACAGGATATGTCTACCTCCGTCCCACGGCATAGGTCTACGTTACATGGGAACAACGTTACAGGATATGTCTACCTCCATCCCAGGGCATAGGTCTACGTTACATGGGTACAACGTTACAGGATATGTCTACCTCCGTCCCAGGGCATAGGTCTACGTTACATGGGTACAACGTTACAGGATATGTCTACCTCCGTCCTACGGCATAGGTCTACGTTACATGGAGACAAAGTTACAGGATATGTCTACCTCCGTCCCACGGTATAGGTCTAGGTTACATGGGAACAACGTTACAGGATATGTCTACCTCCGTCCCACGGCATAGGTCTACGTTACATGTAGACAATGTTACAGGATATGTCTACCTCCGTCCTACGGCATAGGTCTAGGTTACATGGAGACAACGTTACAGGATATGTCTACCTCCGTCCTACGGCATAGGTCTACGTTACATGGAGACAAAGTTACAGGATATGTCTACCTCCGTCCCACGGCATAGGTCTACGTTACATGGGAACAACGTTACAGGATATGTCTACCTCCGTACCACGGCATAGGTCTACGTTACGTGTAGACAATGTTACAGGATATGTCTACCTCCGTCCCAGGGAATAGGTCTACGTTACGTGTAGACAATGTTACAGGATATGTCTACCTCCGTCCCACGGCATAGGTCTACGTTACATGTAGACAATGTTACAGGATATGTCTACCTCCGTCCCACGGCATAGGTCTACGTTACGTGTAGACAATGTTACAGGATATGTCTACCTCCGTCCCACGGCATAGGTCTACGTTACATGGGAACAACGTTATAGGATATGTCAACCTCCGTCCCACAGCATAGGTCTACGTTACATGTAGACAATGTTACAGGATATGTCTACCTCCGTCCCACGGCATAGGTCTACGTTACATGGGAACAACGTTACAGGATATGTCTACCTCCGTCCCACGGCATAGGTCTACGTTACATGGGAACAACGTTACAGGATATGTCTACCTCCGTCCTGTTGTGTTGTGCCCGTTGTCTTGTCAATAATCCACTCTGAGTCGTCGGAGCTCCCTTGGTACCGGTTTTATTTATAACCAGTGCCGGAACATAAGGAGAACATCACACACAGCCAGACGCGGAGTTGCTCCCCCGCTCGTAGCCAAAACCGAAACCAAACCGCCAGGTTACAGTCTCGGCCAGTACCGCCGCCAGGCGCGAAGTGGCGTGTGGATTCTCGCCTAAACCCTCAACATCTCCCCCAAAAGGTTTAAAGGAGGTTAGCGCTGGGCACGCGTGTATCTCCTCCCATACCGCGACACTTTCCCAGGTGAGGGAGACGGCTGCTTCATCTCTGGAGCGATTGTTGTCTGCTGTTGTAGCTCCTCTACAGGCAGTTCATTTCCCGGAGTTTCCTCCGTTTCAGCAGGGAGTTCACTGTCAGGAGATATCTCACTGGGGTCGACCTGTTGTTGGGAAGAAGCCAGAAGAAGAGAGTTCCGCCTGTAGGTCCCTACAGGAGTTTCCACGATGTATGAGCGGGGTGCTGAACACTTCCCCACGCTCGAAGATCCTTCACCCAAACTTTCTCTCCTGCAATTAGTTCCGTCTTTTTCGTGGCCGCATGGCATCTGCCAAAAGCCGTTTTCTGCGCCATCTTCCGCTGCTCCTCTTCCCCCCTGAGTTTGGATTGATCCACTGTTTTAGGGGTTAGTGATGATGAAGTGCAGGGAACCATAGTGCGATTTATTCGTCCAAATAGAAGTTCTGCAGGGGAGAGTCCGTTTGCCAGGGGTGTTGCCCGATACTCAATGAGTGCTAGGACCGGATCTTTATTCTTTTTCATCAGGGTTTCCACAATTTCGACCGCAGCCTCTGCTTGACCATTTGATTGTGGATGCTTTGGGCTGGAAGTGATGTGTCGAAACCCAACTTCAGAGGCAAACTTCGTAAAAGCTGAAGTTTTTGATGGGCGAAATTGTGGTCCGTTATCACGGATTACAATGTCAGGGATGCCATGACGAGCAAAGATGGCTTTGCAGTGATCTACCACAGCTTCCGACGAAAGTTTAGTAAGTCGTACGACCTCGATAAAACGAGATAAAAGTAGTCTACCACGACTAAATACTCATTTCCTTCGTAATGGAAGAGATCCATCCCGACCTTTTGCCACGGTCGTTCCGGAAAGTCGTTGGGGATGAGTGGTTCGTGCTTTAGAGGTTGATTCTCGATGCATTTCTCACAGGTTTTTACCATATCCTGGATTTCTTGACCTATTCCTGGCCACCAAACATGATCCTTTGCTCTTGCTCGATATTTTGTTATTCCTTGATGCGTGGATGCGTGGATTCGGGAAGATGACCTGGAAGTGGTTGTCTTGATAGGGTATCAGCGGTGATTAGGTCCTTCCCTGGTGTATGAAAGATATGAAACGAGAACTGAAGCATCCTCATACGGTGCGGTTGAAGCCTTGGCGTTAGATCGTTCAGATCTTTAGTGGTTAAGATGGGGACTAAAGGTTTGTGATCTGTTTCGATGAGGAAAGTTTTTCCAACCACATAGTCATTGAAGCGCTCACAGCCCATGTGATTGCAAGGGCTTCCTTCTCTATTTGAGCGTATCTCTGCTCCGTCTTCGTCGGCGTCCGTGATGCAAAGGCCACTGGGCGCCACTCGTTGGCTTCATGCTCTTCCTTGAGGACAGCTCCCAGGCCATACGATGATGTATCGGCTGAGACCATGGTCTTCTTAGAGATGTCAAAGCTTGCCAGAACTCGGTCATTTTGACTTTCTCGAACGCATTTTTCTGTGGTGAGCCCCAGATGAAACTCACACCTTTCTTTCTTAGGTCGTTTAACGGCTTTGTGATTTCCGCAAGATTTGGAACAAAGCGGCCTAGGAAATTGACCATGCCCATAAAACGTTGCACCCCGTGCAAGTCAGCTGGCGGTTTCATCTCGGCGATGGCTTTAACTTTCTTTTCGTCCGCCTTGATACCGTGTTCGTCGATGTAATGTCCCAAGAATGTGACGTTGCTTACACCGAACTGGCACTTTTCTTTGTTAAGAGTAATCCCTGAGTTCTTCAGGCGTCTCAAAACTTCGCGTAGTGTCTCTTCATGCTCTTCCTTTCTCTTTGCGAAAATGAGAATGCCATCCATATGACAGTTTACCCCATTGAATCCGCGTAGGATAGCAGACATACGTTTCTGGAAGTGTTCTGGAGCGCTGGAAATCCCAAAGGGAAGCCTTTTAAATTTATATCTGCCAAAGGGCGTAATGAAAGTCGTCAGCGTTTGGCTTTCTTCAGAGAGTTTAATCTGCCAAAATCCGCGGTTAGCATCCAGCTTGGAAAAGATTTTGGCCCCGTTGAGTTGAGCTAGTTCATGTTCAAGGACAGGAAGCGGGTGAAGCTCACGTTCCACACTCAGGTTAAGCCGGGACAAGTCTACACAGATCATGTTTTTCCCGTTTGACTTTCCAGCTAGGACGATCGGTGCGCACCACTCCGTTGGCTTATCAACTGGTTCGATGACTTCTTGAGCCACCATGGCATCGAGTTGCTCTTTCAATTTCGGCATGAGCGGAAGAGGTACTCGTCTTGGGACTGGTATGGAGAAGGGCTGGGAACCTTCCTTCAACTTGATGTGATAGGGCTGTTAAAGAAGCCCCAGTCCTTCAAATAGCTTAGGAAACTCTCGTTCAGGATTGACATCCGTTGTTCCGTTTATGACAAGATCAATTTGTTTGACGAGTTGGAGGTCTTAACAGGCTCCGACACCCAGCAGAGGTTGCTCCAAATGGTGGACCACGTACACGGTTTCCTTCATTTCACGTGTGTTAGCTCGGAGCTTCGCCACGAAGGTCCCAGCATTCTCCAATCTTTCCCGCTCTGGGGTTTCCTCCGAGGATATGGCGTTAACCTCATTGTTTTTTCTTCGACAGAGATTAGTGTAATGGTCCTTTTTCGCGCACTTTCCACAGACTTTGTCCTTATCTGGGCACTTATCTCTGTAACGATAATGATGTTTGGTAGTCTCACAGTTAAAGCTAGTTGGGATTTTTTTGCCTTCGTCTGTTTCCTTGGCACAGTCTGTTTGTCTAGACGTTGATCTGCCATTGTCCTTGCCATGACCTGATGCTTTAGGCTTCTGCTTGGCCACTTTCCGCGTTGTGTCGACCTGCGATGTAGAAGGGTTAAAATCCTGTTGTTAACGCATCACAGCTTCCCACTGACGGGCGATCTCGACTGCTTTGGCCAAGGTCAGGTTTTCGTTTAGCATCAGTTTCTCCGACAACTTCCTATCTTTTACTCCAAGCACTAAACGATCAAGAATAAGCTCCTCGCGCAGATTAGCGTATTCGCAGTGCTCAGATATTCTGTGCAAGACTGTTACAAATTCCTCAATCGTTTCTTCCGGCCGTTGACTCCTTAATCCGAACAAAGGCCGCTCATACACCACGTTGCGTTTTCCAATAAAGTGGTTGTCGAACGCTTCAATGACTTTGTCGAGGTTCTTTGCGTCATCTGCTGAGAGATTGAACGCAGAGTGGATTTCCTCAGCCCTCTCTCCCATAAGATATATCAATGCTGTGATCTGATATACTTGTTCCTTGGCGTTGGAGAGAAGTCTGTATCGAGAAAATCGCTGTTTCCAGCTTCGCCAATCCTTGGTGTCGAAACTGAAGTTAGGAGGCGGAAGGAAGGAATTTGATTCCATGTCAGGTTTGTTTGCACAAGAGTGGATTTAATTAAAAAGGCACTTACTGGAGCTCTTCACGATCCCGCCGCTGCCCCCATGTTGTGTTGTGCCCGTTGTCTCGTCAATAATCCACTCTGAGTCGTCGGAGCTCCCTTGGTACCAGTTTTATTTATAACCAGTGCCGGAACATAAGGAGAATATCACATACAGCCAGACGCGGAGTTACTCCCCCGCTCGCAGCCAAAACCGAAACCAAACCGCCAGGTTCTAGTCTCGGCCGGTTCCCGCCGCCAGGCGCGAAGTGGCGTGAGGATTCTCGCCTGAATCCTCAACATGTCCCACGTCATAGGTCTACGTTACATGGAGACAAATTTAAAGGATATGGCTACCTCCGTCCTACGGCATAGGTCTACGTTACATGGAGACTCCACGTCACTTTAAAGGGTAGACACACAATGTTTGACAATTCATTTTTCTACTGTTTTTATATCCAGCTGATTTATTAAGATTAGCTTGGTCTTAGAACGAGAAAAGAAAGACTGTCAGAAAAATACACGTTAGAAACACACATATATATAGTTCGCCATGTTGAGTCAACTACAGGTTTGAGTCCACGCCACGTTACATGGAAAGTCCTGGCCACGTTATAATGAAAATCCACGCCCCGTTTCAATGAGAGTCCACGCCACAAAGAGAGTCCTAGCCACGCTACGAGGAGAGTCAACGCCACAAGGAGAGTCCAAGCCACGTTACGAGGAGAGTCCTAGCCACGCTACGAGGAGAGTCCACGCCACAAAGAGAGTCCTAGCCACGCTACGAGGAGAGTCCACGCCACAAAGAGAGTCCTAGCCACGCTACGAGGAGAGTCAACGCCACAAGGAGAGTCCTAGCCACGCTACGAGGAGAGTCCACGCCACAAAGAGAGTCCTAGCCACGCTACGAGGAGAGTCCACGCCACAAAGAGAGTCCTAGCCACGCTACGAGGAGAGTCCACGCCACAAAGAGAGTCCTAGCCACGCTACGAGGAGAGTCCACGCCACAAAGAGAGTCCTAGCCACGCTACGAGGAGAGTCCACGCCACAAAGAGAGTCCTAGCCACGCTACGAGGAGAGTCCACGCCACAAAGAGAGTCCTAGCCACGCTACGAGGAGAGTCCACGCCACAAAGAGAGTCCTAGCCACGCTACGAGGAGAGTCCACGCCACAAAGAGAGTCCTAGCCACGCTACGAGGAGAGTCCACGCCACAAAGAGAGTCCTAGCCACGCTACGAGGAGAGTCCACGCCACAAAGAGAGTCCTAGACACGCTACGAGGAGAGTCCACGCCACAAAGAGAGTCCTAGACACGCTACGAGGAGAGTCCACGCCACAAAGAGAGTCCTAGCCACGCTACAAGGAGAGTCCACGCCACAAAGAGAGTCCTAGCCACGCTACGAGGAGAGTCCACGCCACAAAGAGAGTCCTAGCCACGCTACGAGGAGAGTCCACGCCACAAAGAGAGTCCTAGACACGCTACGAGGAGAGTCCACGCCACAAGGAGAGTCCTAGCCACGCTACGAGGAGAGTCCACGCCACAAAGAGAGTCCTAGCCACGCTACGAGGAGAGTCCACGCCACAAAGAGAGTCCTAGCCACGCTACGAGGAGAGTCCACGCCACAAAGAGAGTCCTAGCCACGCTACGAGGAGAGTCCACGCCACAAAGAGAGTCCTAGCCACGTACGAGGAGAGTCCACGCCACAAAGAGTGTCCTAGCCACGCTACGAGGAGAGTCAACGCCACAAGGAGAGTCCAAGCCACGCTACGAGGAGAGTCCAAGCCACGCCACAAGGAGAGTTAAAGCCACACTACGAGTAGAATCCAAGCCACGCTACGAGGAGAGTCTACGCCACAAGGAGAGTCCAAGCCACGCTACGAGGAGAGTCCAAGCCACGCCACAAGGAGAGTTAACGCCACAAAAAGAGTCAACGCCACAAGGAGAGTTCAAGCCACGCTACGAGTAGAATCCAAGCCACGCTACGAGGAGAGTCTACGCCACAAGGAGAGTCCAAGCCACGCTACGAGTAGAGTCCACGCCACGCTACGAAGAGAGTCTGCGCCACAAGAAGAGTTCAAGCCACGCTACGAGGAGAGTCCACGCCACAAAGAGAGTCCTAGCCACGCTACGAGGAGAGTCTACGCCACAAGGAGAGTCCTAGCCACGCTACGAGGAGAGTCTACGCCACAAGGAGAGTCCAAGCCACGCTACGAGTAGAGTCCAAGCCACGCTACGAGGAGAGTCCACGCCACAAATACAGTCCAAGCCACGCTACGAGGAGAGTCCACGCCACGAAGACAGTCCAAGCCACGCTACGAGGAGAGTCCACGCCACGAAGACAGTCCAAGCCACGCTACGAGGAGAGTCCACTCCACGTTACAATGATAGTCCACGCTACAATGAGAGTCCACGCCACAAGGAGAGTCCACACCACGTTGCAATGATAGTCCACGCTAAATGAGAGTCCACGCCACAAGGAGAGTCCACGCTCGCGGCCCCGGGCGACGTCCTGCTAATGGAGAGACCACGGAACGGCCATCAGGACGTCCGATAAATATTCGAGCTACCGTTTGTTTGATCACCACGTTTGAATTTTTAATGGCCGCAGCGGCCGATGGCCTGCAGCATCTATCTTCCCAGACCTCGCCAACACACCAGAATTGGAATTAAGAGTAAATAGTTCATGCATTTGAGTTTTTCAAGGCAATATTTCTAAATTGTAAAACATATAACTTTTATTTATATACCGATCGCAATTTTATCCCTACATGCAGAATTTCACTACCCGCTGTTCTTGATTTTAGAACGTGCCGATGTAAACTTCACCTGTACTCGATCATATGGATATTGAAATCTGTTTTGGGAAGAGCTACGCAAATACTTGAACTTTGACTTGAAACAATATTTGAAGGAGAACTACATGAATACTTTAACTTCTGTATTTTGAAAATCTGTTAAGACAAACTAAGCGTATACTCGAAATTCTGTGCATTGACATCTTTTAGGTCAAACTACACGAATACTTGAAGTTCTGGATGTTGAAAAAAATAGCGAAAAAAGTAGGGAAAACTGTCTAAAAAATGTAAGTTTATACATTGTTTTTTACTTATATATATTCAATCTCATTATGATTCACATATTTACATGGAATTATTACAATATATTAATTTTATTTTAAAAAATAAATGAAAGTGGAAAAAAAAATCGAAGAGATATCGGAAACAAGCAAGCGTCTATTATTCTGTATAATTTACACTCATCGACAAAACTTAAGCAAGTTTCATATTTTTATGTCACCGGTCGTCGTCTTTTTTTTTTAAGGAAACTGGGGCAATTTATTCACACTTGGTTATCTCATGTCTTCAAAAAGGTCATTGTGTATCAAATCTTTCAGAGTTATTGTCTGAATCTCGACATACAAGCTAAAAGGTACAATTAAGATTTGTCCATGAGAGTATATATATATTTGTAGGCGAATTACTCACAGCGAATTAAAATATTCCTTTATTGTTTCAGGTTTTCTAAATTCTACCCCCATGTCGCGGGCTGCACGGTCACACGGAGGCTGGTAGGAGTATCGCCACACATTCAATTGAAAAAAACAAGTTTCTATTTAGTAAGATAACAAAATAAATGAAAATAAAAATAAATGAAAGATAAAAGATTAGTTGCGAGTACGCCACATGTTCATTATAATGTGAAAGGTTCAATCTATACACTATCTATACACTGCCTGTCGTAAACACGAGCTACCGATGTCGTTGACATCCGGCGTAAACTGCCCCTGGAAGGAGGAACCCCGGGGTCACACTTGGTTGACACGTCAACCTTTAACAACCTCTGGGCCCTATATTGATTTTTACCAAATAATGTTTTTTTAATGATAAATTTATACTCATCGACAAAACTTAAGGAAGTTGTACCTTTTAGCATGTACAGGGTGATCCAAAAGTCCCGCACAACTTTAAAAATTAATAACTCCGCGAATATTTGCGCTAGAGCAATGCGGTAAACACCATTGTGTTCAGGATGCAATGGGATTTTTTATGGCAAATAATGAAAATTTCGAAATTGATTTTAGTTACAACTTTATTCGCTAGATGGCGCTCTATCAGAATCAGCTATTAAGCGGCCAAATTGTTTGATAAATTGAAAAATATAACTGAACGACACGTATTTTTCCTTTTTGAATACCAGGAAAGAACCCAAATAATATCGAATGATAAATTAATAAAACACCATTACGCCAAAAGTTAGAAGAAATGGTTAACGATTTTTAAATACAATCTGAGATATGTAAAATAGGTATATGCAAATTAAAACATGTAGCAAAAAATATTTATATTTTAGATGGAGTTTTGTGAAATAGAATGAATGTTTGAAAATAACTATTGATATCAATACACGATTTTTGAAATGTTAATATAGTACCAAAAATTATGATAACACTACTAATAGGATTTCGTGCTATAAGGAATGTATAGTTTCTTGACTAATTGGCGACACTTGACTATTTAACTGGATATTTGTCATGATACAAAGATGAAATATAGAGGGGAGTGACAAAATATATTTGTCGTACTTTATTCCAAATAGCCTATGGTTTGTCAAATGTTATCATTGTTTATTATACTGTACATAATTTTGAAAATGTATCCCCTAAAAAAATCATTTTTAAATCGACCTTTTGCGTTGAAAAAACGTAGTAGCAAAATCATTTTGTATTATTTTTTGCGCAAAATTTCTAAAGTTGGGGGGGGGATACAGAGAATATTCCTTATGCTATTTTTTCTAATGGGCGAAAAGCGATAAACTAAACATAAGGGTTAAAATTGTGTATACCAGTGTTATTCGAGAAGTTATAACACTTTGGCCCGCACGACATAATATAAGATGTGGGCAAATGATTAACAAAAAAATTACTGTTCACAGAAAAAAAAAGAGTCAAGATGTGAGGACAGCATTTATTATTCCCATAACCCAAAACAAAGAGCTGCAAAATATAACACAGGAGGTAACTGCCTTCTCTCTTGTATTAGGTCACAATCCTTGCTCAATGTGGCGCCCTTCATTCTCAAACACCGCCTGCAGACGATAGATGACAGAATGGTCACAATTAAATAGTTGAAATTTATAAAACGTGCCATCTGATAGAAGCCTTCAACATGGCCAATGTGGTAGGCCGGCATCGATAAAAACGCGACTTAATGTACCCCCATAACCGAAATTGTAAGGCGTCAAGTCTGGTGATATTGGAGGCCACTGGTATATAAAGTGGCGACTTATCACCGAACGTATCCTTCAGCAATTGTTTGGCACCGCGGGAGATATGAGTAGGTCGTCCTCCATCTTGCATGAATGTTATTTCGCTTAGTGCTTGTCTGTCCTGCAATATGAGAATAACCTTTTCTCTCAAAAGTTGAACATAACGTTCACCAGTTACAAAAACGGTTTTAAAAGTTCTTCCATTGATATTTTCAAAGAAAATTGGCCCAAAAATAAAAGAAGAAGTGAGCCACACAAAACTGTAACTCTGTGCTGATGAAGTGGTATTTCTAGGGGTTTCTGTTGCCAAAATGAGGCAGTTTTGAATGTTAAATTCTCCCTTTAGATAAAAGTGAGCATCATCTGTTCTTAGAACATTTGACAGCCAGTTTCCATCAATATCAATTTGCCTGAAAACCCATGCAGCGAATTATTGACGCTTTTCAAAATCGCTGACTTTCAACTCGTGAAAACTTTGAATTTTGTTAGGGTATTTTTATAGAAAAATTCTAAATGTGTGTTCTCTCCAAACTGTTCCATACGAAATCCCCGTTTGTCGAGAAACTTGTCTAGCACTTACTTCTCCATACGTGGATAACGTTTCAATAGCTTCAGCATTCTGCAAAACCGTAACAGCCACTGACTTGCATGTCGATGGTCTTCCACTCCCAGGTTTTGTTTCCAGAGATCCAGTTTCCTCAAAACTTTTAATCAATCGCTTTAGAGAGTAGCAACTCATTGGTCCTTTACCGCTTCGAATACCTTTAAAGGAACGAAACGCTCGTAAAGCTTCAGTGGCAGATTCTGAATTACAATTAAAATAATTCACCAAGAGTGCTTTATCCTGTAGTGACGGCATTCCAGGGGGAAGGGGAGAAGTCCGACCACACCTCCTTGCGGTCCCCCCTGGACCCTTGGAATATTTGATCAAATTCTGGTTCGTTTCCAAGATGACTAACGTTGCAACGGTACCCATTTTCAAATGAAGAGCAAAACTGATATCTCCAGTAATGCTACCGCGTCCGGGGTAACCACCGCGTCAGGAGCTGCAGCTCGAGCTCATGATGAGGAATCTACTACGAGGACACAATTCAATCTACTACAACTCAATATAAATGGTACCCGGAGGAAAATAAAGAGCTGACTTGTCTTCTCTGTGACAACAATGTACATATTACCTGTCTTCAGGAGACAAAATTGAATCAGAATCTGAGATTCAATATCAAATATTACACAACACTACGAAAGGACAGACCGGGAAAATTCGGAGGAGGACTTGCCGTTTTGATTAAAACTCTAGAAATCAAATTTAAGGGTATCGCCTATAAGCTCAGGCAATAAAAATCTATCTTACAGTTAAAACAATTCCAATCATAAATGTTTATGACCACGATAATACTAGCATCAATACAGGCCTGATAGAGACATTAAGTGAAGCGTCTTCGGATATCGCAATCATACTTGGTGATTTTAACGCCGAAAGACCAACTTGGGGATCACCTTTCCAGGATAACAAAGGTCAGCAGATTGAGGACATGCTAACCGACCTCGACCTTACACCGTTAAATAACGAAAATAACACCTATCTATCCAAGTCCACAGGCACAGAAACCGCAATAGGCATCACAGCGATAAATTACAACATCGCACCCACAACACAATGGAAAATTCTGAAAAGTGCAATCAGTGACCACAGACCAATTTTAACAACCATAAAATTCAAAATTGAGAATTTCCAACAGAATAAAAGCTCACTGGAAAAAAAATCACAGAAAAGCTTGAAGAACTGTGCAACGAAGAATTAAATCACAAAACGATTGACAAAAAATTGGAAAAATTCTCTTCGAACATATCCAAAGCTGTAAAAGTATCGATACCTAGAGGTAGACGTAAAGACCTGTGAATACTTTACTGGAAGGACCACAATATCGAGGCAATGATTGCAGAGAGAGACAAACTCAATCAACTTCTTAAAACAAATAAAACAGAAGAAATCATAAAGGAACTCATTGAAATTAGTCACAAAATAGAACAAAATATTTGGATATTCAAACAAGAGAGAGAGAGAAAAATGGGCAGAATTCTGCGAAAAAAATGGATCCAAAAAAGGAAAGCCATCACTGGAATTTAATTAGTGTTATTAAACAATCAAAACCAACACTAATCCTCCATTACTCTAACCGATATGAATAGCGAGAACGAACAAACAGATGGCTGAAATAATTGCTGAATATCTTTCAAGCACTTCCAGACTCAGCTATACGAATGAAGGCAGGACTCTAAAAAATAATGTAAACAGGTTAGTTAAACAAGCAAGAAATTACCATCAACAAGATATTTAGTCGAGAGACTTCACACTGAATGAGCTAAACTCATCAATAGGAAAGTTAAATCCAAGATGCTCTAATCTTTGGTCAAATTATTAAAATATTTGGAGACAAAGCTAAAAATCAACTCCTACGAATACTGAACATTTCATGGCAAACTGGTAAACTACCAAATAATTGGAAGATATCAATTATAGTGCCAATACTGAAACCAAAGATGCCAAGGAATGCAAGAACTCTCGGCCAATTGCTCTTACCAGCATACTTTGTAAAATAACAGAATGAATTATCCACTCTAGGCTCATAGTCTGGCTCACTAACAATAATAAAATATTATATAAAAGGGCGTACCTGGATCTGTAAAAGAAAAAAAAACAATTTTTTTCTTAAAATATTTCGAGAGATTGTTCCCTCTTTATCAATTTATTTCACAGTGAATTTAATTTACAATTTATTGTACATCATATGGAAACAAATTTGTCATTGGTCAAAAATAATTATTGATAATGATAAAAAAAATAAAAATAAAATAAAAAATAATAATATAATAAAATATTTTGAAAATTAAAGGCTTTTTAGTAATGCAGTATTTTTTAATGTTTTGAAACAAAATTTAAGGAAATAAAAATAAGAAACAAATTAAGTTGACTGCGATTATTAGAAAAAAAATTAAGTTAAAAGAGACAAATAAGGTTCGGGGATTTCTTCGTATCTATTTACACTAGCAGGGTCCTTCATTGATGCTATGGCCTCCAGGAACTTCCTCTGGTGCGAGTTAATTATACTTCTACCAAACTGCCTAAAGATCCAGTCACTGTACAACTGATAAACTGTTATACTTCTGTCAATCAATAAAAGATTTCTAGGAAAAACCGCCAAAGAAGACAACGGCCGTATTCCTGGATATGACCTCAGATTTTGATCGAGTGTAGAAATTATTTGAAAGGCTGCACAACATCGGAGTGAGAGGAAAAATCTTAATCTGGATTGCAGACTTCTTAAGGGAAAGAAGGATAAAGGTTCGGGTCAATGGAACATTTTCCAAGGACCGAAGAACATGGGCTGGTGTACCTCAGGGATCTGTGCTCAGTCCTCTACTCTTCTCGCTATATATTAACTGTTGTTTATGTAAATAGATGAATATTATTTGTATCATTCAAAGCCTCATTATGTAAAAATATATGTATATACAAATTGGACATTTGTTGTTGGCAATGGTCAAGTTTGAGCTCTTGTACGTCTAATTACGACACAACAAAAGTGGCGACGAGGATGCGCGATCTACAGAGCCAGCAAAAAGCTGAGGAAAACGGCGTCTATGCAAGTATAACAACTACATCTTTTAAACTATCTGGATCAAGAAAACAAAGGAGTAGAAAATATCAGCATGACAAGTTCAAAGTTAATAGTACATTTAAATACTATAGCCCAGTGGAGGACACTTCGTTCTTTTTGTACACAAATTTGAGGCTTCTTTTTGGCTTCTGAAGGAGAAGATTAAAGTGCTGATTTTTACCTCGCTACCAGATTCTGAAACTTTGAAGCAGGGAAACGACATTTTCTTCCTGGACTAATGAAAGATCAACCCTATGATACTATCATTCAAAGAATTAAGCTGCATTTGGATCCAAAGAAGAAAGTGATACCACAGTGATGCAGATTTTTAAAGAGAATTCAACAGGAAGGAGAATCAATTTCGGAATATCTTAGAGAATTGAAACATTTAGCAATAAATTGTAATTTCGGCGATATGCTGGGAACCATGATGCGAGACCGTTTTGTGACTGGATTCAAGTTGGAAATCCTGCAAAAGAAGCTACTACAAGAAAACGACGATGTCACTCTGGATAAAGTTTTGCAGTGGCAATCTCGTTCGAACTGGGGGTGATAAATACAAGAGAATTACAAGATAAATTAGTGGCCAAAATATCCCCTGTGAATGGAAAAGATAAAAGGGTGAGTACAATAATAGTATGGTGCAGCATAGGCCTTAAAGGCAAAGGGGAGAAATAATGTGTTATAGATGTGGTGAAAGACATTCACACGTGGCCTCTGTTTGCCCTCATAGAACAAAGACTTGTTTTAAAATGTAAAAACCTGGGTCATTTAAGTAGGGTCTGCAAAGCTAGTAAAAAATGTGGGGATGTAAATTTGTACAAGAGGACTCTATATATTCTGTACAGGGCGAAACTGATGCCACAATAAATTTAACAGTAGATGATTATTCGTTGTGCTTTACAATAGATACAGGAAGTCCAGTTAAGTTAATACCTAAAGATATTTATAAGATTTATTGGCAAGGTAAAAATGTATTTCCAACAAATTTAAGATTAAAATCCTTTTGTGGTAAATCAATAGAGATTATAGGTCAAAAGTGTTTTTGTAAAAGAAGACAACCAATATTTACGATTAATAGTTGTAAATGAAAAATCCAGGTAATTTTGTTAGAAAGAGAATGGCTTAAACAGTTAAAACTTGATTATTCTTGATTGTTTAGCATTGAAATTTTAATTATGAATCTAATAGAAATAGTTTGATTGATAGATATGCAGATTTGTTTAACAAAGATTTGGGCTGTCTAAAGGATGTTAAAATAAATTTTAAATTCAAAATGGATGTGACTCCTGTGTTTTGTAAGGCCAGAAGGTTACCTTTCTCTCTAAAAAACAAAGTAGAGAATGAAATTGATCGTTTAGTGAATTCTTGCATTTTATAACCTATAGTTCATGCATATTGGACCGCTCCAATAGTACCAGTATTAAAAAAGGATGGTAGTGTAAGGATATGTGGTGATTTTAGATGTACAGCTAATAAAGCAATATAATTAGATAGGTATCCCCTTTCATCGATCGATGAGATCTTTTCAAAATTATCTACAAGCACCGTACTTTCGACTCTAGACCTATCACAGGCTTACTTACATGTAATGTTAGCGGAAGAAGCCAAAGCTGTTTCTGGTATAAACACAACAAATAGGTTGTTTTCTTATAAAAGACTACCATATGACGTAGCGGTAGCACCAAATAAATTTCAGAGGATTATGGAAGGTCTATTTGCTTATTTGCCAGGTATGGCCTGCTACATAGATGATATTTTGGTTGCAGGAAAATACTTTGAAGATCATGAACAAAAGTTGGATCTATTGTTTAGATGATTGCTAGAAAAAGGTTTAAAGATAAACAGATATAAATGTAAATTTAAAAAGAAATCGGTGTAATATTTAGGGTTTAAAATGGATAAATATGGACTGCATCCCTTAGAAAATAAAAATAAAGCAGTGATAGAGACGCGTGAACCTAAAGAATGTTTCGCAAATTAAGATCTTCCATAGGACTCAATTTATTATTATAGATTCATAAAAAATATAGCAAACATTTTAGCGCTATTCTATCAACTTTTTAATAAATATTGTAGATGGAATTGGACGAAAGAATATCGAATGTTATTTGAAAATGTAAATCATTATTAATGGACTATGGACTAGGCGTAATTCTGAGTCATAGAAATTATAGAAAGGAAGAATGCCCTATAGCTTTTGCTTCTAGAACATTAACTGAAGCGGAAAAACGTTTCTCTTAACTAGAAAAGAAAGCGTTGAGCATACGTTTGGCGTTGAGAAATTCAGACAATACTTACTGGGACGAAATTTGTATTGGTCAAAGACACCCGTTCCTTAATTCATATATTTTCACCTCATAAACCAATTCCCATATGTGCATCATCCAGAATTAAAAGATGGTCCTTAAAATTAGCTGCATTTAATTATACTGTGGAATTTCGAAAAACTAGTGATAATTCCAATGTTGACGCATTGTCACGTCTTCCTTTAGAATCGAGTGTCAGGGAGTCTCTTGATGAAGACCAGGTACTTCTTCTCAGGAGGTCGAATGAGGTACCGTTCTCTTCTATGGAGGTGGCATATGAGACGCCCCAAGATAAAATACTGTCAATAGTATTAAGGAATGTTAGAGAAGGCAACTGTGTGGAAATTCACAAGGGTACCGAGAGAAAACCCACTAGCTCCTCATTATAAGATCAATAAGGAATTAAGTTTGGAGTTTGGTTGTCTTCAATGGCGTGAAAGAGTGGTAATTCCCCAAAAATTAAGATCTTTAATTTTAAATGACTTGCATGAAATACACATGGGGTATTTTTGGTGGCCAGGCATAGACAGTAACATCGAGGAGTTACCTAGAGAATGTAGAGTATGCCAAGAATCGGCAAGCATGCCCCCGGCTACCATCTCGGAATGGACTTGGCCCGAAAAACCGTGGCATCGACTTCATCTTGATTTAGCGGGTCCGTTCATGGGAAGAATGTTTTTGGTTCTCGTGGACGCATACTCAAAGTGGATAGAAATTTTTATCATCAAAGATATTACCAGCCAAACGATCATAAATCATCTTAGAGATATTTTTGCCAGATTTGGATTGCCCTAACATTTGGTTGCAGATAACGGAAGACAGTTTGTCTCCGGTGAATTCGAGCAATTTACCAAAATGAATGGTATACGGCACACTAAGACCAGTCCGTATAATCCTAGTACAAATGGTTTAGCTGAGAGATATGTAAGAGAGTTTAAAAACCTTTTGAGAAAGAATAATAGGAAGGATGATTTAGAGACGAATCTTCAAAGATTCCTATTTGCTCATAGAGCATTCCGTCAAACTGTAATAAAGGAATTCCCCCGCGGAACTGCTAATGAAGAGAAGTTTAAGATCAAGATTCTCGAATTTAATACCAAGATGGGAAATCCGCGAGAGGTATTTCATGAGGCCGTAAGAAGGCAGGAGCAGTTTACTACAGTTTGCTAGGTTTATTTCTGCAACTATGCAACTGGACCTAAACGGTAAAAAGGTACCATTTTGAAATTACCGAGCTACCGTCACTACCTTATAAGTTGCGAGGGCGTCGTGTATAAGAGGCATATCAATCAATTGCGACCTGTGAGAAAGAAACAAGTGGAGACAAGACATTTGATACTTCCTCGAACATCAGGAGAGAAGCCTGTAGGTGGAAGTCAGAAATAAAGTGAAGAGGAGGTTCCAGAGGTTACATCAGGAAACAAGGAGGAGACTGCTTCTGTGCACGTACCCTCTTGCACTCCTAGACCAGGGCCTTTAGCTGTGCACGTGCCCTCTTGCACTCCTAAACCGGAGTCTGCCGCTGTGCAAGTGCCCGTGTTGTGTATGTAAATAGATGAAGATCATTTGCATTCTTTAAAGTCTCAGTATGTAAGAATATATGTGTATATAAATTGAACATTTTTTGTTGGCCAAACGAAAAGAATAAGAGCTAAAAAAAGAGTCATGGTCAAGTTTGAGTTGTTGTACATCTAATTACGACACAACCTTAACAACATCCATCCTTACCTCACTGAAGACACAAAAGTTGCCTGTTATGCAGATTATATAGCCATATGACACACAAAGTATAGAAATATCAGAAAAATACTGAACACATCAATGAGAAGTGGGCAATGAAACTCAAAATGACAAAAAACCCAATAAACACAAACCTATAGGTCTCCTTCACTGACAGGTAAAAGGGCATGAATTTAACTCTAAAATAAGCATAAACAACCATATAATTGATAAAATTTGATCTGCAAATTACCTAGGTGTGATACTTGATGAGGAATTGCGATTTACAGAACACATAATTAGCACCTCAAATAGAGCTACCAGAAACCTAAACATTCTGAGAAGGCTGTGTGGAACAAATTGGGGAGCAAAACCCAAAATTCTCAGAACAACATATATCACCTTAATAAGTCCAATAATGGAATATGCAACACCTGTTTGGGCTCCCTCAAGTTCATCACTAAAAAGAAGACTAGACAGTGTTCAAGCAAAAGCGGCCAAATTAATCACTGGTTCTGCTTCAAATACCAACAATTAGAAAATTCAGAGAGAATGTGGTCTAGAACTACTTGAAAGCAGAAGACAATTATAAACAATAAAATTCACTAATAGCTTAAAAACTAAAGAAACCGAACACATATCCCATAGAACCTATTTAAACTGGACACAAAAAGAAAGGCTCAAAAGATCTTCAACACTTCAGTACAACAACAATATTAGAAAGAGCATAAAAATGAAACATAATGAATTTCAAATTCGAAAATAACCAATATTTCCTACCCCATTGCCATCAAATGTAATCATCAATCTTAACCTGAATGAACACTGCAATAAAAAAAAGAGAACAAAAACATACTTAAAAAGAAAGGACTTGACACAATTGGTTTATGCGATCAGATAAATTATTTAACAGCATATACAGATGGATCATCAGACCTTACCATAAGTAATGGAGGGGCTGGAATTAACATAATACTGCAAGATGGAACATACATCAAAATCAAAGAAGGAGCAAGAAAGATTTCGTCAAACTTCACTTGTGAACGGACAGCTATCTGGAAAACTTTTGATATATGCCTGAACCAACCATCCCTGCATCAAGCAGAAGGAATTATAATATACCGTACAACGACTTCATATCCGATCTAGAAGCAATTCAGAAGGGCAATACTATAATCACATAGAACATACATTCGTTACTTACTCAACTGATATCATTGGAGAATAACTGCATTCTACAATGGATTCCTGCCCGTGGGGGTAATGAAATGGCAGTTGAATTTGCAAAGGAAGCCAGAAAGTTGAGCCAAAGGAAAGAACAAATGTCATTATTTGACGCTAATGCTTTTGCAAAATACAAGATAATTAAACAAAAAATAAGAAAAGATCAAAATGTGAAATAAACTCCGAGAGAAAAATGACAAAACTATAACAAGATTTAGAACAATACATTATAAAGGATGACAATACATCCAGATGGCACAAGAACCTATAGAACATGCAACAACTGTCCTGGTGTAGAACTAACACCTACCCACATATTCTCATGCCCGCAGCCTTGCAGAAAATTGACATAGACCCAGAGCAGCTGCTTTACACACCCAAGATAGTGGACAATGCTGCTTCTGCTGCTGTGATAGAGATGCATGGAGACATCTGAGGCTCTTTATTGGACACGACAAAAACAACAACGGCATTCCAGAGTAAAATAAATCATCAGAGATAGATAAATATTTTTCATATGAATTAAAATAAACATAATCGATATTGAGAGAGAGTTGAATTAAAAAATTAGAAATTTATTATTTTCGAAATATAAATATCTGAGAGGATTCCAGCAAACCGCATCTAAAATATCAATTTTTTTTTTTGCTACATGTTTTAATTTGCATATACCTATTTTACATATCTCAGATTGTATTTAAAAATAGTTAACCATTTCTTCTAACTTTTGGCGAAATGGTGTTTTATTAATTTATCATTTGATATTATTTGGGTTCTTTCCTGGTATTCAAAAAGGAAAAATACGTGTCGTTCAGTTATATTTTTCAATTTATCAAACAATTTGGCCGCTTAATAGCTGATTCTGGTAGAGCGCCATCTAGCGAATAAAGTTGTAACTAGAATCAATTTCGAATTTTTCATTATTTGCCATAAAAAATCCCATTGCATCCTGAACACAATGGTGTTTACCGCATTGCTCTAGCGCAAATATTCGCGGAGTTATTAATTTTTAAAGTTGTGCGGGACTTTTGGATCACCCTGTATATCAGGATTCAGACAATAACTATAAAAGATATTTGATACACAGTAGTCTTTATTGAACACACACGAGATAACCAAGTGTGAACAAAATTGCCTCTGTCTCCTTAAAAATTTGATGACCAACGATATGTATTTTTACTCAAAAATAATAGATTTTATTTCTAGGAATGTTCTAGAAGATAGATGACAAACTTCAACGTGTCTCTTTAAGACATCGTTGACATGTTGGATTCAGATCCAGAGATCTGGTAGGCCAATCCACCCTCTGAATATCCTCACTATCGAAGTAGTCATTAATTAGCAGTTCCCTATGTGCATGAACATCTATTAAAATAATCTGTTTTCTCTTCTTTTATTTTATTATGTTTATTTTTCAATCTTCCAAGAGATTTTAACGTAAGACTACAATGTCTAGACAGTATGCATGTATGGGTGCATTTGAAGGCAACAATATACTTACTCACCTTTTAAAACTAAAATTATTTTTTGAATTATATAGTATCTTTTCCCCATGGGTGGATTTGAAGGCAACAATATACTTACTCACCTTTTAAAACTAAAATTATTTTTTGAATTATAGAAAATGTCCCTGAACTTTTAGATTTTTTCCTAAACCAACCGATAGAAAAAAAAAAGATAAAACGTGAAAATAAATCTATTTGTAGGTTTGGTGAATGGTTTAGGAAGATATTTTTATCTAAAATGTCCGGTCAACATTTCCATCTGAAGTTATTCCTTAAAGAGGAGCATGTAAGTGATAGAACCTTCCTTTCTCTGAGCTACAGAGTACCGAGTAAGAAGTACAGAGTACTTTGAGCTCTTCTGTACTTCTTAGAACTCAGTTGAGATATTCTTTTAGGATAATCATTAGAGAAAGATTCGAGCCGGGGAAGAGTAGCAACAATTAATTACACAATTTACCATCTATTTGCATCCATTCCAGATAATCTTTCTGTTAAGTGTATCTGAAAGGCAACTTCCGCTGAAGATTCAGTAAAGAGCAATTCTTCAGTAATCCAACAGCTGTGATAGGATCGCTGGTGTCATGCAGTACATCCATTGTCCCTCAGTAATGGAATCTTGCCGTGCTGACCGCACTTAGCCCTGTTGACATTTTCCTGCTTTGCCAGATCAAACATGTGATAAGTTTTATTTTCTATTGTAATCTCCCCGGCTTTGTTTTTTACACATGACTGCTCACTTTTTAATGGAGGATAAACCATCAGATTCCATGTCAGAATTCTTTGCAGCAATAAATTAAAACATAGAATTTTGACAACAAAGCGGAGTAGACTCATGTCATCACATCAGGCGTACAGACTTCGGTCTAGGTCGCCCATTATCCAATGGTGTCATCACATCAGATCATTTCTTAACCGGCGGTAAGAGAGCAAAGTCGCCTACCACGTCATTGATCTAGAACGTGAAATATTCACCTATTTTTGCATTATTTTTCATTTTTAATTCTATCCTCACTATAAGTACTTACATAGTTCATTTTTAACTGAAAGCTATCTACTTAGCGACCTTCCATTTCCAGTAAAACGCTATATGGAACAACGGAGATTACTCCATTCGTTTTTTTAGGAAACCCATACAAAAATCCTCAGTGAAGGGGATACAATATGTCATTTTTGCAAAGCCAAAATAGAAATTGAAATACCTCATTACATCTTTAAGTATCAGTATATTAGCGAAGAAAAAGAGAGATGTTCTTCTCAAAAGTAAACGACAGCCAACTTACCTCAGTGCAAAGTATTTTAACCAGCGCCGTATCAAGTCGAATGTGGTTGCTCTGTCCCTGTATAACTTTTACAAATCAGTAGGAAAAATAATTTAGATTCATCGTTTTTTCCTTCACTGCATGATGGTGTTTGATCATCATGAGGATATCGTTGCAAGAGCTAGAAATGTGAGGGGAGAATCTGTATAAGACTGGTGTCCTAATAAAGGCTTTGTGTGTATATCATTTTTTAAAATACGAATCTGTTCCCCAACAAATTCCTGAACTAATCCATTCCTATTCAGTAAGTACAGGAACAAAATATATTGTAGATAGATATCTCGAATAGAATATATTTTAATACAGCAGTTGCCTGGTAAGCCGGCGTTCACATTTATCGTGGAAAAAAAGCCACGTCAGCCATCAGAACAGTTATTTTATCAATGTTTTAGAAAAAGTAGTTTAGCCTCGTAAGGATAAATGCAGATTGTTGATCATGTAGATAAATGTGTATTGTTAATTTATCCAAATATATATACTTGTGTCGAAATGTCACTAACACATCTTTCTGACCGAAGTGTAAAGTTTCCCAGTCTTTAAGCCAATCAGTGATTTGACCTGTAAGGCCTAAAACTTCTTCGTAAATTCATAAATATATTCCTAGGCACATTGTACAACAACACAATGGTAGAATATCGACTTGACTAATATTAACTTGATATAATTCTAATGATGTTAAAAGATAAAACCATTCACACATAGCTTTGAGCTTTGTTGATATGGTCAAAAATTTTGAGATCCTAATTTCTCTTGTGACTATAAATATCTATTCGAATAAATGCTCGAGGACCTCTAGAGAGAGCCGATTGATGGCAGATAGAATCCATTGAACCAGTTTGTGGTGTTCACCCAGTATCTCCTGCTGTGGTTGACTCACTGATGGATCAAATGGCCGATCATTGGAAACTTACACACCGGGGCCACGACCTCTAGCGGGATATTTCATTGGAAAAAAACTCTGACGAAGAAGATAATATCAAAAATAATTACTGGGTCTAAAAAAGAGATTCTGCCGCGGACGACAGCGGAACAATCCGCGCTAATTATGTGATAGCGGCTGACGTGTTAATCTCCAGCCTGTCTGACGGTCGACGCTGTGTCCACTGGGTAGGTCTCGGTCAGTGGGTGCACACACTGTCATTTCACATACTTGACAATTGACTTAAGTTATTGATATCTTGTCATTAAATGCAAAAGTGCACACAGTCTGCACTATTCTGAGGTAAGAAATATATATATATAATCACGCGCGCATCTTCAGCCTTGTTCATAATACGAGTACGAATTTTACTCCTATGATACATGGGATTCTTAAATTAAGATTTTCTCTAACATTTATGGGCATCAATATGTTCTTTCCTTTACCATTCCCTTTCTTGATGAATTTACAATCAGCCACGGTATCTCAGCGAATTTTGCATGTAGGTGCATCAAGTATGTGATGTCAGGTTCATTCAGCCTCTGAATAGCCTCCCTCTCAAGGAAATCAGTGACTAACTGATGTGAAACTCTATGTGGTCGATAATTATCATCCAATGGCATCCTAAAGGCGCTCACAAAGAGCAAATAAATATGTTGCTTATATCTTTGAAAAAATATTTGCCTCGCTTAAACATGGCATGTACACCTCTCTTTTTCTAATGTTAGTGGGAAGGAAGCGGGTTTCTTATTCTCTCTGACTCTCTGAGACTCTTTGTCTAGATTGACTCGTCATTGAACATAACATGGACCCACTGAGTTCAGGACTGATGTTCGTGGCATCAATCCAAGCGGGCTCTCCTGGTAGAAGGATATACCATTGCTTTCTTTGCATGAACGCCAAATTTCTGAAGCCTTCGATAAACAGTTGGCCATGAAACTGTCGTTCAAGCATCACCTGAGAGCTGGAGAGCTGATTAACTGTCATTCTCTAATGACGTCAAGCATTTCCGCCAGATATGGTCTTCTTGGCTCATGGTAGATTTTCCCTGTTCTAGACTTCTGGTTTCGCCGAATTATTTCCATAACCGACAGTCCACAGTTGTAACATTGAGTCATTTGGCGACTTCAGTTGTTGATTCGCATGGTTCTGTCCTCCAAATAACTCTCTGTCATAAAATTAGGTCGAAAGGATTATGCGAAGCCATGTATTTTTATAAGAATCATTTCAAAATATCCAATATTATAAAATAATAACAGCTATGTATGCCCAAGCGAGCGTTTTTAAAGAATGATTTGAAAAAAATGCCGATTTCTAAATTCAACGAATCAAATTATAGTGACAGGCTATCATCAGATGGTTTTGTATATCAATCATATCATGTAAGATAGTCTTGAATATCATGTCAGATATTTTGGCAAATCATATCAAATATCAAAATCCGAAACTATTATAGTGGTGTATAATATTTATATATTTATAATTGTTTGTAATTCTGCTGTCCTCAAAGCTTATGTCCATAGTTCATCTAAAATACCTATTCAAAGAGTCTAGCAACAGTATCACTATAAAAGGAAGTTCGAAAAATGCAATATAACAGCGGTATGGTAGATTAAACTGGCGAAACCGCTGGGAGGGTTAGCCATTGATGAGCCAGGCCCTCTCATTAGTTTTTCCATTGCAGTAAGGACAGTAGAAATTGTTTAATGTTTAAAAAGAATCTTACGTGTCTATAATAGATTCGAATTTTGATAACAGATGGGGCGCTAATGCATCATATCAAATATGTTAGATAGTTGGGCAATCAGATAGTTTTGCATATCAAATGGTTTTGCATATTATGTCAGATAAATCATGTCAGATAATTTTGCATATATATCAGGTGGTTATTCGAATCATATCAGATAGTTTTGCATAATCATGTGAATTTCTTTTATTTTCAATAGAGTTATGGTGTGAAAATAAAAGCGTCTGTTCCCTTCATTCTGGCCACAGGCGTAAATGATGTCTCTCGTGTTTAGAGAAATGTGTCCAACAAATATTGGTTCCTTGTTCATGTCTTAAAAAATAAGAAAATTCCATTTTGTCACATTTTCGATCATTACTAAGATGTCAGACAATTGAAAATGGTATTTGTTTGTGTTGTGCAATTATAAGATATTACGGTTTTATATTTTAATCGGTTAGTTTTAAAAGAATTAATCAATTTATACATAGTATAGAGGAGATGTCGGAGTATTGTCGGAAATGTGGAAATATAATAAAATATTTTAGTTTACACAAAACATATTATTGGCCTTTATCCATACAATTTCTTTCCTTAATCCATGAGATCATTCCCCACTCACCAGAGTTGATGTCTTCGACTAGAGATAAATATCGTTCTCAACAGCTATATCTGTGATCTTGCTCAGTGAAAACATTCGTTAAAAACAGGAAACTAAACCAGAACTGTATGATTGGTATCGAAATAAACGTATGTCTTTTAAAATTGTCTTTTTTACAGGAATACTTTATTTTGAAAACATTCGATAGAAACAGGGAGCTAAACCAGAACTGTATGATTGGTATCGAAGTGAACATATGTCTTTTAAACTTGTCTTTTTTTAAATACAGGAATACTTTATTTTAAAACATTCGTTAAAAACAGGGAGCTAAACCAGGACTGGATGTTGGGTGTCGAAGTAAACGAATGTCTTTTAAAATTGTCTTTTTTTTAAATACAGGAATACTTTATTCTGAACACATTCGTTAAAAACAGGAAGCTAAACCAGGACTGTATGATGGGTATTGAAGTGAACTAATGTCTTTTAAAATTCTCCAGTTCGAAAATATAGAAATTGCAGGACAATATTTGTTTTAAACACATTTGAATCGATTTTTATTCCCAAGCTATGCCACGTTTATCTTTTTTAGTTGTAATTGATTTGAATCTCTTGGTTATAAAAATTAAAATAATACAGGAGGTTTTTATAGATGAGTTTCTTTTCATTTGTATATAATATCAAGCTTTCGGGTATTTCTGTCTTTCTACTGGAGTACATAAAAATGCCGTTTATTTTTATTCGTTTTTATTCCTGTAGAAGTACAGAGATTCCCGAAAGATTGATACATTAATAAAAATAAACTCATCTCCAAAAATCAGTTGTATTATTTTAATATATATGTAGTATTTATAAAATTAATTTAAAATATTTGCAGAGACGCACAATGAAATAAAATAATGTTGTCCCCAAAATTAGAAGAAATATAGGCCAACGAAAATCTTCAAATCTCTAACACGAAAATAAGCAAACGGCAAAGAAATATAATTCCTAGCTAGAATACATCATTGACCAAGTTTTGTAAAGGAAAAAATTGAAGCCGGGAATCAAGCATGTCGTGGCTAAATGAATAAATATTTTTAGTTCAATTTCAAAGGAGGGAAATTGCCAAGAGAAGAAAGAATGACCCCACTTACATCTCTCGGCTGAATTCAGTTTTCCATCAGAGCTAGAATTACCCCTCTTCGCCAAGGTCACTCCGAAGAAAAGTTTCAGAATTAAATCAGCGTTATTACCTATTCTCATATAAAAATAATTATTTTCATTTCAAAATGTGAAAATTGAAAACTATTATTCTTTTCAATAACAATATATATGGATGGTTTTAGTGTTGTTGAAATATAATTCTGTACGCTGTAATAGAAATGTAATGAATGGTAGGTTCTGTTTGGCCAATTCAGACTTCCCATAGTGGATGGCCCTAGAATTATATGAAATTGTTAGTTTTTATTATTTTGTCCTATATTCGAAAGCGTCCAAACATGTAGAACCTCAATAATTCAAAACTGTAATTTTTATTTTTCAAATTCATCTAAAAAATGTATTCGATGCTTTTAAACTTGTAAATTTAAATGGTTTATAAAAACACGAGACGTGAGATAAACTTCTATATAAAATGAAGCCATTAAGAACGATTTTTCTTTATCAAACACTTCCTGGTTTTACTGCAATGAAAAATATTGGGAGGGCCTAGTTCATCAGTGGAGAATCCTTCCAGCAGTTTCGCTTGTTTGGTCTAACATAACGTTTTTTAGAACTCTAGTATTGTATTATGGTTATTTATGTGAGAATGGAGGAATGAATCTTAGCTATAGTCTTCTATCAAACTATGCACATAAGCTTTTAGGAGAGTAGAATAACATGTAAATATTTGCATCGAGCAATGCTCTTCTCAAATCGATAAAAACAAGGACAATATGAGATAGGGTGGAATATTGGCTATTGTATTTAAGAAAACTAGGAACATATGCTTTGTGGAGAAAGTAGATATTGTTTTTTTATCGCACTAAGGAAATTTGGATGTTTGATCTATTTAAAAAAAAAAAGAAGATAATTCCGTGCTTAATAATTTCATTCTGTTGTATTTTTTATTGGTATCACACTTCTATGTAAATATTTGAGCTATATTTACATATATTATTTTAGAGAATGGCGCTATAATATGGCTTGGGCTCGAAAATCATACACTTTGGTTAGTAGCCCGTAATACCATATTCTATCTTTATTAATGGATATTAATAAAGAATGGGTATTTGGCAAATTCTGAAATAATTAAAAAATCAACGATTAGTTTATATTCATTCCGACAGATGGCGCAAGGCCAACATTTAGTTGCACGATCAGGATATGCCTTTTTCTCAACTTATTTCATATGAATGTTACTTCTAAGTGTTGGTGGATAACTATAATTTTGATGTATAGATGGAAGTATATATAGACGGGAGAGGCGACCTTTGTCTCTTTAGATCAATATCCTCCCGGCAAAATTTCTATCTATATTTTAGCCATAGATTTGGCCCAGCCACTTTGCCAGCTAAACACCTCTTTGGCAGACTGTCAGGATTCCATTAGATCCCGTGTGGATCTCATGGAATAAAGTCCGCCCTAGACTGACGAGGGCCGAAACCATGGTCTCTAGGTGGACGCTTCTCAGTTTTCCAAAGCTGGTGTTGTGGCTTTGTCACCGACCCGAGGCCGCTAGTTTGCGGCGACAGTCAATAGATGGCGTCTAGTTTTGACGTTTATTTTGACGGGAGAGGCGACCTTTGTCTCTTTAGATTATAATTTTTAATGGTATAAAGGTTATTAGGATATGGTTGTTTGATTAGGAATTTGTAAAGCTCTGATATTTGATACATCTGTTGATACAAAGGGGAGTATTTAAGGATTCTAAGGCTTGTATTGCGCAGTGAAGGATGGTAGAAAGGTTGGTGATTCTTGGTGGAACACTTGGTTGGTAGTAAGTACAAACATGTTCTACAGAAGAAGCTCCTTTTGAGTTTATACTCTTACAATATAAGTACGAGCATTTTGATACGAACTCTTTGTCGAGAAGTTCATATTTTTAAATTTACATTTGCGACATTCGTAAAGAGATGGAGAGTATATACAGAATTTTATATCTTATAGATGTTTACCGAAAAAAAAAAAACACCGTATAGGAAGATTTAAATTTTAAAATGTCATGTCTAGATATGACGTCTTTCCAAGGACTCCTCGGATGTCCGACTGGACTTGATTTCTCAACTCGCTGTAGCACTTCTGACCTGAAGTTGTGTTTAAGAGAGAATCTACACCTAAGATGGTTTTTACAAATTGTCTTCTTGTCCAGGTTTATGCCGATATAACACCACGTCGTGGATTGTCTTCGTCTAGGAGATCTGGACTTGTGTCTTCATGGATCCAAATGTCATTTTATGTGAATATACATCCATTAGATTATATGTCTCGCTCGTTTATCCGTATCAAACTGTATTAATAGAGATAGAAATTATTTTTATATTTATATCAAAAATTATAACTAAAACTATCTGAAAAAAAATACAAATAAATATTTTAATATAGTTAGAGAACACAACGTGTAGCGCCATCTATCTGTAAAATTGTGAAATGTTCATTACTATCACTGCAAAAATTATTTAGTAAATAAATTTGCAAGACAGATGAGAGGATTGTTTTCCAATAATGAACTTCCCGGTGTCATCTACCTGACTGCCATAACTGTCGAGGGCATATCTGGCTTGCCTCTGTAGTCTGTAGTTTGTTACTTAACTAGGAAATTATTTTTCAGTAGAATAGATAATATATCGTAGTTTGTTTTGAAAAATACACACTTGAGACAGTTAAAGTTTTATTTTATCAACGTTTCAACAAAAATCTTTTGTCTTCGCCAGGAAAAGTAAATAAAAATAAAGCATTTGGCAAGGCGTTAACAATTGGTAATAATTATTTATTTTTATTTATTTCTCCTGAAGAAGACAAAATAATTTTGTTGAAACGTTGATAAAATAAAACTTTAACTGACCGAAGTGTCTATTTTTTAAAGAAATATCAATGCCTGCCAGACAAACTCTATCTCCATAGTGTTGTTGTATGTCTGTAGAAGTCATCGACATATTTTACTTCAATCGCAGCTTTTCAGTTCAATGAACAAACACAAAATAGTATTGGAAAACAAAATTTATTTAGATTAAAAATATATCCTTTTAAAACCTATTTTATTTATTGTTTATTTTTTAGGAAAAAGTATATGACGCCATGACTGCTGAATTCGAAGCTTAGTTTCGTTGTTCACACACATTTATATTTGTTTAAAAAGATTCAATATGTCGGAAAATAAGGAACTCAAGGCAGCCAATGGGAGGCCGACGGCGGGGCTACGGGGATGCTACAGTGGAATTAGGGCTATCGAAACAAAACAACTTGTAAATAATTTCGAACTGAACGATTTGCCCCCTGACTTCCTAATTATAATATTGTTACTTAATTTTATTACATAATTTATTTGATTATTATTTCCCCTTTACGTTAATCAACAATAAATTAATTTTCCCTCCTGTTTTTGTCGTATATTTTTGAAGTGGCACAGCAAGGTCGAACCTTCAACCCGCCGACCAAGAACAGAGGTGAGTGACTCCCTTTATAGAACTTCACGATCGTCGCAAAAACACAAGAGTGGCGGTGAAATCCCAATACAATAAATATTTGTAATACGCATAGAATCAAAAAGGATGAGTTTCTTTTATTGGGAAAAACGTTTCTAGCTTTCGGGCGTAAGCGGCCCTTCCACAGGAAAAAATGGTACAATTTCAAGTAAAGATGTATATACATATATATAACAGGTAATTTTTTGCATATCTAGGATTAACTATGAAATATTATATTTTATTATTTAAGAAAAATTATTGTTATGTAAATTAGTTAATTTGCTGATATTATTAAATGCAAAATTGCAAAATGGTGTGATGAAGAGAAAACCGAAAATTCTATTTGAGTTTTTGGACCAGCCTATCATATGTCTCCGGAATATCTATATGTCTGTTTATACTATTATATTTTGATGATATCAATGCTTCCAGTATTAATCTTTTGTATTTACTGTTTATGTTTGTGTAATGAATATTGGGGTTTGCTAGATTGAATTCATGATCTGTGTGTCTGATATGTTGCACTATTAGAGATTTGGGGTCTTTGTTTTTAATGTTTCTTCTGTGTTCGTCTATTCTGTCTTTTATCTGTCTTCCTGTTTCACCTACATAGACATTATTACATTGGGTGCATGGTATGGAATATACTGCTTTGCTATTGTATAGTTTTGATATAGGAATACTGTTTCTGGTAATGGGGTTTCTTAAAATGGTTAATATACTCGGGTTGCTTTCATAATATGTTCTGATACCGTGTTTGTTTAAAATTCTGGCTATGTGGGAACTACTGTGGGAATATGGGATTGTACATATCGATTTATAGACCTGATTATTTCTTATGAGAGAGGGATTATAGAAATGTCTTAAAATAAAGTTTTTCGGATAGCCTATAGAAGTGAGTTTGTTGATCAAAAATTGGGTTTCTGTATCTTTTGAGGGTTGGGTGGTGCAATGTGTATATATTCGTTTGGAAAGGGTTTTAACGGTGTTTATCTTGTGACTGATGGGGCAATAAGAGGAATAATGTATATAATCTGGAGTGGAATTTGGCTTGTGGTATATTTCTGTTGTGTATTGGTTTTGCGTTTTTAGTATAAGTACATCTAAAAATGGTAAGGTGTTATTGTTTTCTGTTTCTATGGTGAAATCTATGTCAGTATGTATGGACTTTAGTTGGGTAAAAATGGAGTCTATTTTGTTAGATTTGGATATACAAAAGATGTCGTCTATGTATCTCTGCCAGATGATGATTTCTGTGGGAAACAGGTTGGTTATTGTTTTATCTATTTTTCTCATGACTATTTCTGCCAAAGGTGATGAGAGAGGACTTCCCATGGGGGAGCCCTTGGTTTGTTTATAAAATTGGCTATTGAAGGAAAATATATTGTGTTGTAGGCTGAGCTTAATTAATGAAATAATTTTAGAGGAGGTATCTGGAGGAATATTATTTAATGCTAAAATTTCTATTGTGTTATCTATTATTAGATGGTGTGGTAAGCTTGGGTACATATTAACTACGTCAAAAGAAATCATGGTGCTGTTAGGAGAGGGGGGGAGGCTGTGTATATTTTCTATAAATTTTGGTATGGATGTGATGGATGTGGTGGTAGGATTGTCTTTTAGAATGGGGATAAGGAAGTTTGCTAGAAATTTGGCTAATGGGGCTATAGGAGACATATGATATGCTATGATAGGGCGAATAGGAATACCTGGTTTATGGGTCTTGGGTTGGCCGTAGATATAAGCGGTACTTTTTATGTTTCCTAGGAATAATTTCAAGTCTTCTGCAGTAATAGTATTGCCTCTGTATAACTTCCTTAGATCTTTTGTATATTGGGCAGATGATTGAGATTTTTCATTGGTGGTTATAGGTTTGAATACTATGGAGTTGTTTAGGATTTCATTCATTTTTGATATATAATCTAGAGTGTTCATAATAACTGTTTGGGAACCTTTATCTGCTTTTGTAATTACAATTTCTTTCTTACTTCTTAGTGAATTGGCTATATGTTGATTATTGGGCTTAAAGATAGGCGTTCTTGATGATTCTTCTAAGGAGGTAGTAACTAAGTTTCTGATTTTTGATTGTTCATTATGTGTTAGGGTAGTTATGGCCGATTCGACTCCTGCAATGATTTTATAATAATCTGTTTTCGTGGGGAATCTATGTTTGGTGCCCTTTGATAAATAGTCAATTTCATCAGTTGAGAGATCATAGCTGGATAAATTTTACCCAACTAAAGTCCATACATACTGACATAGATTTCACCATAGAAACAGAAAACAATAACACCTTACCATTTTTAGATGTACTTATACTAAAAACGCAAAACCAATACACAACAGAAATATACCACAAGCCAAATTCCACTCCAGATTATATACATTATTCCTCTTATTGCCCCATCAGTCACAAGATAAACACCGTTAAAACCCTTTCCAAACGAATATTTACACATTGCACCACCCAACCCTCAAAAGATACAGAAACCCAATTTTTGATCAACAAACTCACTTCTATAGGCTATCCGAAAAACTTTATTTTAAGACATTTCTATAATCCCTCTCTTATAAGAAATAATCAGGTCTATAAATCGATATGTACAATCCCATATTCCCACAGTAGTTCCCACATAGCCAGAATTTTAAACAAACACGGTATCAGAACATATTATGAAAGCAACCCGAGTATATTAACCATTTTAAGAAACCCCATTACCAGAAACAGTATTCCTATATCAAAACTATACAATAGCAAAGCAGTATATTCCATACCATGCACCCAATGTAATAATGTCTATGTAGGTGAAACAGGAAGACAGATAAAAGACAGAATAGACGAACACAGAAGAAACATTAAAAACAAAGACCCCAAATCTCTAATAGTGCAACATATCAGACACACAGATCATGAATTCAATCTAGCAAACCCCAATATTCATTACACAAACATAAACAGTAAATACAAAAGATTAATACTAGAAGCATTGATATCATCAAAATATAATAGTATAAACAGACATATAGATATTCCGGAGACATATGATAGGCTGGTCCAAAAACTCAAATAGAATTTTCGGTTTTCTCTTCATCACACCATTTTGCAATTTTGCATTTAATAATATCAGCAAATTAACTAATTTACATAACAATAATTTTTCTTAAATAATAAAATATAATATTTCATAGTTAATCCTAGATATGCAAAAAATTACCTGTTATATATATGTATATACATCTTTACTTGAAATTGTACCATTTTTTCCTGTGGAAGGGCCGCTTACGCCCGAAAGCTAGAAACGTTTTTCCCAATAAAAGAAACTCATCTTTTTGATTCTATGCGTATTACAATATATTAAAAGGATTAATCGTATTAAACAATAAATATTTATTTTGAAAAAATGAAATACTTCCTAGCAAAGTTTTTCCCTTACTTATAATGTCCTTTATTCTATATATATGTACATAGATATTCTTTCCTTTTCTTCTTTTCTCTTTTCTGAGCGAGGATTCAGTTTCTTGCCCTGCTTCTCATTTCTTTTTAGAATTATTTCTAACAGGAGAATCGTCTGTATAAGACGGAATGTCTTAATAAAGGCTTGTATATATATGAAAAACAATAGAAAAAATAAAAGGGCCAGGTGTTCGTGGATGACCTTTCTTGATTTATAAATAAATTGGGTTGGCCAAATATCAGGGAACAGGTTAAATCAATGTAGTTGATTTCTGTTCTACTAGATGGTGCTCTACCATCTAAAAAACATATGTGCTCCTGGTCAGGATATGCTGTCATTATTTTATATATATATATTTACCTAACTATATATTATAACGAAATAATCATACACTTGTATTTTAATTAATCCACATAACGATTCATAGGAAAACACCTATCCCATATATCTTGTGCCTCTCTTCCCTAAATGTAAATAGTTAATTCTCATTTGTCGCCTAAAACACTCATCGATGTCATTAAACACATTAATTCTATCTACCTAGCTGTCTAAACATTCTACTACGCTGCAAGTATATCAACGTTTCATTGCACACGAGGATTTTCCATGTTACCATCCATACTTTCTTTTTAACCCATTTGCATATAATCGGTCATAAGTACTCTTTTATTCAATTAAAAAGAGGCATTAAGATTATCATATTCATTTGTTAAAAGTATTACTTGCACCTAGAGCTAAAGTGGGCTAACAATCTGAAACGGGTAGACGCTGCTGGTCTTACTTGATTTGTCAATTATTGTTCGTTGACGTTTATTTCGATGCCAGTAAATACAGTTCGTTTGTGTCAATCCGTTGAATTCATTGCTCACTTTATTTTATCCGTCGTAGAATTAAGGTCACCAACGCGTGACTTGGATTTTTTCTCGAATCCTTTCCCTATTCGAGTAGTTCTTTATTCCTCACCTAAAAAATGTTCTTTATTGTTCCAAGCGAAGTATAAAAAGAGGTATAAATACGGCGGCAGGAACGGGGCCGGCGATAAATCGTCTTCTTGGACTTTACGATGGCCGAATGTAGGCCGGTTATCCTGGAATTCTGGGGGTATTCCTGGGGTCTTCTTTAACGTCCCCCCTCTCTGTATTGTACAGTTGGAACAGTGATAGGGACTTATAGTCGCTGTTGTTTTCACACACATTCACACGTATGCTAATTTGAAATGAAAATTTTCGAATATTCAAACAATTATTCCACAATAAACTTATTAAAAAGTATAAAATAAGAATATAAACAGCAGCAATGCGTTTCTTTATTCATGCAAAGTACAAGCTTCATATCTTTATAATCTTTCTACATGTATATTGCTACGGTTTATATTCTTATTTTATATATATATACTTTGTAGCAATTTTATCTTCTAATGGAATCGTATTAAAAGGTATTTAGAAGTCAATGAACAGTTTTTTTACTTATCCCTAGTATACGTGGCACAAGCCATGATAATCATGGTGATTAGAAGTAATCGACTGCTTTTACCTAAGTGCACTACATGTCAACACATGTGAAAAGCAGTCCGCCGCACAGTAATCTTGAACAGTCTTTTTATCAGTCTGGGCTGTGATTCATCACAACAATCCTTCCATGTACACCTTCAGAATTATTCCAGCAATTGAGAGAGAGGAAAAAATTAGCTTCAAATATTTATCATAAAACATATCAGCGGTGAGTTATGCCGCCTCTAGTCACTTTTTATTTTATTAGTCAACTTTCCCTAAAAGCTCAAATCTCTCTATTTTACGATGAAATTGTATTTGAACGTCTGGTTGGAAATTATTCACCAAATGGAACTCGCCATTTCAGGTCTGACTTCGTTTGCTTCTTTAAAACCCAAACGACTATTTAGGACGTTGCAGCTAGAATTTCCCCGAGGCCATCGGCGCTTCTTCTCTCAACATACTTATGTAGAGGATAGAACTATTAACACTTTCGAGTTTTTTAAATAATGTGGACGAAAATCAACAATTATTAAGATGAGTATGAAAAAGGAAAAATATTGGGAAAGGCTTCAGTGATGAACTTTCCCAGCGATTTCACCAATTTAATCCACCAGTTATTTTTTAACTATTGCATGTTTATTATATTTATATACGAGTCATAATCTTCACATGAATGTTTATTCTTGGTAATGGTATTTAACGGAATTATAGAATGAAGCTTCTGCAATTGTAAAAGGTTCACCCATATTTCATCTTTCAACATACCTATTTTATCTTTCACATTATAACACTGGACTTACTTCAAATATGAGGGTAAGTTGAAAGGTTCTCGGCCTGACAATGAAAGATTCTGATTTTCAGTTTAAAACATTATATATTTTTCTCCATAACCTCCCTTGACTTCTTTCAAAACACTTGATCCATCGTTTCTCCAATATCAGTATTCCTTCCCGGAAATGAGTCTGGAAGAACTGTTAAAATGTTCATCTACGACTTTCTCAACTTCTTCATTAGATGCGAAGAGCTTTCTTGAAACAGATTAAAATTCGGCTCACCTAGCCAGGGACGATATAGGCAGCAATGCCCTTGCGTCCCCTCTGCTTTCTTGAAACAAATATCTTTAGTTGTGGGAAAAGATGGAAGGGTGCCAAATGAGGGGAAATGGGGGGATGACCGAGCAAATCGTACCTCAAATCCCGCAGTTTTCCCATTGCCAACACACTTTAGTGAGCAGGTTCGTTGTCCAGGTGAAAGGTGCATTTTTTTCTTAAGCCAGTCTTCTTCTCGCGAATTTTGACAGCCAGTTGGTCAAGAAGGTTAAAGTAAAATTTTCGCCTGTAATAATTCTGCCTTTCAAAAGGTAATCAATTAAAAGGATCCCTTTGAAATCCTAAAGCACATTGACCTTTCAGGTAGATACGATCAACTTCGCTTTCTTTGGCGCCTAACCATCGGCTTCCACCCACTGCTTCGACTGCTGTTTGGCTTCTGGCGTGTAATGGTGGACCATGTCTAATCCATGGTGACAAATCGCCGCACAAAATCGGTCGGATCCCTCTTGAAACGGTCAAATAAAATGCTGCGAATGTCGTTTGCGCATTTTCTTTTGGTCTGCATTAAGAAAATGTGGCATTCACTTTGCTCAAAGCTTTCGTATCCCTAATTCTTCGTGCAAGAAGTTCCGCATCCTTTCTTCCAATACTCCCACGATCTCATCTATCTCACACATCTTTACTCGCCTTTCGTTCAACACGATATTGTGCCCATTTTCAATAGTTTTCGGTGTGGTTGCAGTGTTTGACCGTCCTTCACGTGGGTCATCTTCGAGCGACGTGCGACCACGTTTAAATTTAGCTCCCCACTTTTTAACGGTTAAAATTGAAGGAGCAGAGTTTCCTTTAACCTTTATCAACTTCGGATGAATTTCCCTTTAGGGATTATATCCATACAAAACGAAGAATTTAATAACTGCACAATATTCAAGGGTTTCCATTTTAACGAAACACACACAAGACGCGTTCTGCAGAGACTCGTTTACACAAACTACTTTGCGAACAAGCTAAAACTTGTCCTACGAACTCATTACATGCATGCCTAGGGAGGAAACGTAATCTTATACCGATTGGAATGTCATCTTGGGTCAGGCCGAGAACTTTTCAATTTACCCACATATTTAGTCTGATGGCTTAGTTTTCCCGCATGACTCAGCAGTTAATCGTGACAACACGGTGTTGAAGACCATAAGACCATACTCGTACAGCGGTGTTACTTCTATATGACTATTCTAAAACTCTTCATTCTCATACATTATTATTAACTACATAGCATTATTTGAATCCATTATAGACACGTATGATTCTTTTAAAAAATTTTAAAAATTCTACTGCCCTTTCTGCAATGGAAAAATTAATGGGAGGGCCTGGCTCATCAGTGGTGAACCCTCCCAGCGGTTTCGCCAGTTTAATCTACCCATTAATACACTAATGAGCCAGACCTTCCCACTAATTTTTCCATTGCAGTAATGGCAGTAAAATGTTTTTTATTTTTAAAAGAACCATACGAGTCTATAATAGTTTCGAATTTTCATAACAGATGGCGCGCTTATGTATCTTAATATAGCAATATTTACACTGTAATATTTACATATATAAATATCCATAGCTATATATACATAGTCAGTTTCACATGAAGCAAAATTCTAGAATTGTTGAATATAGAGGCATTGAGAGTATATATTTACACCATTTATATATCTAGGCCCTCCCAATATTTTATCACATTGCAGTTAGGGCAGTAAAAAACTAATTTATTTTTAAAAGTACCCTACGCGTCAAAAATAATTCCAATTTCCTATAACAGATAGCACGCTAATACATCATATTAATATTGTGTTTTAAAAAACCTTTTACTTACAATTTGCGGAAGAGCAATGCTCGAAGCATATTATATATTTATTATTATTTTTATTTCTACTGCTCTCAAAGCTTATGTCCATAATCCATTTAAAATACCCATTACAAGAGTCTAGCTTCAGTATCAGTATAAAAGGAAAACCAAAAAATGCAATATTACAGAGGTATGGTAGATTAAACTGGCGAAACCGCTGGGAGAGTTCACCACTGATGAGCTAGGCTCTCCCATTATTTTATCATTGCAGTAAGGACAGTATAAAATTGATTTATTTTTTTTTAAAAAGCGTCAAAAATAATTCAAATTTCAAATGTCTACCATATATCTACCAGACCACCGTCGTCGACCCAATCTGAAGGTCAGATAATCCAAACGGAATGAACTTCGTGGTATTGGCTCACTATTCATCGCACACATTCGATATGAAAGTAGATGTTTTATTTTCCAATATTGATCCTTTCTTTCAGGAAATATTAGGTTGAGACACAACGATAATCTCTTTATTCGCTATAGGAGAAATGTCTTGTGTTTCTTCTATATATTAGGTTAATTGATCGCGTAATTTTTATACTGAATTTTCTTTATCCATTAAAATCTAGATGTTACTTTGGGATCCGTAACATTTTGAAACGAAATAGAATTTCAAAATTGAAGCTTCTTCTCTTTGAATCATTTCCTAGAGAACTCAATTTATATCGAAACAGGCTGTGTGACCGCAGTTCTACATAAAATTTCCCGTTAGGACCTTGAACTTCGCAGTAAACTCAAAATTCCCGCTTCGTCAGTTCACTCCTGAGGTTATCCTGAACACCACATTTGTCGAAATTGATCAATGTCGTATTCTGACCCTCACTTCAAAACTAAATCAAAATTCGGGCTTTGTCATATCTCTCTGGGATCGTTCTAAATTCATAAATATAGACCAACATGTGTCGGTTAAGTTGCTTTTTCTCAGGCGCTCTTAACATACTTCAGAAAACCTACAAGATGCGTTCATTATAATTTCCAGGACTGGTTACAAAGTAAAATTTATAAAATGTCAGAGAAAAAAATGTATCATATTATAATTTTTCTGATAAAAGACTCAATTTGATGTTTGCGGAAGAGCAATTGCTCGAAGCATATTATATATTTATAATTGCATGTATTTCTACTGTCCTCAAAGCTTATGTCCATAGTTCATCTAAATTACCCATTACAAGAGTCTAGCATCAATATCAGTATAAAAGGAAAACCGAAAAATGCAATATTACAGCGGTATGGTATGTTAAACTGGGAAAACCGCTGGGATGGTTCACCACTGATGAGTTAGGTCCTCCCATTAATTTTTCATTTCAGTAAGGGCAGTAGAAAATTGTTTGATTTTAAAAAGAATCATACGCGTCTATAATAGTTTCGAATTCTCACACAGTGAAATACTGGACATTTGACCACACCTGACTGAAAGCACGAGTCTCGTGGCGCAGGCGCTGATCTGAAAAAAAACTTCTTATTCGGCTAATTTATCTATTTTTAAAATGTCCGTTTTCGAAGTGCAGAGAATCTGCATTAAGCTGTTTTTTTTTTTTTTTCAAATTGAAAAAAGTGCTACTGAGACGCATGAATTGATAAAAGAAGCTTTTGGCAATGCTTCTTTATCTAGTTCATAAACTTTTGAATGGTTTTAACGCTTCCAAAAAGGTGGGGAAGAGGTAAACGATGATCAACTCACTGGGCGTCCAAGAACATTACGTTGCGAGTAAAACAAGCTCACAATAAAGGAATCAATCAACGCTAACAAAATAATTTATATTAAAAACTTATCTTCACAGACTGGGCTATATGTAGGACTGTGTCATCAAATAGTAACAAAAGATTTGGACATGATCCGGACATCTTCAAAATTTGTTCCCCGGATTCTAACGGAAGAACTAAAGGAGGTTAGAATGGAAGTCTGCCGAAACATGATTGTAATGACTGGGATTGATCCAGAGTGGAGTCAAAATATCATTACCGGGGATGGGCCATGGGTGTATCAGTATGGAAACCAAACGTCAATCCAGCAAATAAATTGAAAGAGGAGAACCGAAGCCTAAAAAGGCTAGGTTTGAAAAATCCAAAATCATGACATTTCTTATTGCATTTTTCGATATTAACGGTTTGGTTCACCATGAATAATTCCTTTTAGATGTACAATTTAACAAGAAGTTTATTTGGTGGTTGGGAAGCGTTTAAAGGAGACAGTCCATTTTAAAAGACCTAAAAGATGACAAAACAATAACTGGATATTTCACGTTGATAATGCGCGACCGCACACAGTCCATATTGTTTTTCAGTTCTTGGCCAAGTATTCAACCACACAGATGCTTCAACCATTCTATTCCCCCGACTTAGTCCTCAATGACTTTTTCCTCTATCCTAAATTGAAAATGAAAGTAAAAGGAAGTAAATTTGTCAACGTTGATATGATAAAAGTTGAATCGAAGGCAACTTTGAGGAAACCTCTCAAGAGATTATTTTATCTCCTGCTTCGACAATCGGGAAAAAAGATGGCACAGGTGTATTGAATGAGGAGGGGCATATTTGTAAAAATATTAAAATTGTTTTGTTTTTTTTAAACGGAACAGTTCTGTAAATTAATGAACGCACGTTGTATAATATTAGGCCGCGCATATTTAAAATGCAAAATAAATTTCTAAAAATAAATATTCGTAGCGTGAATTTGGTGTTTGAAATATTAGTCATTTAACCTTGTCACTTGTGATGGCCGTGGATCAAGTCTGGTCAGTTCCTAAAGTGAGTAAGAAACTTATTTCCAAAGTTCAAATTTGAAAACTGTACCTCGGGTTAAAGTTGAAATTTGGAAACTGTACCTCGGGTTAAAGTTGAAATTTGGAAACTGTATTTCGGGCTAAAGGACAAATTGGAAATTGTACCTCGAGAGTACTAGGATGAATTTGAGAACTGTATTTCGAGTTTAGACGATAAAAACATGGCGAAGGAAGACGAGTTTTTGTCGTTTTATCTTGCCTGTTGAAGGGCTTTTGCCCGAAAGCTTGCTCTAATGCATCAATAAAAGAAACTCGTCTTCCTTCGCCATGTTTTTATCGTCTAAATTCAATCCAGGAAGAATTCTCTATCTATATTTGTATTTCGAGTTCTAGAAAAAAAAATTGAAATTTCTATTCGGACGCTTGGACAAATTTTGGAACTGTACCACGCGTTCTTGGACAAATCTGAAGACTGTACCACGAGTTTTAGGAAGATTTCTCAGAATGCTAAATGTTCTTAGCGCAGATGTGTTGACACCTCCAACAAAGCAATCCGGTAAGAAGGCTATAAAGAGTTATCAGGACAGGAAAATCCTAATTCTATCAAATATTTCTCGATATTGTATAAGGGAAATATTATCTTTGAATATCTCCCGCAACTATAAATGCAACGAAATTAAAAGAAAAAATTACATCAAGGAAGCTTTTGGTGAATAACGTTAAAAAAGGAATGGGCATTTAAGAGATCATAATTTGATCAGAACAAAAATCAATATTTAAAAATAGTACAAACAAGTAATTGTACTGGGATCAGGTGGATATATTAAGAAAAAGGATCTTCTGATGACCTTAAATATCTATTCTTTGATTTTTTTCAGGAAGCCTCAAGGACAATCTTATATGGTCGTTAAGGCATAGCCTGCACCACGCTGACGAGGGCCAACAGACTGAAATGCGTACTAGGATGGGTTTCTTTATCAATCAAGAAAGGGTATTTGGTCAATAATCTGGAATGAATAAAAATCGATTAGTTGATGTTTATTCTGACATATTACGTCAGCAATCTTCAGTTGCCTCATCAGGAGATGCTTTTTCATAATTTATCAAACTGAGTTTAGTACAAGTTCTCTTTTGTGCTATTGTTCCCTTTAATTTAGAGACAATTAGAGCATTTTTAAATGATATTTTGAATAGATAATGTATAATAAGAAATAAAGGTATTAGATAGGTTGTAAAATATATCGTTTACGAGCATCAGTTCCCATCTGCCATCTCTGACGTGACCATTCAGTTCTTCTCTTTCGCTTTATAAGAGTTCAACCCACAAATATTGGAAGTATGCACGGTTCTTAGATAACCCGCGATGAAAGGTAGCGAAAGGAAGAAGGTATTTGGTGTCGGGGCACGGCGGCGGGAAGTGCCGCGGGGGGTTGCTAGCTGCCAGTCGAGCTGGATACCGCCTCGGACCAACATGCCCGCTCCGCCGCCACCGCCGACCTGGACCACATGCTGACCTCGCTCATCTCTGCGGTGAGTCCTTCCTGGATGAGTCATATTGTGGATTAGCTACAGGTTGTTAATCCCTGCAATCTCTCTACGACATGTTCATTTGATGACTCAGTTAAATCCCTACAGCGAGCCCCTAATTATAATCCGCTGTTGTAGGAGATAAATCTCTTCCGCTTTGTGATGTATTAACATTCTGAAAGAAATATAATTTGGAACCAAGTTGTCTAATCCGATGTCTCTCTTAAGACGCTTTTTAAACGTTCTTACCCAACGTAGCAAACACGCATCCGTAACATTTATCCGAGAGTTTGGATTCTGCGATCTCTCCAATTCATCCAGTTTGTAGATATATCCACCAATCACCTACGTCAGCCATGACCCGCAGATGTTGGCGAACTCCAAATTCAGCGAAGAATGCGCCAGTTGGGCTGTGGAGGTCAAGTCCATCGGCAGGTGACATTGAAATCTCGGCGGATGGTCAAAATGGCGGTTTGGGAATGATCATTAGGCCGTAAATTCGAAGCGAGATTATTGGATTGATTTCATACACATCATTTCTGTAAGGGTTTTTTTCATATAATTCCTTATATAATTATTTAATTTCTTTTCGATATAATTTCGACTGAAATAAACATTCAGAGAACATAAAGCAATAAGATCGCATAGAAGCAACTCCTCATTAATCTGACTACTGCCATACTCTATATTTTATACACAAGAAATGCACCAAGATAGTTATTCTTATTAGTATTCTTATATTTCCATAACAGAGAGCTGTGGATCAACGGAATTGGAAGAGTTTGAGAAGGCTCCACCAGTCTTGGATTATTTGATGGAAAATATATGAATAACTTACATCAATATAATAATATTTGCATATATAAGGTTTACCCAAAGTCCGTGTTTTTCTTAAAACGTTGTTTTTCTTATTACTTGGCGAATAATATTATTAAGGCGAATACATAATGCAAAGACATTATACATAACGGCGAATAATATTTGTAGTCCAATTTTTTGCAAGTGTTTACGAACTTTTGTAGAAATAAATTTCAATATTGAAGCTCCTTTGGAGTTGAAACTTGATTATCGGAGCATTGTTTTAACGATCTATTTTATTTTTTTCATAAACTGTCTTAGTGTGAAATTTTCAAAAGAAACTCGATGCCTAAGGGTTGTTGATATATCATTTTAAAAACTTTTCTCGAATATCCTACTATGCTTTTCCCATTATAAAAATGCGATGTCTTTTTGCGTGTCACGGTTCCAATTCGGAGCGCGTTGAGATTTAATTTTTAGAGCGATTTTTGAGCGAAAATCTAGGAGTCGGACATTCTCTCATAAATAACATTCGTTATAAACTGAAATATTCCACTTAGAATAAAATCATTTTAATAAATCGCTTATTTTGTGATCATTAAATTTCAAGTAAGATCATTTTCCATTCTGAGAAACTTCTTGAGCATTCAACGAAATGCTATTTTAGTTACGACCGACTAGCTAACTGACCGGTCACCGTTGTAGCAAATATCGCTATGTCTCCTGTTTCATTTCTTTATAGAAAGTTTCTTATTTTTGTTTTTATAGAGAGTTTAGTGTCTTCATATATATATGACGTTATGTGACGCTGAATTTGTTGTTAATATAAATAAGTTGTTATACCTTGAAAAAGGTTGTCGTTCAGCCAACTAGAAAATTAGTAAATACATTATTTTTTATTCAATATTTGCCTTTTTAATTGAATATATATATATATATATAGGAATAAAATTTAAATTTCTACAAACAGTATATTTTAAAATGTTCTTCCCGATCAGATATCCTTAGCGTTTTAAGTCAACTGATCCTGCAGCGTTTGTTGTCAATGGTCAGAATATATTCAGCCGAGAGACTGATGAGCAGCTGCTAGTTGCTATGTGAGTGGCATTGGATAACCCTCTTTTAGTATGCTATCAATTTATAATAGATCACTCAAGGGTTTGGACTTAATAGGTCCAACTAAATTTAGAAATTGCACCTGCATTCTAAGGCAGCCTGTCCTCTTCTAAAGCTTCAGTGTTCCTGAACCTCATTGATTTCTCCATACAAATATTTTTGGAAGGAATATCAGTTTGATAATTTGGGAATTGTAGTAAAATTGGAGTGATATACATTGTTATAAATATGGTAAAGGAATCAGGAAAAAGCTGCTGTCGGCCCCAAGTTATGACCGAATTATTGATGAAGCGTCAAAAGTTTCTTAAATCTCTTACAAACTCCTTTTCGGATCTCAGGTTCAATTTTTTTAAAATAAAAGTGAAGTTTTGATTCGATGGGTGTTTACACCTGACACAACGTGTCTAGGACATCAATTATAAAACTGGATCAAATATTGTTAATTTTCATCTACTTTAGTGCAGGGCAAAACAATAGAAATCACAGTATTATGAGTCTCTATTAATATAAAATATAACGTAGCTTCTTATTATGTAGAGTTTAAACGTATTTATTATTTTATTAAATTGCAATAGTCATTCTCATATTCGAGACACCTACAGATAGCGACAATTCATCTTCTAGAGAAAAATAAGTTTAAATTTCGGCAATTTAAGATGTGTCATCTGGTACCATCCTAATCTCGGCTTGTTGAGATTTCTAAGAGACCCAATAAAGCAATTTTTTATCTTCCTTCACTTGGATAGAGCTATCACGGCAATATTTGACAGATGTATCGACCTAGAGAGATTTATAACCCAGGAGTACAGAATGCCAACTCCCCGGACATTGACATATGACGATATGAGAATAAGGTTTGGTGACTTGAGCGAGAGGACAGTTAAGTAGGCTGGAGCGACATTTAAAAGCGTCGTCGGAGATTTTATCAGCCGTTCAAACACTCATACTCCAAGTCAATACTTTAAAAACGTAATCATTTAATAAATAACTTTATGCAATCTTGTATAGCGATGATTGTGGATCACTTCATGGGCAGATTCGGGCAATTATAGGTTTCCTCTTGCTACCACCCGTCCCTGTACTGTCTGATTGACTACGGTTTACCAGTTTGCTGAGACATTAACTGGAATTATGATGCATTAGCACGCCATCTGTTATGAAAGGCCCTCCATTAATTTTTCCATTGCAGTAAGGGCAGTAGAAAATGTTTAATTTTTAAAAGAATCATACGCATCTATAATAGTTTCGAATTTTCAATAACTGGAATTGTTTGACCGCATTCTGAGCCATCTGCGGAGATTTACAAACATACCGGCAGTTTCCTTCGTGTCGTTTTCTTTTGATATACTTCACTTCTGCTACATTTATACGCTTTCCGTTTATAATCTTTAGACAACCTTAAAAAATGAAATATATAGTATATTAATTCAAATACTTCTGTAGAAGCTACATCCTAATATATTTTATGAATACTTAAAATCACGAAATGAAGTAAATTTAGACAAAATAACTAAACTAGGCATGGATCCAGAGCATCCAAGATAGTGGACATTGCGACTGCTGTGATAGAGATGCACGGGGACATCTGAAGCTCTTCATTGGATACGACAACAACAACAACTTAACTAGGCAGCCGGCGATCTCTATTTTTCCTATCATCATTCAAACACAAAGGTTTTGTCTGTTTGTTAAAACAAATTTTCCCAGAGTTCTAAAGGAATTTATAGTTTTAGAAAGGAATAGAATTACCAGCTAAAAGCGCGGTGTAATTGTGCCGCCAGTTGACATTCCAGCAATGACTCAGCTCTTTTAACTGACCTGACCGGGTAAAACTCGTGGAAGCTCTTTCACCGCATCAGGAATTAATCCGTTTCGTGAAATTTCTGCAGCATTTATCAATATATACTTAGTTTTTATATACAGTAGAACCTCCCTTTAGCGGATACCCCGCTAGCGGACACCTCTCCACAAAGGACAGTTTTCATTTTCAAAATTACCATTTTTACTATTTAACAACTCTCCGGTAAGAGGACAACTCTCCCTAAAGAAAACTTTGGCTCTGCAATTAGGTGTTGTCCTTTACAGGGAGGCTCTACTGTAGTTCAATTGAAAATTATTATTAAATCTGTTTGTGAAATATAAACTAAAGAACAACGTGGTTAGGAAGGTGACAAGGACGATGTTAGTATGACCGCTACACTAAGGTATAATGCAGAGATTGGTATGGATGTTGAAGCTACCGTTTTATTATTGTTCATACATGTTATATTAATATTCTGCATTATATAACAGGAGTTATTAAAAGGTTGTCCCAAAAGTTCGTAAACACTTGCAAAAAATTGAAATACCAATATTATTCGCCGTTATGTATAATGTCTTTGTATTATGTATAAAGTAATTGTATTATTATGTATTCGCCGTAATAATATAATTCGCCATGTAATAAGAAAAACACGAACTTTTGGGACAACCTTGTATTTAAATGATATATTTCATAAATAAAATTCGGGTTGAGAAAGAAATAGACGCAACAAGCCGATCGATAGAATGGCTCCTTACAGCAGCAGACGATTCGTTTGTTTTAAAGTGTTAAGGGTTATTATTAGCCGGAAATAAAATAAACAACTATGTGTGGAGAGAGATTGACAGATTTTCTATTTAATTTAGAATAATATTTAAAATGAAATAATTAATTTTATTAAAATATTCAATAAAATTATTTTTTTGTGAAATTTGAAACTTTCGCGAATTTGAACGAAATTGAAACTTCACCAATATCAATTCTTAATCTTTAAATCCAAAGGTATCTATCTGCCTTTCTCTATAAAGCCGGTTTATCAAAGGAATTTCTCATTGAGCTGACGCTAGCTAGCTTGGCTCAAGTTAACTTGATTCTGGCGTTGTCCAATAGATGGCTTAAGTTCTGAAGGCCCATTAGAATGGATGCCTCAAGACTTCAATATTCTCATACACCTTAAATATCGAATGGTTATTTAGAATAGGGTTATAAAAATAATTTTATATAAAAAAGGGCGCACCTGGATCTGTAAAGAAAAATAACAATTGTTTTTTATTTACAGATTCAGGAACACGCTCTTTTTTATATAAACTTATTTAATGAATCGTCTTTTGGTTCAAACTATAAATATAAGATTGTGTTAACAAAATTGTTCAATGCTTGTATGGGACTTAACTATTATCCGGAGGCCTGGAGAAAGTCAGCAGTAATGATTATAAAAAAACCTAATAAAGAAAATTATAAAGATCCGAAAGCCTACCGCCCTATAAGCTTGTCTTCTAATTTAGGTAAAATATTTGAAAGTCTAATTCATATTGAACCTTTAAATCATATTAATAGTAATAATGTTATGCATCCTGCTCAACATGGATTTACACAAGAAAAATCAACAATCTCTGCTTTACAAGAAATAACTAAATTAAGTCTTCTGAAAAGAGAAACAGAAAATACGGCAATAGTAACAGTGGACATCAGCGGAGCTTTCGACAACGCATGGCATCCGGCAATTCTCCAACAATTGGACAAGGCAAATTTTCCAGCGGTACTTATAAAAATAATTAATTCTTACTTTGAAGACCGGAGTGTAGAGTTTAAATATACTAATGTAAAGTGTATAAAAAAGATAAATAAGGGATGTCCCCAGGGTGGTATTATTTCTCCTATTCTTTGGAATTTATTACTTAATGATTTCAACTTATCTTTTAACGAAAGTTTTGCTAGAGTAATTGCTTTCGCGGACGATGTGACATTTGTGGTATGGAGTTCAAACATCTATGATCTTCAGTATAATATTACCAAATGTTTAATAAAAATCAAAGCCTGGTGTGAAAAGGTAAAACTTTCACTAAGTCCAAACAAAACAGGTATACTCTATCTACATAACTATGAAAAATTGCCCATTAATTTTGATGGAAAAATAATTCAACCATCAGAAACTGTTAAAATTTTGGGAGTTATTTTTAAAAATCATAGACAAAGGAATAAGATTAATTTTGGAACACATGTTGACAATATAATTATGAAAGCTACGAAACTTAAGAATATATTATTCTCATTATGTGCACGTACTTGGGGCATCGATACTCGGCGTAGATTGATCCTATATAAAGCTATGATACGCTCTACAATAAGCTATGCATCAAATATTTGGTTTCCTTTTATCACTGCAGCAAAAAGATCCAAGTTGAATTCTATACAATATCAAATTCTTATTAGATGCATTCATGCTTATAGGACTTCATCTTCTTACATCACACATATACTAGCGAAAACCCCTTTACTGTCCGATTATCTTGAATTATTACAAACAAAGTATAATATGACAAATTCTCTCACAGATCGAACACTCAAAAAACCCCTTCAAAAAGAATTAAACAAACTATATTTGGATCTAAAATTTAAGTTTTATCTTTCTCAATCTAATGAACTGTTCAAGAAATTCTTTCCAATTGCTGTCCCAAATTTCATTTCTTCGGATAAATTCACTACTTTATTTTTAACTGGCAAAGGACCCTTCTTAAGTTTCCTGTTCAAACTGAATGCTATCAATGATCCAACATGTGAATGCCGCTTAGATGTTGAATCACCAGAGCATCTTCTTTTATCTTGCCCTCTGACTAATCAAATTGTATGTAGATACTTTGAAACATTACCAAATTCTCTTTGTGTATATACTCTATCTTATGAGAACTTTGTTAAGTTTAGAACTATTTGTACAATAATTTACAAAACAATACTAATCCATCGTGTAAATAATTAATCATATATATATAAATAATACTAGCATAGCACAATAGTCCTTTGGACTTCGTGCTCTTGTAACAATAAATAAAAAAAAAAAAAAATGGTAAAAATATTTGAAACTGTTTTAGATTCGCAGCTACTTCAGGGATATAATTATTCATTTCCACGGCAGGGATTTATTTTCTTTGGAAAAAAAGCCTATGTTCTACCCACACAATCATGATATTTTAAATTAGCATATTCATCTAATAAATTATGAATATTTTAAAAGCATCTTTCTTTACATGCCTATCACCATTATTTTATAACCAAGTTTTAAATTTTTAGGAATTCTCTCTGTTCCAAATTTATTTCTGAACACTTTTAACCTTTGAATCCATGGAAATTTCTGGTGAGCAATTTGTAAAGTTAAACGGTTTCATCAATTGAAAAATCTTTTTTTGGTAATTTAAATTTCTTTGAAAAATGACTTAGAAGGATCTTAAGTTGAAAGGTAATACGTATAACGCTTTCCCCTGTAGAAGAGCTATCATGTCCGAAAGATAGAGATTTATAGAGATATACTTAAAGAAAATCTTATTCCTGGAGGCCTGGTGTTTTCAACTTAATATTCATACAGTGGATAATATCATTTTCTGTTTTTTGCTTAAAGTAGAGGGAAATCTACATAAATATCGTTTTTACATTATAATTTGGGAGAAATTTGTCTGTTATACCGTAGACCTGTTATACGTACAATGTCAAAGGTACTATTTTAGGGGTTAAATGATTATAATCTTTTGATCACAATCAGAATGAACAGCAAGTCTCCAAGTGTCTTCTTTTCACTTATCCCTGGATACTTGTTGTTGATTCTATTTTAGGGGTTACACATAAAAAAAGTACTAAGACTAAGCACGCACACGCTAAAAATACAAATATAAAGAATTATTTACTTCTCCTGACGGAGACAAAAGATTTTTGTCGAAACGTTGAGAAAATAAAAAACTCTAACTGGACGAAGTGTCTATTTTTCATAGAAATATAAAGGAGATATGAAAAAATAAAGCAAATTATATAAAGACTGGTAGTTGTCCTACATTCCAGCGGTGATGGACACGGATAGCCAGGTAGTGAGGAGATCACCAGACGATCTCTGAGAACCACTCCACACAACTGTCGGGAAGGAGCTGACCGACCTTTAAATCCCTTTTATGTTGACACCAAATATTAAATAAACGACTTACTCCAATTTTTTATATATATGTGTTATATAAAAATATTATTTCATTTTAGAAATAAAATTTATAGAAAAAAAAATTACTATGTTGAATCGACCGCCAGAGGTCACGCTTCCCCTATAAAAACTCATTGTTGATGTTTCTCGATGGCCGGCTCAAACTATATGTAATTATGCAAATAAATTTGTTTTCTTTTACTACCCGCCTTAAAATTCAAGGTATTATTTCATTCTCAATTATGTTATCATATTAATTAAAGTAATTTATGATTCAACTTTTATTTTATTAATATTTTTCAACGATACAAAGCAATATCAAAAAACATACTCGTGTACCCTTCAACAACCTAAGAAAATCCTTTTTATTTATAATATATATGTATCTATTTATAGGAAGATTTGGGGTTTCACCCTTTCTCAACCTTTAGGTAAGAATAATAGAATAAAATTATTTCTCTTTCTCCAGGTGCTTCTTGGCCCTGGAGATGAAAAGGGTCAAAGAAGACCCCCTCCTGGTCTGGAGGAAGACCCTATCAAGATGACGGAGCCTTCCTTGCTCATAAAGCATCGTGAATGTTTCCATCAATTTTATTTATTTGTCTAAAAGGTAATATTGACTAGATGTCAATTAAAGTGTTTCAATCTCTCTACAATGTTTATTCCATTCATTTTACCTAAAGGTTGAAAAAGGGCAAGACCCTTAAAAGCTCCCAATAAGTATATTTAAGCAAAAAAACTCTAGGTAAGCCATTTATTTCATTTTGTGTCAACATAGTATCTCCTGCATTTTCCAAAATTTCAAATTCCTTTTATATACAAACATGGCCACATTCGTTCAATGGGAAGACTTAGGAGATCTGTTCGCTAAACAAATACAAAACATTTTACCAGATACCTCAATGTCTCTAAATGTTTGTCAAATGATCCACTAACAGGATGGCCTTTTGATAATAAGATTATAATGTATATAAACCCGGGGTAGAGGATTGTGTAAATACACTCACGGAGAGACAAAACTTAAGGATTAAAGACACTTTGGCCAGTAAATATTTTAAAAATATATAAAAAGCTTTTTCAACTTACCTAAATGAATTCTATAGGTCCAAGTGTAACACTTGTACAATATTGCCTTCTGAGAGTGACGGAATATATTCTCTATTTCTTGCCATTTGACTCGAGCTGACTTCAACCAGAGTTCCTGAAATGTTTTCGAAGCGATGCTCAAGAAAGTTAGGGTAGCTGTACAGTCCAGTTTATTGTCGACAGCCCACCAAGGGGGGTTGAACGTTGTCTGCTCGAGCAGTTTGGGTAGCTAGGAGTTTGCTCGCCCCTATTTATCTGGAAGTAATTTAACATGGATTTTATAGAAAACAATTTTCTCTCTCCAAGAAGGCCTAAGATTGCAGGTCAATAGTTCTTCGCAATAAAAACGTCTCAACGACAGCAATCCTACTGTTGCAACTTACAAGGAAATACTTCTTAATCTTTTTGACCTAAATATAACTCCGGCTTTTTGCTGGGAATTTTTCCTCTTGACAAATATCACTCAGCTCTTGGTGGAACTTGATGACTCCAGTTGGATCCTACCAGCATCTGAGTTCCACTTGATAAATCAGGAAGTTATGCCATGGGAATTTCTCTAAATATGATTTTTTAAAGTTTAGTATTTGCCAAATCGCCGTATAATTCTTATTTGATTGACATTTCTCTAGTAATTCATGGCATTACGGTGTCCAGTGTTATTATACAATGTGTCATATAATAGGTTATGAAATATTGCCCATCTTGTGAAAATCGAACCGACCCTTACACTGACCGTGAAAGAAGTTTAGCCCTCTATCGTCAATTAATTAAAATGTTTAATGAATATTTCATATTAAAACTTACAAACGTTTTTCATGAAATCAAACAATAGCAAACAATCTACAATAAAATAATTATATATTCAATTTTTGTTTATATAAGCTTTATGTGTAAAAAAGGTCACCTGCCAATCTATTCCGTATAATGAGAAAAATATTATCAAATCGCCTCTTCTCTTTATGTTACTATACAATTTTCTAATAAAATATCCACCATCTCTGTGGTAGGAACTATTTACTTTGTAAATACAATGTAGGTTTCTGGTGTTTTCAGTCTCTTATAGTTGTGTACTCTCTTTCATTGCCAGTATAATTTGCGGATATAAGCTGAAAAATAAATAAAAGGAAGTTTCAATTGGGTATCTTAAGAAATTTACATTACAATGTTCTGTAAGGGAGAGGTAGATGTGGTGAAAATAGTTCAGTTGAAGATATAAATACCTCAGTAGCACAGTACTTGATGCAGCATCCTGGAAGATGAGAATATCCTCATAGCCTCTTTCTATCTCTACAATTTTTGCATTTACCATCCAGACTTGTAACGAGAGCGGAGTTTTATATATAACGGTGTGTAGGGCGATGGTTACCTAACAATTAGAGGTAACTGCCTCTTCTTACATAACCGCAGGTAATGGCAAGAAGTTCCTAGAAACCCAGACATGATATCGTCCCCATTTTCTGTCGATAAATACTGACATCCGGAATAGTTTCCTGCGGAGTTAAATTTAAAGAAACTAAGGAAGATACTTGTAGTTTGGACCGTTTGACCATCTTTTCTCGGCCGACTATCCGTCCATCTCTACATCATTCGTTTATATTTATTCTTGAGCTGAATTGAATTCGTTAAATCTCTATTCATTTCAACTCGAATTTATATCTACAATATCGGGAAATGTTTTAAGTCGCCTTTAATAATGAAAGAATTTTTAAAAATATTTTTACACTCATGGACAAACCTTAAGGAAGTGGAATATATTTGATATCAACTATCGTCTTTTCTTTTTTTAAGGAGAAAGAGGCAATTTTGTTCACGCTTGGTTATCTCATGTGTCTTCAATAAAAACCCCTGTGTATCAAATATCTTACAGAGTTATTGTCTGAATCCCGATATACATGCTAAAAGGTAAAACTTCCTTAAGTTTCGTCTATGAGTGTATATATTTTATCAAACTTACTGACTCTGTCTGAAAATCTTGCAATGTTAATTTATATCTTTGTCGCTGCATCAATTTAGTTGGGATTTTGTAGACGCGTGTGATGACATATTACAGAAGAGTGAATAGAAAAATTCGTATATTTTATTTAATGAAATTAATAAATTATTTTAGGTTTAAAAACAACTATCATATATTTCATTTATCATATACAGTAGAACCTCCTTTAAAGGACACCTAATTACAGAGCCAAACTGTCCTTTAGGGAGAGGTGTCCTCTTACCGGAGAGTTGCTAAATTGTAAAAATGGCAATTTTGCAAATGAAAACTGACCTTTGTAGAGAGGTGTCCACTAATGGAGAGTTCTACTGTATTTGTTAGCCTATCAATAGGTAAGGCTGAAAGAATAAATAAAGTAAGCAAACTTTTAAAATGAAAGCTCTTATTAGAGGGAAAGTGAACGAAAAAACTCAAAATAATTTTAAATAAACATAATCATTTTTATCCTAATACTTCGATAATAAAAATGTATGTTGGCATCAAATAGAACAACAAAATATTAATAATATTCAACGATTTTATTCTAATATAGTCATATTTATTTTTTTCAAAAGGAAATTATCTGCATTTGTAATGTTTAGAGAGTTCATTCGCCATGTAATAAAGTATTTATATATTTTATTTTAGCAGAAAACGCAAACACAATACTTCTCAAAATATAGTTAATCGTTTTAAACAATTTTCTGCTAACGATTTTCTCACAACAGAACCTGCTTGAAGAATGTTTTTTGGGGTTTTATATTGAATTACTCGATACAAGTCCCTCACTAGATGATTCCAATTTGATTCCTCAAAATAAGTGGTCGAAACAGTCCACATGAGAGGGAGTAATGACTCAGAAATCTCAACTCCATCCTTTTCTTCAAATATCTACTCAGTAATTCAAGCGATGTGGGGCATTTCCTTCATAGAGCCAGGAACTTTGCTGTGGGCAGTAAATGTATGCATTAATGGACTTACCATTTGATATAAGCTCTAAATGCAAAATATTTTGGAAATTTCATCAAGTGTACAGCAGAACTCCTTCTTTCCTAACTTATCTCCTGGCAAAATAGACGTAAGACTACCTGTCATCTATCGACAGTCCCTGTAAGCTAGCAGAATCGGGTCTGTAACAAAGACACAACACCAGCTTTAGAAAACCTGAAACCATGGTTACGATTTCTTTTTTTAACGCAAGCATTTTCCTTTATTTAGATAGATCATATTCTTTAAGGAAAATTTCAATTAATATTTCGGCCTTTGAATTGGCCTGGCCATAATACATCCAGCTAAACACCTCTTTGTGTGGATAATTCTTCTAAATATATCATGACTTCCTTGTGGATCTCAAGAAATCAAAGCAGTCCTTGGACTGATGAATGCTATTAGTCCGAAACCATCCAGATCGGCATTCGGAGTTTGTCAGAGTTGATGGTGTGACTTTGACCTGAATATTCTCGTTTGCAGAGATGGTTGAAGGATTGCGCATAGTGTTTTGCGTCTAATTTGACAGAAGGAGAGACCTTGTTGAAGAATGCATATGTCATATATATGTTGGAGATATCAACACACCGCATATATTAGTCGTGAAGTCAATACTTTACGTCAGCACATCGAGAGAACGGGATACAGATGCACAGCTGCCATGTCAGAAACCCATTTCCTTTTAGATTAGTTCTCTCTATAATCGAATCTCTTTCTACAAACCCAACTTTCTTGGCAAAATTTAAGGTTTCCGTGTCAAAATAAAATCGCAGCCATGGTGTGATGGTACAACCCTCGCTATCTGATAACCAAGAGGACAGAGTATATATCAATATAAAATTATATATAACAAATAAAACTATTTAAGAACGAATGTTACTTTTGCACACAAATAAAACTTCTACTGTCCTTACTGTGATGAAAAAATATTGGGAGGACTTGGCTTATCAGTGTTGAATCCTCCCAGTGATTTCGCCAATTTAATCAACCGAACCGCTTCTTAGAGTTCTAATACTGTATTGAATTATTCTGCTTATATACGCTGCACTTCATCGCAGTAAGGACAGTAGAACTTTGATGTGTTTTAAAAAGGAACATTCGTGTTTAAATGGTTTCATTTTTTATATATTGATGTCGAGTTATTGCTTTATGTTGAAAAATTTATATTTCAAAAAGGCATAGATAGGAAATAAAACGTTTAAATCTTCTACAAGCGTATCGTTTATATAAGGAAGGAAATATTCACGGAAGAGAGGAACTTGTAGACTATGCCCCTGGGGAATTGCTGAGCGCCGTCAATAAAGACAAAATGCCATTCTCACACGTGAGCCGATACAATGCCACTCGATAGAATTCCCACAGGAGTCATTATTCAATGGTGGGTTAAGAAAAGTAACTCCCATTTTTCTTCCAAACTCGCACTGTCAACACAATAGTAAATTGGATCTTTTTGTTGCGGCTAGGGATTTGTGGTAAATGAACCTCGCGTGACCCTTGATCTCTTCCAACTTGCTTCTCAGCAAAAAACAGCTTTCTATTCTATACGAAGTAATTTAATAACCATTATTACATTTTCGAGAAAGAAGCTAAATTTTTAATTGGTCGTTTGGTAATATATATATATTATAAAGAGGCTTAAGAATACTTGCACGCGCCCAGCTTACTGATTGACATTGGGACTTTGATTGCAAGTCCTTTGGTAGGGAGAGAGATGCATTGTTTTAAAAAGAGATAAACGAGAAAGCTATTTACGCCGAATTTTCTTTAATCCATTCGTCTGATTTAAAGTTTGTCGTATTTAGGAAGTGAGGCAAATATATATATTTATTAGGGGAAGGGATGGTTTAAACCGTTGGTTTTCGACCGCTACGACCCGGGTTCGATTCCCGCATTGGACACTTTTTTCTTATTTGAAAAAAAATCCTCCAATGGCCCCCGATTCTTACAAAAGTCCAACCCCACTAGCGAGTGCAATTAATCAAACGGGGCTCTGGCACATTTGTAAGTACAAAGTCTAAATTCTTTTCACATGTGAAGACATGTGTTGAACTTATAGTAAAATCAGTCGCCAACTTCTAACCATCATGATTAACATGGCCAGTACCACGTGTACTAGGGATAAGCAAAAAGAAAATGGATCAGTTTCCACACAAATTATTCTAAAATATAAATTCATGGATTAAACATAAGGACATTTCATATTTTAAGCATAAATCACTCCTTATTTGCTTATATAACGGCGGATTTCCCATACATGTAAATTTATATAGTTCTCCTTAAAAAAAGTGAAATTTATAATAAAAATAAAAAATACATACATGCTAAAAGGTACAACTTCCTCAAGCTTTGTCCATGATTGTGTAATATTTTAGCTACATCATTTGATAGAATTAAAACCATTTAGAAATTGCATCGCTTCCATTTATAACAAAGATAATCCACATCCAATATATTTGGACGACACTTGAGGACTTCGAGTTGACACGTCGAACTGTTAGACGGAGAGATCGTTGGTGGAACACTGGCGTTTACAGGACTTGAGGTGTCGGGATACATCGTGTGAAAACATTAACACAAGACTTGAGGTATCGGGATACATCGTGTGAAAACATAAACACAAGACTTGAGGTGTAAGGCTGCATCGTGTGAAAACATAAACACAAGACTTGAGGTGTAAGGCTGCATCGTGTGAAAACATAAACACAAGACTTGAGGTGTAAGGCTGCATCGTGTGAAAACATAAACACAAGACTTGAGGTGTAAGGCTGCATCGTGTGAAAACATAAACACAAGACTTGAGGTGTAAGGCTGCATCGTGTGAAAACATAAACACAAGACTTGAGTTGTAAGGCTGCATCGTGTGAAAACATGAACACAAGACTTGAGGTGTCGGGATACATCGTGTGAAAACATGAACACAAGACTTGAGGTGTAAGGCTGCATCGTGTGAAAACATGAACACAAGACTTGAGGTGTCGGGATACATCGTGTGAAAACATGAACACAAGTCTTGAGGTGTAAGGCTGCATCGTGTGAAAACATAAACACAAGACTTGAGTTGTAAGGCTGCATCGTGTGAAAACATGAACACAAGACTTGAGGTGTAAGGCTGCATCGTGTGAAAACATAAACACAAGACTTGAGTTGTAAGGCTGCATCGTGTGAAAACATTAACACAAGACTTGAGGTGTAAGGCTGCATCGTGCGAAAACATGAACACAAGACTTGAGGTGTAAGGCTGCATCGTGTGAAAACATGAAAACAAAACCTTCGAATATTTCAAACACTGAGCGTCAAACACCAATCCAAACCTAACGGAGGCCCTCTCTGAGAGCAGGAATGTAAACATACATCAATGTTGACCTTGATACGGCGCAAAAAACGCCAGCGAGTAGATTTGAACTTAGATAATTTCGAGCAATTAAATAAATAAGGTTATCTGGAGGAAGTTTGTTTACATTTTATTTTTAGCAGAGATCGATGGCTGTGCATTCCTACCACCAGGTGGAGTGCCTCAGAGCGTCCGTATTGAAACTCAAGTGCAGTAAACAGTGCGAACTTTGCCGCAGCAGTTTAATTGTGCGGACGTCTGCACGATTGTGCCTGTGTATTAAGAGTTAATAATCACCAATTGATGGAGGAGATAAAAACTTAAATCATTTTCGCCTCGCACATCACACCAAAGATCTCTCTCGGGAATATAGGTGTTTGATATGTTTCATATAAGTATTTTATCTCCTTTTCACAAAATGTATTTTATCATCTTAAGCTACTATATAGAAGAAGCTAAATATCTAGTAGGCTTGCAGGTGTGACTGCTGTTGATGAAGCTGTGAGTCCTAAAAGTAACGTCTGGAAGAGCCCAGTTGTTCTGGAAACAAACGATGCTGTAACACGACCTTGTTCTATTTCGTTCAATGATCAATGATCATTTATTTCTAATTAGGATTCATAATTTTTAGAATCATCTCTCTTTATCCGGATCCCAAAGGTGTAAGCAGAGACGACGATAGATCATAGGTCCAAATCCACGAGGTGTAAGTAGAGACGACGATAGATTAGAGGTCCAATTCCACGAGGTGTAAGTAGAGACGACGATAGATCAGAGGTCCAAATTCACGAGGTGTAAGTAGAGACGACGATAGATTAGAGGTCCAATTCCACGAGGCGTAAGCAGAGACGACGATAGATCAGAGGTCCAAATCCACGAGGTGTAAGTAGAGACGACGATAGATCAGAGGTCCAAATCCACGAGGTGTAAGTAGAGACGACGATAGATCAGAGGTCCAAATCCACGAGGTGTAAGTAGAGACGACGATAGATTAGAGGTCCAATTCCACGAGGTGTAAGTAGAGACACGATAGATCAGAGGTCCAATTCCACGAGGTGTAAGTAGAGACGACGATAGATCAGAGATCCAATTCCACAAGGTGTAAGTAGAGACGACGATAGATCAGAGGTCCAATTCCACGAGGTGTAAGTAGAGACGTCGATAGATCAGAGGTCCAAATCCACGAGGTGTAAGTAGAGACGACGATAGATCAGAGGTCCAATTCCACGAGGTGTAAGTAGAGACGACGATAGATCAGAGGTCCAAATCCACGAGGTGTAAGTAGAGACGACGATAGATCAGAGGTCCAAATCCACGAGGTGTAAGTAGAGACGACGATAGATCAGAGGTCCAAATCCACGAGGTGTAAGTAGAGACGTCGATAGATCAGAGGTCCAAATCCACGAGGTGTAAGTAGAGACGACGATAGATCAGAGGTCCAATTCCACGAGGTGTAAGTAGAGACGACGATAGATCAGAGGTCCAAATCCACGAGGTGTAAGTAGAGACGACGATAGATCAGAGGTCCAAATCCACGAGGTGTAAGTAGAGACGACGATAGATCAGAGGTCCAATTAGATTCAGTAAACAATACATCCTCCTCCACCTGTGAAGAAAGCCTCAAGTGGGATGACAACAAAATAACTGCTAATCGAAATCCGTCAATCAAGCTTATTCGACCAATAGGATGATTACAATGAATGCCAATCATATGGAATAAACCAATGGCGTGTTGAGGTTTCATTCTTTACAGGCCAAAAAAAGCTCCAAGAAAAACTGAGGAGCTTTTGTTACCTGGCTGAGGGATTGCTTCATCAAGCTCGGACTCTAATTACAAAGTTGGAATCGACCCGAGTCTGAATGGTCGCATCGGGAAATCTAATTTTACATTTGAAGGCTTCTCCAGCACCCACTTATTTCCTTCAGCCCCGTTATTTACTGTGCTACTGTAAAAATACAACATACTTACTTTGTTCCATCACTAACTGAATGCATGATCTGTTCTGTACAATTTGGTAACAAGATAAGTAGGGCTTTCGTAGATTTCTCATTATTATTCTTCCCAGCTAGCCTAGTATCGAATTTAGGAGGAGAAGTGGTTTTCATTAATGAAGATTTTTAATATTCATATAAACAAAATGTTGTAATATGTGATCATATGAAACTGCCTTAAGCTTTATTGCGCTTAAGCCTAACTATGAAAATACTCCCCAACATTATATAGATATTTGTATATATGGGGCAACAATGGGCCGACAAAATTAGAGGTTAAACGCATAAAGAGAATGGAAAAAGGTTTTTGACGAATTTCATAAATTTTGTCATTCTCTAATTTTAAACCTCTTTGTTTACATTAAAAACCTAATGCAACAAAGGTCATCTACTATGGAGTCGACGTTCATTTAAAATCAGCCTTATTTTAAAAATTTTAATAACTTCTGTGAAATATTATTATTATCACATTAAACTCTCTCAATAGCAAGTATCAGTAAATTGAATTTATAGATCCGAAAACGAATATACATAGTCCCCCATAAATGCATATGCAAAGCTTTTGTGTATCTATCTAAGCTGCTACACTATTACTACGTAATCAATTCTCCAAATTTCCTGAATGGATAGCTCTTCATGTCGAGGCCAAACAGAGATGGCTTTTATCTGGTCAAGCATATGCAAATATAAGCAGTCCGGCTTTAATAAGAACGGTATCCTCAGGTAAAACAGCCACATTGTACGACGTAACTGTGTTGTATATTGAGTGAAGAGGGTGAACAACCATTATGTAGCGACAGAGGCAGATCATAAAATATAAGCATACCCAATTCGGAAAAGGATATAGTTGAATTCATATCAATGGACCCTCATAAATCCAGACAATTGGCCCACGAGTCTGTTATGAGCCAAAAGAGCATATTGAAGATACTACCTGACAAAAAAAAAAACTTTTTACATACCTTTTTTTAAGAGTATAGGATCTACTGACAGCTGACCTTTATCCACGGAAGAATTTTGCCGTTGATTTCTCTAAAAGATCATTGTTTGTTAACTTCTAGCCAATCTTCTTCACGGATAAAGTGACCTTTGATTAGGATGGTATCATCAACCTTCAAAACGTATGGATGGAAGAAATACTCGTCATCAGCGCCAGTTTAACATCAATGTTTGGATTGGAATACTTGGGGATCATCTCTGATTGGATCCTGTATTCTTCCATATTTTTTTCTATTTATTTATTTATTAATCAACCAAGAGGTGATATTGAAATATCTGCGCAATTATAGAGAAAACAAAAAAAAAGTTAGAACTAAATATGTTTACACATTTATACATGTATTAATCGACAGAGTTCATAAAATTTATATATAATATATTTGATGTAAGAGAGTTAAATCATTTAGATCAGGGAACAAACGATGTCTCACTTCTGTAAAGTTCGGACAGTCATAGATAAGGTGAAGAACAGTTTGTTCAGTTTCTCCACAATAATATCGTCTAACTGGTCCACAATATGTGCTGTTCCTGCGTGATACATTGCCAGCCTTACTGAAAGATGTTCCGTTGGCTCTACGGTAGTCCGTGTGGTTCATGACGAGGTTCCAGTCCATTTCTATCATGGAGTTCGTCAGTGCCTGGATGGCACTTCCCTGACAGATGGATTGGGCGAAGAAGTCCGGATCCTCTCGTTCGCCCGACCTCAATCCATCTTCTATCTTTGGGGTCACAGTACTAGTATTGTGTTAAATGATATCAGAAAGCATCCAGAGCTAAGTTTCTTGCACAAGTTAATTCCTCTAGCTTTCTGTCTAACAACCCCTTCAACAGGAGCAACTAGTGGTATATACCTATTCACATAGTTAGCTAGAAGTTATAATGTAATAGTTGCTCAATGTTGATGGGGACTTACTAGCCCGGAAGCTATAGATAAACTGGTGCAAGAAACTTAGCCCTCTGGATGCTTTTTGATATTATTGAATTATAAGTCAGGGGAAGGAATGTTTACAATGTTGTGTAATCTGAGCCGGTGTTTCCCAATGTCCATGCGCTAGGACAGCGTGTCACCTGTTCAGAGAACTTTTGAAAGTGTGCGACAAACCATGATACGGAGTTTACATAGGGGCAGTGAGACCCACGGAGGCCGTGATGACAAAGCCACTTTTTAGTGCCGGGAATTTTGGGCTCTGGTTAGCGCTATTTTTTGCTTCTTTTTCCCATGGAATCGCCATTTGTCATCGCAGGTTGACATTTTAATTCTGTCTTCATCCAAATTAAACAATCAATTATATAAACGTGTGTGTGAAAAATATCACTATAAATGCTATTCTGACACTATTATAATTCCCATTCCTGGACACTTTTATTTTTCCGTTATCATTACTCTTCACAATTTATCCTTTCATACTTTATCTCTAAGGATAGAAATAGTCATTATTTCTCCTTAAATAATTAAAATTACGATTTTTCTCGTTCTGTAAAAAGAAACATTTGAGGTAAAACTTGTTAAATGTTGTTCTATAATCATAGCCGCATTATATTGTATTATATTATAATGACTATTTGCATTCAGACTTTTATAGAACATAGTTTTACGGGAATGGTTCCTTTTCAAAAAATGATCTAAATCATTAAATATGTTTTTAAAAAACGAATATTCATAAAATATTTTCTTTTGTTTTTATATATGAATCATATCCCCGAAAAGAGAGAGAGTTTGATGGTATATTTCGGCACACATTGCCAATATAATATGTTATTCTTTATTCAATGTGCTCTTTCAAAACATTTTTGAACTGAAAACCTTCAGGATATTCTGAATTCTAAATTGAATTTATAAATCCGACAAAAGCGCGCTAGTGTTAGAATGAAATCTATACTCATGGGCAAAACACTTAAAGAAGTTGTACCTTTTATCATGTTTCTCGGAATTCAGACAATAACTCTGAAAGTTATTTGATACACAGTGATCTTTATTGAAGACACACGAGATAAACAAGTGCGAACAAAATTGTCTATGTCTCCTTAAAAAAAAACCAGACAACCGCGACATCAAAGACGTTTTACTTCCTTAAGTTTTGTCCATAAGTATATTTGGAAGCATATTATAAATAAAAATGAAAATAGTAGAAAGTTAGATTTTTCGTGTGATATCACATGTTGGCTCTCAAGAAACGTCTTCCATTATATGTGCTGAGGAGGTTTGGAATAATGGTTCTCACATCTTCAAAAAATGCTCTCGTATAAGAAATAAAATCAAGATCTAATTGCTTAAATTTTCAGCCATTTCTATAGCATTGTTTCCACTATTGTCTGGCCAATTACTGGCAAAATATAAAATTACCCTGATTGTATCTGAAAATTAAAAAAAAAAGTATTTATTTGAAGCAATGTATTTTTGTAGCGCTAAATTTTGCATTGTTTTGTCCATTCTTTAAAAGAGTTTGCTCTTGTTTGGAGCATCCATTTACTTCCCTTGTGAGAAAGTCGGAATAAAAAATATTTTTTATTGTTGCAATTATTGTAACAATAGTAATTTCTTGAGCCCTCGGGGAACATCTGGACATTCACAATGGGGAGGTAGACACTCTTTGTGTTATCTCATTTTGTGAATTAATTCTTTCTACAAGGCATTATTGCCCATCGCTGTGAAAAATTTAAATGTTCTCAAAGACAAACGCCACATATACACTTCATGGGTAAAACATAAGGAAATGGAAAGTATTTGATATCTCTAATTGTTGTTGTTGTTGTGTCTAATGAAAAGCCTCAGATGTCCCCATGTATCTCTATCACAGCAGTCGCAATGTCCACTATCTTTGCGCTTCATTGGAAAATGGTTGCCGTTGCCATGTTAGTCACCTTGGAAGATGTCTCCAATGGTCTGACTTTTTAAGGAGACAGAGGTAATTTTGTTAACACTTAGTTATGTCGTATATTTTCAATAAAGGTCACTGTATATCAAATATATTTCAGAATTATTGTCTGAATACCGATATATATGCTAGAATGAACAAGTTTCTTAAGTTTTGTCTGTGAGTGTGTATTTCAGGGATTTTCCTCCAAAATCTCTCATCTGGTGACATCGCCATTTCACATTAAACTGGTGGCGTGTACTTCCTAGCGCAAAAGTTTATTCAATTCTAGCAAATTATTTTTTTAAAAAGGTACAGCATTTTGCTGAAATGGATTCCCTAACTCTCCTTTTTGACCTTTAATTGTGACTTTAAATCGGCATCTCTCCCGTCAAAACAGAAATTAAATAACTAAAGTTTTTTTTAACCATCTCTACAAATCCCCGGACTCGGGCTGGTGTTTCAAATGGTCGGACTTCGGAGTTTACCAAAGCTGGTGTATTGTGGCTCTGTCTACATCCTGAGTTATCTGGTGTGCGGAAACGGTCAAAATATGGTGCTTGTTTTAGCGTCTATTTTGACGGGAGAGTCGTAATTTTTCTTTTATTTTTCAATATCCTATTAAATTTCTTTTTATTTTATTTAAATTCTTATTTAAAATACCAAAATGGAAATTTTCCTTTATTGAATATTAGCTGAATGACCCGGATTCTCTCTTTGACAGAATATTTTCCAAATGAATATTTTTTCAACAAATGTTTTTTATTATTATCTCTCTTAATTCTCTAAAACTAAATAATTCGAAAAATTCAGGAACACTTTGGTTAGTAGCCCGTGACACTATATTCCCTTGTTGTTAAGATTTGCATATCTGATGCAGCTGAGATCAGCAATAAACACAAGTATAGAGTCAACGGGTGAAAGCCACCTGCTGAATATCTCCTGTCTCACCTGCAGTCTCTCGCTATGAAGGCATTGATGGATGAGTCAGCTCGAAAAAAAAAAGTTAACTTTCCTAATTTTAGGCTCTTAATTGCTAGTTCCCCCTTCCCAGGGTAGTTTTTAGGAGCCCCGACTTAATGTTGGAATCGCATGTTTTGTTCTTGGCGGAATTTTATTAGCCGGCCGGATGGTAGTTTTTGTGTTGCTGCCGAGTTTTTTTGTGGCCGCTCAGGTGTCGCCACTGTCACAGCTTGGAATTTACAATCATCACTTGTTCCGTTTTGACATCTCGGAAACCTACTGTTACCATTTTAAAAAAGTTCTCCGAATAAAAACCACACTAAACATACACAGGATAAAACGGGGGCGATATTGTTATGAAATTTATTAAAGTATTAAATACAAAAATATATATTTATTGATATGAAACTAATTACCTTAGTTTGTCTATTATCATTTAATATACTTATCTTTAAAATATATTTGATTTTTTTTTTATTTTAACGTAAAAAAATCTTTTAAAATGATGATAAAGCGTCGCAGAAGCATCAGAGTAAAATAAAAAGTGAAACAGTTTTTATCGGTTTTTATATTTAATTAGAGAGGATGAAAAAATTAAATTAAAACTTTTTTAAGAATAAACGGTTAGAATGCTTTGATCACAACCACAATCAACAACAAGTCTCCAAGGATATTTCATATTCGATATTCCTGTAGAAGGGTCGTTATATCAGAAAGCTCGAAGTGTTGGTAATAAAAGAAGACATTTAACCTTGGAGACTTGTTGTTGATTCTGATAAATAAAATGTATTTGTTGGGGTTTACGGATTGCTGACTGGTAGAGTCTCTTGGACACCGCGTCAACTACTTACTGCAATAACAGATGGGAAGATGTTCCAATCTACCGGCTTGTAGACACTACCTTGATTTACCACGGGAACTGGGAATCTACATGTCTACCTACACACGTTGATAGAATGGTTGACTCTTAGTTATAAAGTGTCAAGTTTCAGTTTGATTACTCGGGGACTCGCTGAGTGGGTTCAACCTAAGCAAACACCGGGTGGGTTATAGGATGTGCGCACGTTTATTTCAACCGAAAGACATATCTCCAACTATGCTGAGATATTATTCATAAAAACTAATTCACACATTTATTATTACACGAGTGTAATGGTCATTTGTCCAGAAGTTGTTCGTAAGTTGTCAAGAAGCTGTCTAGCATCCAGCAAAATTTGACCAGTAAGAAGAGTTTGAATTTTCTCACAAGTTCTAAACAAATCACCATAGGCTTCCTGTAAACAGCTCTTTTTGTTGATCTCTCTAGGAGGATAGAATCACATCTTTCTGCCTTCAAATTACCCGCCATCTGGTGGCCGTTGGAGCAATTTCCAAGATTGGCACCGGTAGGCAGTTCGGATAGATCAGCCTCGCCCTTCTAGCTCAGATTTTTTTTCTATCAATTTAAAGTAATATAATTTTCTTTGCAAAGATCTCATAGTGTTTCCCCCCTTCACTGAAGATTCTAGTAAGGTTTTCCTGAAAAAAAAAACGAGAGAAAGAAAATCTTCCTGGCGATTCTGCACGTATATCAGACATTAAGTCTCCGATGTCATAAACTCGACTTAGAATGACAAAGCCGTTTTTATTGGTCAAGTTTGCATTAAACTTGCCGTGTTTTAGGGAACAATGATGGATATACAAGAGATAAATCCCAGGCCGTAAAGTGACAATTTGTATGAATTCCTGGGCTGTAGATTTACGGTCGCTCGCGTACAAAGACTTCAGTTATAAATCTCGAGGATTGTAGAGGCGGAAGTCCGGAAGACATTATGTAGAGACTGGCGTAGAATTGCTTTTTTATCAAGTTCTATTCAATATCGTTAGCTTCTTTCAAAAAATATTATTGAGGGAGTAAGTTTTTATCTGAACTTGTAAAAAGGGCGCTCGCCTAAATTGATTCAACACATTTACCAATAAAAGAAAATCTTACTTTTTTTTTTTTTGCTTATCCCTAGTACACGTGGTACAGGCCATGATAATCATGAATGGTAATTAACGACTGCTTTTACTGTAAGTGCACCACATGTCTACACATGTGAAAAGCAGTTCGAATTTGCACTTACAAATGCGCCAGAGCCCCGTTTGGTTACTTGCACTCGCTGGTGGGGTTGAACTTTTGCAAGAATCGGGGGCCATTGGGGCATTTTTTTTATCAGAAAAAAGTGCCCAATACAGGAATCGAACCCGAGTTGTAGCGGTCGAAAACCAACGGTTTAGACCATCCTTCTACCGACCCCCCCAAAATCTTACATAAAAGAGGTCTATCAGAAACACCAAATTGTTCCTGCGGAGAAACTGAACAAACAGCTCTTCACCTTATCTATGACTGTTCGAACTTTACAAAAGTGAGATATCAATTGTTCCCTGATCTAAATGATTTAACTCTCTTACATATCAGCTACTTTATCTATATAAATTTTATGAACTTTTTCGATTAATATATGTAAATTTGTAAATATTTAATTCTAAGTTTTAATTTTTCTGTTTCCTCTGTAACACACAGGCGCAAATATTTCAACATCGCGCACCTGGTCTATTAATAAATAAATAAAGCAATAAAAGAAAATATACAAGTATATTTGTATACGTATATATAAACTTGTATATAATTTGCATATGTGTATAAACTTGTATATAAACTTTAAGGAATGCTCTTTTTTTTCAAACCAAATATAAGCCAAATTGAATAGCTTCAACGCTACAAGCTACAAGTGGATGTAATTTTAGTTCATTCTATAGGAAACATTCTACCTCAAGCCCAACAAATCAGCAACAGTTGACAAGAGTTGAGACGTCTTACGCCTTTTCGTAATTGTCTCTCTCTTTCCAAATTTCTTTAATTCCTCCTTTTCTCTTCTTTTTCCTTACTTATAGGCCATACATATACGGTCTGGATAAAATTCCTAAAACAAATATCCCACTGAAACCCATAGTTGTCACCCACTAGCTTTGCCACTCGATCGATTCCTGGATGATACTTCATCTCCCATAGTCGTCAATAAATATCCCATCATCCTTGAGATTTTATCAAACTCAATAACAGAGGACCATCTAAAAACACAGATTTGCATCTTTTAATATCGAATTCCTTAACATCTGTTTATCACATGAACCATTATTACAGGGAAGTCGGTAGAAGGGTTCTCTAAACCGTTGTTTTCGACCACTACGACCCGGGATCGAAAAAAAGCTCCAATGGCCCCCGATTCTTGCAAAAGTCCAACCCTACCAGCGAGTACAAGTAACTAAACGGGTCTCTGGCACATTTGTAAGAGCAAATTCGAACTGCTTTTCACATGTGCAGACAAGTGGTGCACTTACAGTATGAGCAGTCGCAAACTACCCACCATGATTATCATGGCCTGTACCACATGTACTAGGGATAATAATGAAAAAATATAAATTACCGAATCTAAGAGACTTATTGTTTCAATCTAAGCAAACCAATGAACCTGCAAAAATAAAAACTATAATATTCCGAATAATTTTTATAATGAGCTTTTTTTACTTACCCAGAGGAATACTACGAACAAATATACGGTTTCCCTATGGGCAGTCTTCTTATAGCCGCAGAAATGGTCAGGTTGAGACTGGATCATTGGATAAACAACCAAAGCAGCCTAGGTCTGAATCGATGACATCATTACAGAATACCTGGGGTCTAAAAATACCGTTCTTTTTCAAACATCAAATAGATTATAACATTACATAAAATAGTATGCAAACCAATAGTTTATGCAAATTTTATTCAATCGTCTTATAATATTATTTAAAACAGTAACCTTTACAAATAATAATTAACAGTTTTGATAGAATAGTTATTTCATTACATTTTTTATTCTTCTCTAACATATATACATCAGTATAGCTGTGTATTTATATATATATAAAGGTCATTGTAAAGTAAGTTTGTGTAGTAACATCTGAAGAAGTCCAGGACGTAAGGTTGTGTCACAAAGTCCCCGCCCTGGACTCGATCCAGAACGGGATGGAGAGAGAGAGAGAGACAGAAAGAAAAAAAAAACCCCAAAATATCACGGTGTGAGGTAACATCCTCCGAAATATAATTTGAATATATGTTGAATATATGAATATATATGTTCGAAAGTTAATGTTTTGTGTAAAGGGAAAGAGGGTTAATAAAGAGTTTCAGTTACTGGATGTGTTTTGTCAACTGTCGATATAATGATACTAGCCGAATGACCCGGGCAACGCCCGTGTTTTACCCGATTGAATGTTTTGATTCAAATACTATTTGTTACAATTATAAATTGGCGCCTTAAATAAATGCATATATTAGTTAATAACTATAGCCTATGTGCTTTATCTGTCTATGTACTGTTGGCTTCCGTAGGCGTCTCTTACTGGGAAAAAGAAAGAGAGGATTCCATTTGGTTATTAACTAATATATGCATTTATTTAAGGAGCGACCCGCTCCAACACAATAGTTACAGAAATGGGGGGGGGGGGGCAAAGGTGGCGTGATCGTAGCCGACCATAGGAGGGCGCCATTTTAAAAAAAAAAGCAAACCGTGACAGAGGCCACGCATGACGCTCGTAACTGTATATAGAATATTAGTTCTGAAGATTATTTGTTGGTTGGAAGTTGATTCAGAGAACAAACACAGCCACATCAACCGATGGTTTATTTAACTCCCGACGTTTCAGTGATTTCCTATCAATCTCTTCAGGGGAATGATTACTTCATTCGTATGAAGAAAGTGACATCAGGTCACTGAAACGTCTGGAGTTAAACTATAGGTTGATGTGATTGTGTTTGTTCTCTGAAATGATATTTTAGTTCTCCTATTATCTCTATTATGTTTATCTTTATTTAATATCATTTATTCTATATGCATATATATTTTTTATTATGATGCATTAGCGCTCCATCATTATATATTTATAATTGTATGTAATTCTACTGTCCTTAAAGCTTATATCCATAGTTCATCTAAAATACCCATTCCAAGAGTCGTAGCATCAGTATCACTATAAAAGGAATATCGAAAAATTCAATATAACAGAGGTATGGTAGATTAAACTGGCGAAACCGCTTGGAGGGTTTACCACTGATGAGTCAGGCCGTCCCATTAATTTTTCCATTGCAGTAAGGACAGTAGAAATTGTTTATTTTTTAAAAAGAATCATACGCGTCTTTATTAGTTTCGAATATATTTTTTATATTTAAACATATATAATCTTATATGAATGGTGTAATAAAGTAATTTCAATCTTTCTCTCTCTATCATGGCTACTAATTGTGATATATCAATGAATATCATGTAAAAATGTCAACTCTGTATTCTGATGTCATCATCCACCTGGATGATTCTCATGTTAGACGATGCTGAAACACTCTTGTAATTTGGAAAGATAGAGAATGTAAATAAATACCCATTATATTATTGTATGATTGGGGTTGCTTCTAATTGTATAAGATACTATACTAATCACTGATAATTTTCATAATAAATAACATTTATTAAGGCAATATTTGCTCTTTTCGAGTAACTGAAACTCTTCATTAACCCTCTCTCTCTTTACACAAAAGATTAACTTTCGAACACATATATTCAACATATATTCAAATTATATTTCGGGGGATGTTAACCTCACGCTGAAATATTTTGGGGATTTTTTTTCTTTCTTTCTGTTTGTCTCTCTCTCCATCCCGTTCTGGATCGAGTCCAGGGCGGGGACTTTGTGACACAACCTTACGTCCTGGACTTCTTCAGATGTTACTATACAAACTTACATTATCGCTATAATAAAACTTAAACATTTATTATCTTCGCTCTTGAACCTTTGTTATAAATCTAAGAAGATTGTTAATTAGGAGATATTCACTTGGCAGACTTTCACTCTGGGAGAAACCGAATCATTCAGCTATAATTTTATTATAAAAACAAACTCAGATTTAAATAAAATTATTATATTTCAGTTATAATCAATTATATATTGTTGAGGCGTGTGTTTCTTTTTGAAATAAAACAATAATCTACTGCCCCTACTGCAATGATAAATAAATCGGAGGATTCATCACTGATGAGCCAAGCCCTCCCATTATTTTATCATTGCAGAAAAGGCAGTATAAAATTGTTTTATCCTAAAAAGAAACATAATTTTTTCTCTCTCTCAAAATAGTTTAAATTTCTTATAACACACACACACAAAAGCCTTTATTAAGACACACAGGTCTTACAAAGGATTCTCCTTGGGGTTACAAGACGGAGAAACCTATGAAAGTGGGAAATATACAAAGGGGTAAAAATGGAGAAAGATTATATACATATGTGGTAAATATATACAGATTATTATTTGAATAATCTTATGGAAAATAATTTAAAAAATTTGTAAATATGGATGGGAGAAGTGGAGAGCGAAGAGAGGAAAGAAAACAGGTTAAATTTCTTATAACAGAGGTCGCGCTAATTCATCATATATTCAATTATAATTGATATGTATATAACTCTGAAAACTATGATATTTTTTACTTCAGCATACCTATACACACAACACAATTCCATATCTTGTTCATATTATAATCCCTTCAGTAAAATTATAAATAAAAGACAATTCACTGAGGGAAGAGTTTCTTTTATATAACGGCAATACAAGATTTCGGATGTAACAGCCCTTCGACCGGTATAACTACGCTACTCTTCCTTCAGCATACCTATACACACAACACAATTCCATATCTTGTTCATATTATAATCCCTTCAGTAAAATTATAAATAAAAGACAATTCACTGAGGGAAGAGTTTCTTTTATATAACGGCAATACAAGATTTCGGATGTAACAGCCCTTCGACCGGTATAACTACGCTACTCTTCCTTCAGCATACCTATACACACAACACAATTCCATATCTTGTTCATATTACAATCCCTTCAGTAAAATTATAAATAAAAGACAATTCACTGAGGGAAGAGTTTCTTTTTATATAACGGCAATACAAGATTTCGGATGTAACAGCCCTTCGACAGGTATAACTACGCTACTCTTCCTTCAGCGAAAATACTTTTATTTATAACTCCATATCTGTTTATAACCTAAAACTCCATATTTCGGGGTAACACGAGATGAGAAATATATTTAAGACATTGAACAGTTTTTTCTTCTCTGCCATGCTACAAATAAATGTCTACGTCTGAAAATAATTGATTAATGCATATAAAAGAGTGTGAATATTATGAATAAATGCAAAAAAAGGAATAGGCATTAATGATCATTTAGAAAAATTCAGGAAACACAATTTGAAATAATATTTTGGTTTATATAATGAAAAATGATAATAAGTAACTATATTATTTTAAAAAGTAACCACAACTGAAGAGAAAATGAGTATTTACGCTTCAATAGCACACCTCGTCGTCGAAGAGTTCTATAGTTGCCATCGCTACCTTCTGTCCAGAGAATCTTCCACTTTGCGTAAGCATGGCGTTCATAGGTCTTCACCATTATTTCTACACAAGCGACTTGAGGGATAACCAAAGGCATTCGATGCTATGAACTTCCTTGGCTGCATTGGCATTCTTCTTCACAAAAGTGATATGTACAGTTTCAAGGTGTTGTTAGATGTTCTTGTTGTAATCGGTGTAGGCTTGATCTGATCAGAACACGTGAACATTATTCCTGTAGTCCTGAATGATGTATGAAATTCCTCGGTCAGGTCCTGAGATCTTGGCATTGATAACGCATTTTATAGGGATAAATTCACGACTAAAACCACGTGGACATTTCGAAAATCGGAGCCAAAAAAAAAAAATGTTTTTCTTGAAATGTTTTGACGTGAATTTGACGTCAGAAAGAGTCGAGTGTGGATTAAGTGTATGGTATCCATTATTTCTGTTGATTCAGGAGTTTAAAAGATGAAATATGACTCATAATCCAAAACGAATTCGTGACCTGTAAACTTGCATCAACCGCACTTCGTTTTTGCCAAAGAGAGCTGGCTTTCATTTTATCTATGTATTCTCTATTTCCATCCTATCTTATCCCGCAATGTTTGATGAACGTATTTAACTATGCCATTCAACGTTCTTGAAGCATTTCTTATGGAAATTTCTCCTTTGTTTTTGCACATTGTCTCAAGACCTCTAAACTTTCCTTTTGTTAGAACTTTCGCCTTCATTCCCGATCCTGTAAATTGTTTTTCTCGAGATTCCATAAATAAAAAATGTTGTAAATTATACTTCGGGGCTTTCCTTCCTCCATTAAAAAGTGAACTAAGTATGTTTTTCCAAAACACGATTTATCTTTCTAAAATTTCCATACATGCGTTTTTAGAACCTATTAATTCGAAGGCATTTCTTTTCAATTATTTGTACAATTTGTCGATGTCAAATCCTATTCGAATCTGCTATTCAGGCGATCTCACATGGTATAGGTCTCAGGTAGAAGTGAATTCGTTTCAGTGAGGAATTCAGCCACGGTAAACTTCCTAGATGGCCGCTAGATGCATTGATGAGCGGCGGCCATTACTCAGCAGTGACAGGTGGTGGTTGATTAGCGAGGGGCCAAATTGCCCCACAAAGAAGAAAGACCACGGAGACAATGGAGGGTCGCTCTACGTCCGCGCCCAGCGCCCAACAAAAGAACCCTCTCTCCATTAAACCTTCCTTCGTGGGAAAACCTGATTGGACAATTTGAGACCTCGTTGAGGAAGTATTCGGAAATATTTAAGACGATACCCAAACTTGGCCTTAAAATTTCTTCTATTCAAAGTTTAGAGGTCTTAATCCTTCCTTGATAGTTGAAATACAAATTTCCAGCTACCCTCATTAAGCATGGATAAATGTATTTAGATGGAGTTCTGTGGTTCCAGTTTATGTGTAATGATGAGTTATATTATGATGCATTAGCGCGCCATCTGTTATGAAAATTCGAAACTATTATAGACGTGTATGATTCTTTTGAAAATTAAACAATTTCTACTGCCCTTACTGCAATGGAAAAATTATTGGGAGAGCCATTATTTTTTCCATTGCAGTAAGGGTATTAGAAATTGTTTAATTTTCAAAGAATCATACGCGTCTATAATAGTTTCGAATTTTCAATGATGAGTTACTTCACTGGCCATCATTAGACATAAGAATATACATATTTTTTATTATTTTGTCTGACGATGGTAACAACGCTGTTACCAAAACGTCACACACTATTTATTTAGTTGGATTAGGTTTTATTTTCTGGTATCTTTAATATGGTACTATATTCACTATTATATAAATTTTGAAAAATGACTATTTACATAAATATGGTACATCAAAATTTGTCACAATTTTTAACGCTACTTTTTCAAATATTTATAAAATTGAAAGCTATATCTGCATTAGATATAGATAGCTCTAAGATTATAATATTGTGTAAATTCGAAACTATTATAGACAGGTATGATTCATTTTGAAAATTAAACAATTTCTACTGTCCTTACTGCAATGGAGGGCCTAGCTCATCAGTGGTAAACCCTCCCAGCGTTTTCGCCAGTTTAATCTACCTATGGTGAACTGGTGAAACCGCTGGGAGGGTTCACCACTGATGAGCCAGGCCCTCCCATTAATTTTTCCATTGCAGTAAGGACAGTAGATATTGTTTAATTTTCAAAAAGAATCATACACGTCTATAATAGTTTCGAATTTACATAACAGATGGCGCGCTAATGCATCATAATAACATTGTGTCAAGTAGATAAATGAAGTGTGAATTGACATATACTCGGCAATAGCTATGTAGAGATCAGAACTTGCCGAGCAGTGTGTCCAAGGAATGGATTCTGTCACCGCCGTGTGGCCGCGACATAATCTCCGATAATGAGTTGCACATAAAAAGCTTCACGCTTGTCGGAACTTGATTAGCGGATGGCGAGGAATTTTTAAAAAGAAGATCTGGTTAATGATTGGAGGCTGTTTATTAATGCAGGCTGTGCATACTCGGGTCCTGCCTCCCGTGTTTAATATTCCAACATCAACTTGGAGATCAATTGCGGAGTTTATAAAAAATGAATCCTTTCAGAACTTCTGACGTTTGTATACAATTTCTCAATCGTACCATCAAATCTTTAGAAATTATTGAAGAGTATATTAGACCTGAAGTTTTACCTGAAGTTAAGAAAGAGGTTTTAGGAGAAAAATAGATCCCAGAATTCTCCATCAGAATCATCCGGTATTTATAAGGAACTAAGGTTCCTTTTTATCGAAATCTAGCGACAGTCTCAATGGTATTTACCTTTAATTATAATTTTATTTATTACTGTGGCGATATTATCTCTTGCAATATTATAACGAAATATTTTTTTATGAACAGATAATTAATTTTGACATTTATATTTTGCTACTCTCTATATACTTCCCTTATTGCGTCTCTTGTATTTGAGAAATTATAGTTTGTGTCTTAAATAAATTGCTGCATCAACCTGAAGCTTCTTTCCTAAATTTCTACCTTACAATATATTTCATTGAATAAAAAGGCATATAAAACGACACTTGAAGTTTCACCGCATGAGTTTCTTTTCATCGAAAAATCAAATTTTTATTTCAAGGTGAAATAGAGACTATTTCCAAACTTTTTGGATGACGTATGAAAGGATGAATTATGAAGAGTAATGACGAACGGAAAAATAAAAGTGTCCAGGGATGGGAATCGAACCCACAATGTTCCGCTTACCGGGCAGATGTCATGTCCACTAGGCTACCCTGGACGTATTTCTCTGTTCGTGAATGATACATAAAGTAAATTATAATACAATATAATATACTGCGGCCTGTGATTGTAAAACGACACTTGAAGTTACACCGCATGAGTTTCTTTTCATCGAAAAGGCATATATTGGATCAAAATATCATTTATTTTACCAATATTTGAGTTGGCTGAACGCCAACCTTTATTAAGGTATTATAACATATTAATGTGTGTCAACAACTGAAATATTGGTAAAATAAATGATATGTTGATCCAATATATGCCTTTTTATTCAAATATTTATTGATGGATTGGTCTATTTTCAAAAAATATATATTTCATATACGACACTATGTATTGTGACCCAAACTACTACATTGATGCAACTTCAGGGACAATCTAGACAATCTAAACTGTGGACAAATACAAACAATGTCTTGTATCGTTAAAGACTGTGGACAACTATAATCTCATATTGTAACGCAGAAAATCAGGAAATACAAACTTCACGATGACACAGCAATTTATTTAAGGCACAAATAAAATGGACATTTATAAGATTAAGCAATGAGGGATGTTTCCAGAGTAGCAAAATATAAATAATATAAATATCAAAAAATCAATATTCTGTACATAAAATAATATAAATACTTTGCTGCAATATATTGTCGAAATTGGCCCTTTCCAGGTTTCAAGATAGACTGACGGATTTTCATTCGGCTTTTGCCATCATGTATCATTACCAGTTGAAGGGCGTGACTGCCCGAAAGCTCGTGTAGTCGATTATTAAAAATTATTTTCTCCTAACGCTTTATTCTATAGTATTTGATAATCTTTGTTACTCCCGTTTCAGTTAATATTATAATTTATTCTTAATTTTTATGTACGTTTTTAAATGGTATTTTGTCACTTACCTATCTTCAAAGATATCGTATTCACGAGCCGTTATAAAACCTGCGTTTATTTTGGTGTAATGACATACGCAGATATTGATTCCAAAGAAATTGAACCAGTAGTCTTCTTCTTCCCTCTTATCTCCACTCAATCATATTAGGGTATCAAGTTTGTGAAGCTTGAGACTTGACAAGCATCATGACTGGGTGAAGTAGAATGTCTCTCCCTTTGTCATTAAGACTGGGAGCACTACTCAGTGGTTGGCCGACTTAACTCCAAAAGAAATGGCCGCCTCTGACATGAGGAACAGACGCCATGTCCAGCTGCTCCTAACATGGAGTACAAACGCTGCTCATCCTGTATCCCTGGATTAGGAGCCCTTACAGGGTACTATCAGCCGGGCCAGCTGAGCCCAGGTTTTTTAGCGAGCTTGTTACTGCTCCCCCTCCTCCTTTTTCATCCGGGCTTGGGGCCGGCAAAGACGGAGTTGAACCAGTTGTAAAAAAGAAAAAGTGAGAAAAATATGGACTCAACTTGGAGCACCCTTCAATACAGCGCCATTATAGCATTGGAACAATTACAATAAATATCTAAATGCGAACTTCTAGAACAAAAATCAAAATAGATACTCACTCCCTTACGCTATTAAAAAAGAACTCTCATTTGTGCGACAGCTCGTTCTGGAATTATCTCGAACATAATAAGTCGCCATAATAGAGAGCCTTCTGTCATTTATTTCTATATTTTTATTTTTATAAATTATGAATACAAAATACTTCTATTCCCAATCTAGAAAGTTTTGTCCTCTGTCTTTAATAATCCTTTTAGAAAGGTTTCAAGAATTAAATCACTTTATTTATACTTTTTAATAAACCAGGTTGATAAGATCTATCTAGGTCTATAAATTGAAATAATACTCGAATAGAGAATTGACACAATAGGTTTGAACCCATTAAGCCCTATCTATGATATTATGTGATCCGATCCATAAAAAAAAACGAATCAAATTCAGTTTCCCACTCTAGTAGTCCCCAGCGACTGGCGCCATGTGAACATATAAAATGATTCATTGCCTGAGTTCTCTTTGAAATGAGAGCAATCAAGATTAGGTTTGTCATTTAATAAATCAGAATTAATTGACCTCTGGGAGTAATTCTAAACAAATACATAGCTTGGATACAACACGGAATGATAGCCTTTATGGCCGTCTTGATGTCCTGGGCCCCAATGGACGGCCTGAGAACGTCCCGTCCAGATACCGTTTATGTCTCTTCCTTCGTCTTGAATGATAACTCCTTCTTTTAATTTGTTCTCATGCCATTAGCCATGCATAGAAGTTTTATTAATATTTGAAATACTTTAACTCTTTTGTTTCTTTTTTAAAAACTAAACTTTCTATAAATACATATACAGATACACCATTTATATCTCTTCCTTCGTCTTGGATGATAACTCCTTCTTTTAATTTGTTCTCATAATATTTGAAATACTTTAACTCTTTTTTTTTTTCTTTTTTAAAATTAAACGTTTCTAAATACATATGCAGATATTGATATCAAAGAAGTCATATCCTGACAGAGCGCTATCTAGTGGAACAGAAATAAACTAAACGTCAATTTAGCCTGTTCCCTGATATTTGGTCAACTCATTTTCTTTATTTTCAATAATATTGATTTATCAAGAAAATGGGTTGGCCAGATATCAGGTAACAGGCTAAATCAACGTTTAATTGATTTCTGTTCCACTAGATGGCGCTCTGCCATCTAAAAATCTCACGTGTTCCTGGTCAGGATATGCCTGTTTTGATTTTAATACTAACACCTAACCTTTATTATTATTATTTTTCACATATACAGATAATACAGATTCATCGAAAAATATAATTTCAAAAAGAAATTGATGCTTTTAAATTATTTTTGACATTGCTCAGTAAATTTTGCAATATGCATTGCGGGGGGAGGTCTGAAGATATTTTCTGAATAGAGTATTTTCATTCTTTGTTTCTAGGTCTTCTATTTGAGTCATCGTTGATTCCAATATCTTCTCACGATGTTCCTGAAGCTATAACGGCTTCAGAAGGAGTCGTGCTGTAGATAGAGTTTGTCATTTCACCAGGTAGACAGCAACTGGAATAATGATGATAATTTATAGAGAAGTCTTATTCCTGGATCTCCATTGGTGGAAACTGACCTCTCACCTTTGACCTGTCTATGGAAGCTAGCCCATAGAAATGTTACGTAGAGAGGTTATTACTGGCAACATCTTGGAATATTTCTGGGATTCTGTCTGGCGTTTTTAAACACATTTGCTATTCTCACCACAAACTGTATACAATGTATTAGTCCCTACAACATTTCCAATTAATCAATTTACGTATATTTGGATAAATGAAGTTTGACCCATCTCACTTTCTACAGTGAGTCTTCACGTTCTACACTTGCTACAGTGCATTGCGGTTTGTTTACTTTCTACGTCCATTTTAGGGCTCGAAAATCACACACTTTGGTTAGTAGCCCGTAAAATCATATTCTCTCTGGAGAATCGCTCAAAAATCAATTCTAAACACAGTTTATAGAACAACAGTTTATATGCAAACTTGTGGGAAATATACACACCAGTAGTTATCTATTAGGTCCGGGATAAACATATCCTTCATGTTGAACATATGCTGCAAAACTCAACAACCGGTTTAGGTCTTTCACAATTAACTTAAACATTTTTTATGGAAAACGCCCATTTTTTATTTTAAAATAATATTCAAAAATCAGTATTATTTTAAACCATTTTTGTAAATACTTTCACAATTTGTTAATATAATTTCTTTATCACAAAGCAATAACGCGCCATCTATACATAAAAAATGAGAGAATTTAAAAGCACGAATGTTTCTTTTATACATAATACAAACTTCTACTGCCCTTACTGTGATGAAAAAATATATTGGGAGGGCTTGACTCATCAGTGGTGAACCCTCCCAGCGGTTTCGCCAATTTGATCCACCAGACCGCTTCTCAGAGCTCTAATACTGTATTGGACGATTCTGCTTATATACGCAGCACTGAAGGGTGGAATCTCAGAAATGGTTTTCAAGAAAAATATGGACATAAGCTTATATTTGAATGTAATTCTACTGTCCTATAAGCTTATGTCCATAGTTTTCTTGAAAATCATTTCTGAGATTCCACCCTTCAGTGCTGCGTATATAAGCAGAATCGTCCAATACAGCATTAGAGCTCTGAGAAGCGGTCTGGTGGATCAAATTGGCGAAACCGCTGGGAGGGTTCACCACTGATGAGCCAAGCCCTCCCAATATATTTTTTCATCGCAGTAAGGGCAGTAGAAGTTTGTATTATGTATAAAAGAAACATTCGTTCTTTTAAATCCTTTCATAATTTCTTTATCTACATCTCGTTGTTTGGAGTATCGAAGCGCTGCACGCTTTTAAAACATCAGAACATTCAGAATATATATAAAATAAATAGTTGCCAAATAGTTGCTCGAAGAGTACTACAGAGGGTTGTTGAAACATTAGAAGTAAAGTAGTAAATAAAGATTGCGTGAAGTGAATAATTTATGACGCAACTAACATTTCAGTAAAGTACTTCGGTTAGCGTGTATTTGGCCAACTAACTCTTGAAATAATCAATCTAAGGAGAGAGATTGAAACTTCTTTTACATCGTTCATATAAGATTATATATGGTTGAATATAAAATTGAATAAACATGAATAAATAATATTATATATATAAATAAGGATAAATATAGATAAATAAATCGTTCTGAAAATAGAGCAATCCATACTTAAATCATTAGATAGTAAAAAGGCATATATTGGATTGAATAAAATATTGGCAAATTTAAATCTTTTATTCAATCCAATATATACCTTTTTACTAAATAAGATATATAAATGTATATAAGAGAGAGTGTGTGATGACCATGTGTACATAAATAAAACATTTGTAGTTTATTCTGTTTTAGAATAGTGCGGTATATGTCATTGCTTGCTTCAGTCAGCTATTGACTGGGGTGATAGCCATGTCTTCGTTTCCTATATTGGTATATTATTTTAAAAAATGTTGTTGTTTTTGCAGAACAATCTATAGATTTAAATTAAACTACTCACGCATCGACTCTAATTTGAGTTCGTAATACGTTTTCCCTATTTATTTTTTCTTTCTCACTCTCTCTGATAAAATCCTGACTTGCTTCGTCTAGTGTAAATATTTTCTATTTTTATTTCTATACTGTATTTTACCTCAAAATATATTATTTTCTGTTAACTAGGAGTCAATAGAGTTGTTAATTCTCTCTCTCACACATTTAAAAAATCATATTAATCAATTATGTAGATAAGGTATCGTGCAATATAGTAGTAACCCTTTGTATCTAATTAAAATAAACATAAATCATATCTAGAGATGAAAGAAACTCATCTATGGTTGACTAATTTTTAACCAGGTATTATCTGAAGCTGAACAGGCTTCATGGCCATTACTCTATATCGATATAAAAGAACTAAGCGCTTTTTTAATATAAATTTCCGAATGAAATATTTCTTGATAAATCAATAACACAATAGGCTTTGTGTGGGTGCCTTCGTTAGAGAAATGCTAGCCCAACCCATCGAAATGGACACGCCTCGTATCAACACTTAAAAAAACACTTTTTCTTTCTATTTTGAATTTGATCATTTTGTCTCAAATTGAAGTATGTCTTATTTATTTATTTCAATTTAAAGCGCTATGTCCCCCTAGGGATACTTGCACTGTCATACATGTATGCTTTTACATTTGTCTATATATATTCACAATAACCTAAGTATATACAATAATTTTAGGCCGTAAAGAATAGTCATAAGATATTAACAAGAAGAAAGAGAGAAAATTTAAAAAAAAATTGTCATCAAATTGACAGTATTTCTGCAAGATATATTTACCTGTGTGTGTGTGTGAAATCCTTAATATCTAAAGCAATCTTCAAGCCGATCTCTAAAATTAATGCGACATCTGAAACTAAAGTCTTCAAGGTTGAAACTAGGAATCATTAGATCCTTTATAATCTCTTGTTTTTTAGTTATAGATTCTCCTTTAAAACTGTTACGCTTCTAATTATTCAAGCATTCCTAAATCCAGGTTATAAAACAATTGAAGAATTGAACATTTTAATTCCACTTCAAAAATAATATTGATGTCACTAAACTTCCAGGTTGTCTTCATCGCTTTCTCTCAATGTCTTTTGATTCTTTCCTAGGTGAGATGACATATTTAAAAATTATACATACCTAATTGTGCCTGTATAAATAGATGGTTTTATGTGTGTAGCTGTATGATCTATAATTGTGTATGTAATCACATGTGTGAAATCACATGTGGAAACACATTTTTCCCTGAAGTCCTCATATTTTAATTCAAAATTGATACAAGGGATTATTTTATTAAATAATCATATATGTTTTATATAACCATTAAAATATTTCGATTACTTCTCTAATGGCATAAATATCTTAATCCATATTTAGTACATTTTTTATTTTATTATTACAGAAGCACGAAGTCTATCAGACTATTGTGCTATATTAGAATTATTTACAAATACATATACACCTATCCCCCGATTTACACGGTAGATACGTTCCTGAAAAAAAAACGTGTAAATCGGGGGATAGGTGTACACAGAAATAAAAATAAAATGCATTGACAGGTTAAAATATGTAGTCAACACATAAGCTCGGGATTCCTCGTGAGATGTGTACACAGCGCATGTGTTCAATCACAGTAGCCTTTAGTATAGTGCGATAAAAAAAAAACTTATTTGGAAAACCGTGTAAAAGCGAAAACGTGTAAAACAAGTACCGTGTAAATCGGGGGATAGGTGTATATTTAATTATTTACACGATGAATTAGTAGTGATTTATAAATCTGTGTACAAATAGCTATAAACTTGACAAAGTGTTCATAAGATTGAGTATATAAGATGATTTGGCATTATGTCAAAGTAAGCAAGTACAATTTGGTTTGTCAGAGGACAAGCCAACAAAAGATGCTCTGGTGTTTCAACATCTAGACAGCATTCACATGTTGGATCATTTATAACTCTCGAATCAAAGAGAAAACTTAAAAAGGGTCCTTTGCCTTTTTAGTACATGTTTGATTTGGAAAGAGTGTGAATTATCAGTTCAACATACATGAACTCTCAGCAAAAAGTCTAAAATCCTCATAAACGAATCTCTAGGAATTTCTAGACCAAATATCTCACATTATCAGAACATAGAGACCTCCTTGTCGAAGGAGTCCGTCCGGACCATATCAGGCAGGAGCTGGCCAAGATGATAAATGACACTGGCCCCAATCCCTTAGACAAACCAGGGTGAGAAATGGTCCTCGGGTTATTGACTGCTTACTTGGAAATAGGAATAAAACAAGCTATCAACGCGATATAATTACATAGCTTATATAAAAGGTAAATAACTAGAAATATTCATCGTGAAAATAGAGGCATTCATAGTTCTTAAAATTAAAAATACTTTGGCCAGTAATTTTTTTTTATTATCTCGACGTTTCGACAAAAATCTATAAAAATATTTATACGGGTCGAAGTATCTTTAATTTTAAGAACTAGAAATATTCACTCATTATAAATATCTAAAATAAAAATGAGATGTCTTCTTTAACACACAAACACATACATAGAATTTTAAATAGATTTTTTGTCTCAACAGAATGTGTTTCTATACAAGATATGACCGACCATCAGTATCGAAGATGCAGACAGGAAGTCGGCTGCTAAAATATAGCGCTTGATAAGAAGAAATTATATCAAGCTTCAATTTACCTACCAAGATATGCAAATAAGGAATTGGTAGTTTTTAGGACGGACTAAGAGATTATGCAACTTTTTTTGTAACACTTGATTGACACAAGCTTCTTTTCACATCTTCATAATTTTATCGGTGCCTTAGAATGCTTCTTGAAAGTTCTTCCTTTTTTTATATATATTGCATCTCAACAATAATTTCAGAATTATATTTAAATGTGTGTGCTCTAAATTTATTCACTTTAATATTCTTAAATATGTATTATCGCTATATTAATTTTTTTACGATGCATTAGCGCGCCATCTGTTATGAAAATTCGAAACTATTATTGACGCGTATGATTCTTTTAAAAATAAAACAATTTATACTTTCCTTACTGCAATAGAAAAATTAATGGGTGAACCTGGCTCATAAGTGGTTAACCTTCCCAGCGGTTTCGTCTGTTTAATCTACCATACCGCTGTTATATTGCATTTTTTTTATCTTCCTGGGAGGGTTCACTACTGATTTGCCAGGACCTCCCATTAATTTTTCATTGCAGTAAGAGCAGTAGAAATTGTTTTGTTTTTAAAAGAATCATACGCGTGTCTATAATAGTTTGGAATTTTCCCATTATTTTTTCATTTACTTTCTTATCCATTTGGCACGTAATTGACTAACTATAAAATATTCAAATACTTTTATTAGTTTCCAATTTATCTAGCATACTAATAAGAAATATTTCAGCGGAGGAATGTCCACAAGTAACCTTTACTTTATATATTGTTGTGTGTGGGAGGTTATTATTGTCTTTAAAACTTGAACGACAATTCGAAATATTCAAGTTTCTATCAAGATATTTATGATATTTCTAATGAGTTTATAGCTTTCCTTTTCAAGCTGTTGTTGAACCATTCAAAGGATATATCGAGTTTGAAATGAGTAAACCAAAACCCAATGATTGAAATCTTATTATAGTCATAGTATATAATATGAGAATTGAGAAAATTACAATTTCGCCTTTTTTTAAAAACGGTTTCACTTATATTCTTAAGCGTAACCTATAAGGATAAACACAATTCAGTATTTCTTAACTTTAGCACTAATGTTACCATGATATTCAGACCACAGATATGTGGTCTGAGCCCAAACCTCTCTAGTTGTGATTCAGTGGTGAGGAAGCCAAAGGAGAATATAGTCTTATGGCGCTACACCCCTTAAGTTAGAGTTGTTGTTATGTGAGCTAACATAAAAGCGAATCGTCTTAAACTCAAAGTTTGAGATTTTGAATTTAAATCTTTGAAAACTCTCGGTATAAAATGTTTGACATTTACATATAACCAAACCTGGTATGTGGGGTGATACAAAAAAATTTTAAAAAGAGAGAGATATTTAATATATTTATATGATATGTAAAATAGCAATTCTTTGTATTTGAGATATAACGAGATATATACAATAAGTAAATAACATGTAAATATAGCCATGCATGGTATGTGAAGTGGTACAAAAACAATGTAAGAAAGAGATATATTTAATGGGTATATGATATATAAATATAACCTTGCTTGGAATGTGAGGTGGTGCAAATTAATGTAATAAAGAATCAGATATATAGATCTAGAATACGGGGGAATACGGAGTGTAAATCTAACCATACCTGGGATGCTTTAAAAACTGTCTAATACTTGTTCAAAGTCAGGGAAAAAACCTAAACAAGTAACACTATACAGCTGGTCGGTCCAAGCAATGAACCCAGATGAAGGTCTTTACATCATTCATCACATGTATGGTCCCATCTTTCTTTTCAGAGGATCGACCTAGTTGTGTCGTCGTCTGCCGGCATTCAAGGACACCACTATATCACCCGGACGGCGGTTTGTATTCTACTGGCTTTCTTATGTGTCTGTGTATCCACAAATATTGTCATCAATTTATGATATGCTTCCTGACAATGCAGATTTAATTTTGCACATTCGTACAATCCTCCGACAATGTAACTGTACAAAATTTCAAGCTTCTAGGTGACCGTAGAGGTCGGAATAGACTAATTTATTTAATTAAAAAGGCATATATTGGATCAAAATATCATTTATTTTACCAATATTTCAGTTGGCTGAACGCCAACCTTTATCAAGGTGTTATAACATTTTAAAGTGTGTCAACAACAAATTCAGCGCCACATAACAACAGCATTAAGTTTTTAAAAATATTTTGTTATATTCAATGGGGAGAAAAAAAATTGATATATATATTTATATTATGGACAAAAATAATGTTTGTAAAATATAGGTGTGAATATTTTGAAAAATTAACAATAACGCCTATTTTATATTTTAAAATTATTTGTACTATGTTTAAAAAGATTTTTCATATAAAAATAAATAAAAAATAACAAAATATATAAAAGAAATGTTAAACTAAAATTTTTACTGAAAACACAAAGCGTAAAAAATGTTTGAAAAGTTAGTTAAAATAAAATATTAACAAAAAAAAAAAAAAGTACAAACATAGTACAAATAATTTTAAAATATAAAATAGGCGTTATTGTCAATTTTTCAAAATATTCACACCTATATTTTACAAAAATTATTTTTGTCCATAATATAAATATATATATCAATTTTTTTTCTCCCCATTGAATATAACAAAATATTTTAAAAAACTTAATGCTGTTGTTATGTGGCGCTGAATTTGTTGTTGACACACTTTAAAATGTTATAACACCTTGATAAAGGTAAATGATATTTTGATCCAATATATGCCTTTTTAATTAAAGATTTATCTATGGATTGCTCTATTTTCAAAAAGACTAATTTATATATTGTCTTTCAAATGTAAACATTAGGCGCAGCCATTTCTTTGCCGTAATAGGCTACTAATACTCTTTAAAAAAGAGGTCGGCAGTATGGAACTAATTCAATAAAATGGTGATAACATCTTTTTTTTTCAGCAATAAAAATAAATATTTTTAAATAACTAAAATAAAAGTTGATTGGAGAGAAATACAAAATTATATAAAATAAATATATTTATAAATTATAATAATATATATTAGATAATAAAAAGGCATATATTGGATTTAATAAAAGATTTATTTGCCAATATTTCGGTTGGCTGAACGCCAACCTTTATCAAGGCATTACATTTTTGTATAAAAATACAAAATTATTTATACAGGTTTATGCAAAAATGTAATGCCTTGATAAAGGTTTGGCGTTCAGCCAACCGAAATTTTGGCAAATAAATATTTTATTCAATCCAATATATGCCTTTTTATTATCTAAAGATTTAGATATGGATTGCTCTATTTTAATAACAAATAATATATATGGAAAAATAGATGACGTATAGTTTTGACGGTAAAGGTGACCTTTATTTTTATTGACCTATATATATTAAAAATAAATAAGGCATCTCCTGACCACGAGCACATGTGCTTTTTAGATTGCAGAGCGCCATCTAGTGGAACAAAAATAAACTAAACGTTTCGTGGATGGCTTTTCTTGATTTGTCAAGATATTGGGTTGGCCAAATATCACTGAGCAAGCTAAATAAACGTTTAGTTTATTTTTGCTCCACTAGATGGCGCTCTGCCATCTAAAAAAACACATGTGCCCGTGGTCAGGAGATGCCTTCTTTATTTTTAATATCAACACCTGACCCACTTATCTTTTATTTTTTCTATTGTTTTTTTCATAATTATATATATACAATATAAAGTTGCTGGAAGATGGTATTCATATACCAAAAGAGGCACCTCTCCCTTTAAAAATGCACTAGAACAAGCATTTTGTTTATCAGGCTAGTGAAGAACGCACCTACAACACCAGATTTGGCATATAAATACTGATGAAGGCCTTCGCCCGACACCATGGTAGATCAGGCTGTTTGCTTTGGTCAGAATTTGCCAAACTGCTGGTGTCGTAGCACATTCTTCATCGCCACTTTAACTTTCTGTACTGGGTGATGAGCCAAATGTATTGTTTAGGTACATGCAAATAAATATATGTGCCAAAAGATATACCTCTCTCTCTCTTTAATTATACATCAGAACGATGCACTTGTTCATCTCCCTAGTAAAAAACTTTAGTGATTCTAAAAATAGCTATAATACCAGTTTTGACAAATTCAGACAAAAGGCTAAACTGTATACCATAGTTTGTGGCTTTGACCCTCATAAATATCATTTTTAAAAATGTACCTTTCTTTAAACTATTGACAAAATATGGTTAATGACAAACCTGGTCAAAATTAAGTCCTCAAAAATTCCATTCTTTTATTTGATCTCTTTTTGTAATTTTTACAATTTAGTCTATTCTGTAAAGGGGGGAGAGATATCAAATAATTTAATTAAAAAGGCATATATTGGATCAAAATATCATTTATTTTACCAATATTTTAGTTGGCTGAACGCTAACCTTTATCAAGATGTTAAAACGTATTTAATGTGTAATAACATGTTATAACACCTTGATAAAGGTTGGCGTTCAGCCAACTGAAATATTGGTAAAATAAATGATATTTTGATCCAATATATGCCTTTTTAATTAAAGATTTATTTATGGATTGCTCTATTTACAATAGAATATATTGTTATAATAAACTAAGATCACTTCTACATTTTATAATTTTTTTTGGTTCAAAGAAAGAAACTAACTGTAATTAAAGTTGATTGCTAACATTTAATATATTTTATAGACATTTTAAAATTGATACACTCATGGATAAATTTTAACGAAGTTTCATATTTTAAGTAATAAACCACTCCTTATTTGTTTATATAACGGTGTATTTCCCAAACATGTAAATCCGAGCGTTCTCCTTTAGAAAATAATAATGAATTTAATAAAATTATAATTAAAATAAAATATATATACAGGCTAGAAGGTACAGCTTCCTTAAGTTTTGCCCCTGAGTGTACATTGCTAAAGAAAACAAAAATAAAAAGCAATTTAACTATATAATTGCAACAGTGACGAATGCGACATGCCATCGATATTTGATCCCTAGCCTCACGCAACACTCGCCGAACACGTTTTCTTCACATCAGAAAAAGAAAATTATCAACAAAAAGATTCGATTTTTTGTCACTTTTTTTCCTTTAGGCTCCAAACATGGTCTAAGAGGTTGGTAGGGCTGTAGATCTCGGGGTCAAAACAGTCATCAAGTTAATTCTGGACAAGGCCCTACCTGGTACCATTCTCTTTTACCCTTTTACCTCTTTTACCCCTATTGAACACCACTATGGTTTCCAACTTGAAAAAAAATATATATATAACAAGTAAATAGCTTAACTCTCGCCAACACGTCTTAAAAGTATCTTATCTACGACCTAATCCCCGGCATTTATTCCGAAACTAGCCGAATGACCCGGGCAACGCCCGTTGTTTTACCCGATTGAATGTTTTGATTCAAATACTATTTGTTACAATTATAAATTGGCGCCTTAAATAATTGCATATGTTAGTTAATAACTATAGCCTATGTGCTTTATCTGTCTATGTACTGTAGGCTTCCGTAGGCGTCTCATACTGGGAAAAAGAAAGAGAGGATTCCATTTAGTTATTAACTAATATATGCATTTATTTAAGGAACGACCCGCTCCAACACAATAGTTACAAAAACCAAAAAGCGAGTGGGGGGGGGCAAAGTCAAAAACAAAGTGTCTCGCGTTGTGGCGGCGCCATCGTAGCCAACCAATAGGAGAGCGCCATTCCAAAAAAAAAAAAAGCAAACGATGACAGAGATGATGACGCTCGTAACTGTATATAGAATAAGGAATACATTTTAAAAGAGAAGTACCTCTTTTTTGGTACATGAATACCATCCTACCGCAATTTTATGTTATAAGGATATATATGCAAAAACGTTTTAAAATATATGAGAAGAAATAATTTTTTTTAAACAGGTCCTTTACTGTTTAAATGAACAATTAAAGGTTGCAGAGCGCCATCTATCGGAATAAATACCAACGAAAATATTATTTAATTTTAGTGTTGAGCATCGTTTTAATATCCTTTCTCGGTCCAACAAGGAAAGCAAACCACGTGCGGGCACTTCTCAGCAGGCTGTAAGTTTTCAGTTCCAGTTTAAAATAACTTTATTAGGTTCACAGTTCAAAAGGAGTAACCCAGTTCATCATCTTTACAATAATGTGGAGGGAGGAAATATACAATGTGGTTAATTTACAATTATATCACAAATATGTTATGGCGCCAATGTCTTTAGGTCCGGAACTTGGGGGGGGGGGGGGGGTCATGTTTTTAGAGAGTTTTTTCCTGGTTGTTTGATATTTGAAGTACATTTCTTCTTTCTCCACTTTTCGTCATTTGGGCTTAGTTGAAATGAAGGTTGCCTCGGTGTTAAGTTCTTTTTTTTTTCCTTGTGTCGCATTTGTATTTGGTGGCAGTCTTGAAGGTGTGGTTTTCGAAATTTTCGGATTTTCATAAAGCTGCTAGGGTTCAAAGTCTTTAGCCCACCAAGGAGAGTCTATGCACTTCTTTATGAAAAAGAAAAGGGAATTTTGAAGCCAAATTTGCGTAAGTTTGCTCAAACATATGAATACAGATTAATTTTTCGTTTGAGTGCCCGGAACATTTTCATCGTTTTAAATGCCTGATCTATTTTGAATCTGTTTTGCAAATGTTTGAGCGAATTTCGCAAATTTGGCCTTTATTCTATTTTCTTGTTTCATAAATAACAGTTTGACCATCCTTGGTGGGACAAAAAATTACAGCAATGCATCGCGTTGATGGCTTCTCTTGATAATCCGAAAAATAATATTTTGGCTGATATTTAGGAATAAAATTAGTTTATATTTTTATTCCGCGACAGTAGCACTTTGTCATCTTTAAATGTCAATTGAGGCAGTTAGGGCTGTGCGTGTAAAAATGGTTCGTGCATATAAAATATCTCGATTATATAATATTGCCTTGTGTACAACACTCCGACACTAGACGTTCAATCCAGTGCTCAAATTTAGCGGAGACTTCCGAGTTTCGCCACAAGTGAATGTTCTCTCATTTTCCCAATTGCTTACAAAAATAACCCGTGACCACCAGTATGGTAGTGGTCCGATGTTTATTCGGCGACACAATAGCTCAGCTAGGCCGCCAGTACCGTAGTGGCCCGGTGTTTATTCGGCGACACAATAGCGCAGCTAGGCCGCCAGTACCGTAGTGGCCCGGTGTTTATTCGGCGACACAATAGCGCAGCTGGGCCGCCAGTACCGTAGTGGCCCGGTTGTTTATTCGGCGACACAATAGCTCAGCTAGGCCGCCAGTACCGTAGAGGCCCGGTGTTTATTCGGCGACACAATAGTGCAGTTAGGCCGCCAGTACCGTAGTGGCCCGGTTTTTATTCGGCGACACAATAGCTCAGCTGGGCCGCCAGTACCGTAGTGGCCCGGTTTTTATTCGGCGACACAATAGCTCAGCTGGGCCGCCAGTACCGTAGTGGCCCGGTGTTTATTCGGCGACACAATAGTGCAGCTAGGCCGCCAGTACCGTAGTGGCCCGGTGTTTATTCTGCGGCACAATAGTGCAGCTAGGCCGCCAGTACCGTAGTGGCCCGGTGTTTATTCTGCGGCACAATAGCTCAGCTAGGCCGCCAGTACCGTAGTGGCCCGGTGTTTATTCTGCGGCACAATAGCTCAGCTAGGCCGCCAGTACCGTAGTGGCCCGGTGTTTATTCGGCGACACAATAGCGCAGCTAGGCCGCCAATACCGTAGTGGCCCGGTGTTTATTCGGCGACACAATAGCTCAGCTAGGCCGCCAGTACCGTAGTGGCCCGGTGTTTATTCGGCGGCACAATAGCTCAGCTAGGCCGCCAGTACCGTAGTGGCCCGGTGTTTATTCGGCGACACAATAGTGCAGCTAGGCCGCCAGTACCGTAGTGGCCCGGTGTTTATTCGGCGGCACAATAGCTCAGCTAGGCCGCCAGTACCGTAGTGGCCCGGTGTTTATTCGGCGACACAATAGCTCAGCTAGGCCGCCAGTACCGTAGTGGCCCGGTGTTTATTCGGCGACACAATAGCTCAGCTAGGCCGCCAGTACCGTAGTGGCCCGGTGTTTATTCGGCGACACAATAGTGCAGCTAGGCCGCCAGTACCGTAGTGGCCCGGTGTTTATTCGGCGACACAATAGTGCAGCTGGGCCGCCAGTACCGTAGTGGCCCCGTGTTTATTCGGCGACACAATAGTGCAGTTAGGCCGCCAGTACCGTAGTGGCCCGGTTTTTATTCGGCGACACAATAGCTCAGCTGGGCCGCCAGTACCGTAGTGGCCCGGTTTTTATTCGGCGACACAATAGCTCAGCTGGGCCGCCAGTACCGTAGTGGCCCGGTGTTTATTCGGCGACACAATAGTGCAGCTAGGCCGCCAGTACCGTAGTGGCCCGGTGTTTATTCTGCGGCACAATAGTGCAGCTAGGCCGCCAGTACCGTAGTGGCCCGGTGTTTATTCTGCGGCACAATAGCTCAGCTAGGCCGCCAGTACCGTAGTGGCCCGGTGTTTATTCGGCGGCACAATAGCTCAGCTAGGCCGCCAGTACCGTAGTGGCCCGGTGTTTATTCGGCGGCACAATAGCTCAGCTAGGCCGCCAGTACCGTAGTGGCCCGGTGTTTATTCGGCGACACAATAGTGCAGCTAGGCCGCCAGTACCGTAGTGGCCCGGTGTTTATTCGGCGACACAATAGTGCAGCTGGGCCGCCAGTACCGTAGTGGCCCGGTGTTTATTCGGCGACACAATAGTGCAGCTGGGCCGCCAGTACCGTAGTGGCCCGGTGTTCATTCGGCGGCACAATAGCTCAGCTGGGCCGCCAGTACCGTAGTGGCCCGGTGTTTATTCGGCGACACAATAGTGCAGCTAGGCCGCCAGTACCGTAGTGGCCCGGTGTTTATTCGGCGACACAATAGCTCAGCTAGGCCGCCAGTACCGTAGTGGCCCGGTGTTTATTCGGCGGCACAATAGCTCAGCTAGGCCGCCAGTACCGTAGTGGCCCGGTGTTTATTCGGCGACACAATATTGCAGCTGGGTCGCCAGTACCGTAGTGGCCCGGTGTTTATTCGGCGACACAATATTGCAGCTGGGCCGCCAGTACCGTAGTGGCCCGGTGTTTATTCGGCGACACAATAGCTCAGCTAGGCCGCCAGTACCGTAGTGGCCCGGTGTTTATTCGGCGACACAATAGCTCAGCTAGGCCGCCAGTACCGTAGTGGCCCGGTGTTTATTCGGCGACACAATAGTGCAGCTGGGCCGCCAGTACCGTAGTGGCCCGGTGTTTATTCGGCGACACAATAGTGCAGCTGGGCCGCCAGCACCGTAGTGGCCCGGTGTTTATTCGGCGACACAATAGCTCAGCTGGGCCGCCAGCACCGTAGTGGCCCGGTGTTTATTCGGCGACACAATAGCTCAGCTGGGCCGCCAGTACCGTAGTGGCCCGGTGTTTATTCGGCGACACAATAGCTCAGCTGGGCCGCCAGTACCGTAGTGGCCCGGTGTTTATTCGGCGACACAATAGTGCAGCTGGGCCGCCAGTACCGTAGTGGCCCGGTGTTTATTCGGCGGCACAATAGCTCAGCTGGGCCGCTATTACCGTAGTGGTCCGGTGTTTATTCGGCGGCACAATAGCTCAGCTGGGCCGCTATTACCGTAGTGGCCCGGTGTTTATTCGGCGGCACAATAGCTCAGCTGGGCCGCTATTACCGTAGTGGCCCGGTGTTTATTCGGCGACACAATAGTGCAGCTAGGCCGCCAGTACCGTAGTGGCCCGGTGTTTATTCGGCGGCACAATAGCTCAGCTAGGCCGCCAGTACCGTAGTGGCCCGGTGTTTATTCGGCGGCACAATAGCTCAGCTAGGCCGCCAGTACCGTAGTGGCCCGGTGTTTATTCGGCGGCACAATAGCTCAGCTAGGCCGCCAGTACCGTAGTGGCCCGGTGTTTATTCGGCGGCACAATAGCTCAGCTAGGCCGCCAGTACCGTAGTGGCCCGGTGTTTATTCGGCGGCACAATAGCTCAGCTAGGCCGCCAGTACCGTAGTGGCCCGGTGTTTATTCGGCGACACAATAGTGCAGCTGGGCCGCCAGTACCGTAGTGGCCCGGTGTTTATTCGGCGACACAATAGTGCAGCTGGGCCGCCAGTACCGTAGTGGCCCGGTGTTTATTCGGCGACACAATAGTGCAGCTGGGCCGCCAGTACCGTAGTGGCCCGGTGTTTATTCGGCGACACAATAGTGCTGCTGGGCCGCCAGTACCGTAGTGGACCGGTGTTTATTCGCGACACAATAGTGCAGCTGGGCCGCCAGTACCGTAGTGGACCGGTGTTTATTCGCGACACAATAGTGCAGCTGGGCCGCCAGTACCGTAGTGGCCCGGTGTTTATTCGCGACACAATAGCTCAGCTGGGCCGCCAGTACCGTAGTGGCCCGGTGTTTATTCGGCGACACAATAGCTCAGCTGGGCCGCCAGTACCGTAGTGGCCCGGAGTTTATTCGGCGACACAATAGTGCAGCTGGGCCGCCAGTACCGTAGTGGCCCGGTGTTTATTCGGCGACACAATAGTGCAGCTGGGCCGCCAGTACCGTAGTGGCCCGGAGTTTATTCGGCGACACAATAGTGCAGCTGGGCCGCCAGTACCGTAGTGCCCCGGTGTTTATTCGCGACACAATAGCTCAGCTAGGCCGCCAGTACCGTAGTGACCCGGTGTTTATTCGGCGGCACAATAGCTCAGCTGGGCCGCCAGTACCGTAGTGGCCCGGTGTTTATTCGGCGGCACAATAGCTCAGCTGGGCCGCCAGTACCGTAGTGGTCCGGTGTTTATTCGGCGGCACAATAGCTCGGCTGGGCCGCCAGTACCGTAGTGGTCCGGTGTTTATTCGGCGGCACAATAGTGCGGCTGGGCCGCCAGTACCGTAGTGGCCCGTTGTTTATTCGGCGGCACAATAGTGCAGCTAGGCCGCCAGTACCGTAGTGGCCCGGTGTTTATTCGGCGACACAATTGCTCAGCTAGGCCGCCAGTACCGTAGTGGCCCGGTGTTTATTCGGCGGCACAATAGCTCAGCTAGGCCGCCAGTACCGTAGTGGCGCGGTGTTTATTCGGCGACACAATAGTGCAACTAGGTCGCCAGTACCGTAGCCGTAGTGGCCCGGTGTTTATTCGGCGACACAATAGTGCAGCTGGGCCGCCAGTACCGTAGTGGCCTGTTGTTTATTCGGTGACACAATAGTGCGGCTAGGCCGCCAGTACCGTAGTGGCCCGGGGTTTATTCGGTGACACAATAGTGCAGCTGGGCCGCCAGTACCGTAGTGGCCCGGGGTTTATTCGGTGACACAATTGTGCAGCTAGGCCACCAGTACCGTAGTGGCCCGGTGTTTATTCGGTGACACAATAGTGCAACTAGGCCACCAGTACCGTAGTGGCCCGTTGTTTATTCGGTGACACAATAGCTCAGCTAGGCCGCCAGTACCGTAGTGGCCCGGGGTTTATTCGGCGACACAATAGCTCAGCCAGGCCGCCAGTACCGTAGTGGTCCGTTGTTTATTCGGTGACACAGAGTGACACAATAACGCGGCGCGGCCACTAGCACCGAAGTGGCCCGGTGTTTTTCCCCTGCAGGCCACGCCCGCCGCACCGCCCTCAGTCGTCAATCTTTGTCCGCTGTTTGTCGCAGCTGCCTCACACCCTATCGAGTGGTAGTTTCCTCACAATTTGTTTTCCCTTGGAACCTCATAAATAGGATCCACGTAAAGGGTGAAAATACCTTACAACAATGAACCAATAGAATGTTGCACCAAATTACAAAGTAACTATTGGCAAAGAGCCTCACATGAAAACATGAAAAATGCAACATTTGGCAATAATTATCCTGATATAAAAGAAACATGTTTTGATTCACCTTTAAAATAATGGAGTGTTGAAACTATATAAAATTATCTTGTTAATTTTTTTAAAATTACGTTTAATATGATTTCCTGATTATTTCGGATACTATAACGTCATCGATGTTTTCCCACTAAATTATACTTTTTATCCATTCACATATTGATTTCTTTCCTCCCAGGTCGCCAATAAACTTCTCCAGATACCGTAGTCGGTCTCTCTTTTTTCATAAGTCTTGTTTCAGTAGTCTACCTGTACTGAAACCCATAAGAATGGTATCAAGTAAATTTGCAGAGATCTTTGAATAAGAAATGGAAGAAATTCCCGTTTTCATTTTTTTGCCAGCCATGTAATCCTGGGCTGATTTACAGAAATGGCTCGTAGCTTGAGCTTGATGGGTCAATACTCATTTTCTCTCGATTTCATGCAAATTAAGGATATCCTTTCCAAAATATTCCGAATCTTCAGCAAAAGCAAGCGACACAACCGTGAAGCCTTCCCAAAACTCTCCCAGACTTCGCGCCCTTAAATCATTTTACCATAATAAACCCTACATGAGCGGTTACATTCATTGAGGTGAACTCAAGCTTTTTTTAAGGTAACAATGCGTTTCAATTTTCACCGGTTAAATGATTGTCATATAGCTCTGTCTCTTTTCTTCCCTTTCATGGATGTGCTTCAGTGATTTTCAGTTATATTGTCAAATATATATTCATGCTGTAGTGTTTCTTTGCTAGAAAGTGTTTTCTTTAGAGACATATTGAAACTCTTGATGTAACGTGGTTGTCAAATGGTTCACAGTCTGCTTCGATTTGTTTTCTTATTTACTGCACGATCGAAATTGAACATAAGGAATAAAAGAGACTTTTCCCTTAAAGAATTATCTTTTATTTATAATATTTTCCAAAGGGATTATAATATAAATAAGAAATTACACCTTTTTTTAAAGCTAATTGCCCGAATTTGCACAAGCTTTAATATTTTACATTGTATATTTTAATATCATTAGAAGAAGAAAAAAATCTTCCTAATACATCCGAAATATTTAGGAATGTGTTAATTTTTATTTCAATATTTATACTGAAGGGTTCTAAGAAGATTGGAGTTTTAATTTAAAAAGAAGAAGAAAATTATCGCCTGCGCATAGTTCTACAGCGCTTCAAAATCGTTATTTTAAAAGTGAATCTCCCTCTTTACATATGTAATATTCATATATAAATATATGCAAATGTTAAAACCCATCAAAATATTTTGGCCGTTATAATAAATATTTGTAAATGCATTGTTTGGCACACAAACTGTCATTTCTTGATATTTCAGGGATTTAGTTTTACCTGTCCACATCATCTCTATTTGTCTTCGTCGGTGGAATATCTGCTCGACTGTACTTATGTAAATAATATCTTATAAGTTGGTAAGACGGGCTTCAATAAGATTGTTTGGATCATCCTGCCAATTTGATCTAAACCGAGAGTCTGGATAACTAATGTTTACTATCCTCTCTAAAGTTGAGTGCAATTGATAAAGAAAGACGTAAATTCTACAATTAACATTTAAAATGTATTAAGAGAGAGTGGCAGGAATTTAATTTTTTAAAATCAGTTTTATCATATTGTTTTATGTTTATCTTATTTTTCAGACGGAAAAATGCAATTGGAGAGAGATTGAGATTGAAGCTTCTTTATTAAAACGTTCATATAAGATTATATATGCACATAAGCCTTTATTAAGACATTCCGTCTTATACAGACGATTCTCCTGTTAGAAATGAATCTAAAAAGAAATGAGAAGCAGGGGAAGAAATTGAATCCTCGCTCAGAAAATAGAAAAATAAGAAAAGGAAAGAATATCTATATACAAAAGTTGAGACTATATACATCGTTTTTCGTGCATAGAACACAATGAAGAAGTAGACTATTGAGTAAATGGTTGCATCTTGTGAAGAAAAAAATATTTATACACAGTTGTGTTACTTTGTTTGGCCTTTTTATATAAGATTATATAATAATAAATATAGATAAATAAATGTAAAATATAAAATTGATAAATATACATAACACGATAACCGAAAACACGATACAATAATTCGCCAAAAGAACATGAATCAAAATATGATCAAATACTATTTTAGATAATTTAATAAAAATTCTGTAGATATAAAATGTTCATGTTTACTATTGTTGTTCAAATATGAACACAAACCCTTTTTGAAATATCTATCAAATAAAAGAACAAATAAATAAATATAGACTTCTGAGATGTAACTAAGGAAGCAAGGAATACGTGTTAAGTCATAGCTATCATTACAAGATGTGCATCTGGTTTTCATTATTGTCATTCAGAAGAGATTTCTCTATTTGATGGATTTTGGGTGGGCTAAGGGAACGGTATATTATAAATTTCCGGAATATTTATTCTTCTGTTAATACTATTGTGCTCTCTTGATACTATGGATTTTATGATGAGTCTCTGTTGGAGTAATGGGTCTTTGGTTCTGATAGTTAAAAGAGATGACCTGTTTCTCTTACATGATATACTAGAGATATACTGTCTTGGTTTCAGATATTTCGTTGATGTTCTGATATTCTTATATTCAAATTTCTGCTGGTTTCACCTACGCATTTGGTTTTGCATTCGTTGCATTCTATGGAGTATATGGCAATAATTATGAAATTCAATTTAGAAGGCAAACCAAAAAAAAAAGCCACACACATATAAATGAAATTTCCAAAAACATTTTGTGCACAATAACTGAGTGGTTGTATATAATAGGAAAGGTTAGCAGGAAGTATCAGAACTCTTAGGATTTAGAACCTGAAATCTTCCTAACGTTTGAACTCGTCCTGACCATCGTCGTGCAGCGGCATGTTTGGCCTCTGAAACTTCCCCGCCTTGACCTTCGCCTTTGTTTGCTCCCTCCATTTGTTGAACTGACGACCGCCGATCATAATGACAGAAGCTGTATTCCCACTGACGTAGTTTGGACGGATTATTTCCGATCAACATACTGACAGAAGCTGTGTTCCCACTGACGTAGTTTGGACGGACGACCACCGATCAACATACTGACAGAAGCTGTGTTCCCACTGACGTAGTTTGGACGGACAACCACCGATCAACATACTGATAGAAGCTGTATTCCCACTGACGTAGTTTGGACGGACGACCACCGATCAACATACTGACAGAAGCTGTGTTCCCACTGACGTAGTTTGGATGGACGACCACTGATCAACATACTGACAGAAGCTGTGTTCCCACTGACGTAGTTTGGACGGACGACCACCGATCAACATACTGACAGAAGCTGTGTTCCCACTGACGTAGTTTGGACGGATTATTGCCGATCAACATACTGACAGAAGCTGTGTTCCCACTGACGTAGTTTGGACGGATTATTGCCGATCAACATACTGACAGAAGCTGTGTTCCCACTGACGTAGTTTGGACGGACAACCACCGATTAACATACTGACAGAAGCTGTGTTCCCACTGACGTAGTTTGGACGGACAACCACCGATTAACATACTGACAGAAGCTGTGTTCCCACTGACGTAGTTTGTACGGACGACCCCCGATCAACATACTGACAGAAGCTGTGTTCCGGCTGACGTAGTTTGGACGGACAACCACCGATCAACATACTGACAGAAGCTGTGTTCCCACTGACGTAGTTTGTACGGACGACCACCGATCAACATACTGACAGAAGCTGTGTTCACACTGACGTAGTTTGGACGGACGACCACCGATCAACATACTGACAGAAGCTGTGTTCCCGCTAACGTAGTTTGGACGGACGACCACCGATCAACATACTGACAGAAGCTGTGTTCCCGCTAACGTAGTTTGGACGGACGACCACCGATCAACATACTGACAGAAGCTGTGTTCCCGCTAACGTAGTTTGGACGGACGACCACCGATCAACATACTGACAGAAGCTGTGTTCCCGCTAACGTAGTTTGGACGGACGACCACCGATCAACATACTGACAGAAGCTGTGTTCCCGCTAACGTAGTTTGGACGGACGACCACCGATCAACATACTGACAGAAGCTGTGTTCCCACTGACGTAGTTTGGACGGACGACCACCAATCAACGCCGACAGAAACAAAATTCAATCAAATATATATTTAGTTGAATTAGGCCCTTTTAATATTTCGTCACTGCTCCATAACGTTAGCGTGTTAATTCAATGGAATGAGTTCACCCAAGAGACGGATCCATCACATAAAAATCAGAGTTGATATGGCAAGAAGGAAACCTCCAAGGATCAGTTTGATGTCAAACACTGTCGATGAAATATTTACAAAATTTTAAACTTAGAAATATTGCAATTACCAAGTGCCCTCAAAATAATTTTATAAAGACAAGTGTAAAAGTAATTTATGAAGGCTCATTTGACTTTGCACCTATATTCACAACGAATTCAAATGTTCAAAATCAGAACCGTCCTCCACACGAGGTATCCCCGCCCGGAGCATTCCTCCCCGCCGGCCCCTCCACCATTCCAGTTTTCTCCGCCACCGCCGCTCCCCCCCAAACCCGCCCGACTGGTTGTTGCCAGAGGGCTGGAAGTTGCTGTCGCCCATGGCGGGACGTCACAGTCCCCGAAGCCCCGCAGGCTCTACTGAAGATGACGGTCCCCCATCCTCTCCGCTTTCGTCCAAGAATGAGCTCCCCTCTGCGTTCAGCCTCATGGATACCACCTCCCCAGAGGTAAGAACCCTAGCATGCTGAGAAGATCCTGAACTGAAACCTAATCTCTTCCTTGTTGCCCAGTTATGTGTGTCTTGTTTATAAGTAGCGAATTTTTTGTTTTGGTTTTTGTTTATAATCATTTATCAACTCATTCTAAGCGTGGGCAAAAAAAAAAAAAAAAAAAACAACAAGGAAGAGAACATTGTAGTCGTCCCTAGTTTTGTATACGGCGTTAATGCCACTAAACATCCCCCCAACTAAAGTCTATTTTACCTGAAATGTTTTTCTTCAACAGGCGCGTATATTTCGCTATTTAAAAAATAATCAAATTAGGCATGCGATTACCGCGAGTAGCTTGTAATTATACTCATTTGTTGTTTGGTCTTTCTAATTGAGCTTCCTTTTCGAAAATCACAAAGCTAAATATACAGTTTTTCTCCAAGTATAAACCAGATTCTAATTCTTAGATTAGATCTTTAACTTACCACGTAAACATTGTAACTGTAAGAAATTTAAAAGTATTAGAATTTGTGTAACATTGAATATACCATCTTAATGTTCAGAGTTATAAGGGAAAATCTTTCACGTTACAAAAGATAACAAAGTTTGTAATATCTGAGGCTACAACTGGCGTATCTCGGTCGCTTGCCTCATGGCCTTGTGGCGCTCAGAGCCAACTCGTAGCTTCCCACTGGGTCGTTAGATTGGGCCATTCAGCTTTAGTATGATGACACACATATCAACTATCGCTATAGCAAGGCTATATTGAACTCATGAACTCGAAGTACGGTAGAACCTGATGTGTACAGGTACAATGCCACTTGGTATTGAACCTTCCATCCACCAAACCAAATAGTTGTTAGTTCAAGCGACTGCTCCTTTCCCATGATAGGAAACACGCTCTTGATCATCGGCGTGATCTAATCCCGGCATGTGGTAATCAGTGCCTCATGCAATATCGAAGAGATACCTGAAGTCTTGAGTAAAACACAGCTTGGGTTTGTTGCATCACACCCAACTTTCAGCGTTCTGCCCTCGATCATCGAATCGAAAAATCGTTTTTCATTTCTCAGCTGTGTTGATCAGGACTGAACATGAATACCTACTTAATTCTTTCAAGCCTTCTGATTCTCCAACTCCCAGAGCTAATCTAAATAGGCAATCATGAATCAGAGAACCCTTCAGATGAACATTATTTAAAAAAGCAAATATTAAGAGTAATTATCCATTTTATAGCTTGGTGAATCTGGGTTTGTTAGGCCTATTTTGTGGGATTATGTGAGCCCTACTTTTTTCACTTTCTTCTTATCTGAATAAAAGGAACTTACTTGTCAAGATATATTTTGAATATGCATATTCTCAATCTTCAGTACAAAATTTTGTTGTCCTTTTCACACAAGCATACACCATTTATTTAGACTATATGAGAATATTCCGCAAAACTTCAACTTAAATAAACCAAAAAAAATCACCGAAGATTTTATACCAAACGTATAAACCCAGCTGACCATTCCTTCCAATAATGATATGTAAATAAGGACATTGTCTTAGTAGACAGCTTTGTTCACATGGCCGAAGTGAGAGCCGGGAAAGGATGACCAACAATTTAGTAATCCCTGAAATAAACAAGAGTAGAAATTTGGGCAAGAAGGTAAAGAAGTGTAAACAAGCGTTTCGATCAAAGTGCCATCAAGTCTCCCGCAGGTGTTAAAGAGAATAAATTAACAGTTCCCCTCTCTCACTCCCTGAGTGGAGGGCGACTTTCCTGGTACCTGCTGGGAAATACTTGTTTACACTTTGTTGCTAGTGTACTCCTTTTGCTTTGCTATTTGAGGATCTCGTTTCGTTTTAGTAGAGTTTTACACTCTTGGACAAAACTAAAAGATGTGTAAAGTCGACGGTCGTCTTTTTATTATTTTTATTTTTAATAAAACAGAGATAATTTTGTTCACACTTGGTTATCTCGTGGGTCACTGTGTATCAAATATCTTTCATAGTTATTTTCTGAATACCCGATATACATGCTAAAAGGTACAACTTCTTTAGGTTTTGTGCATAAGTGTAACTACACGCAACTATGAACTTGTTCATTAATTTAAACACAGAACTATCTCTCTGCCAAACAATTAAATTTTTATTTTCAGCGCTAACTTTACTTTTAAATACAAATTGCTTCATACGGCTACTGAACGGGATGGTCGCCTCTGATGACCCTCCCAACAATATCTTCCGTTGTAGAAACTTGGCTACTGAACGGTCACCACTGATAGCCCTCCCAACAATATCTTCCGTTGTAGAAACTTGGTTACTGAACGGTCACCACTGATGACTCTCCCAACAATATCTTCCGTTGTAGAAACTTGGCTACTGAACGGTCACCACTGATGACTCTCCCAACAATATCTTCCGTTGTAGAAATTTGACTACTAAACGGAACTATAACAATGATGACCTTCCCAACAATATCTTCCGTTGTAGAAACTTGGCTACTGAACGGTCACCACTGATGACTCTCCCAACAATATCTTCCGTTGTAGAAACTTGGTTACTGAACGGTCACCACTGATGACTCTCCCAACAATATCTTCCGTTGTAGAAACTTGGCTACTGAACGGTCACCACTGATGACTCTCCCAACAATATCTTCCGTTGTAGAAACTTGGCTACTGAACGGTCACCACTGATGACTCTCCCAACAATATCTTCCGTTGTAGAAATTTGACTACTAAACGGAACTATAACAATGATGACCCTCCCAACAATATCTTCCGTTGTAGAAACTTGGCTACTGAACGGTCACCACTGATAGCCCTCCCAACAATATCTTCCGTTGTAGAAACTTGGTTACTGAACGGTCACCACTGATGACTCTCCCAACAATATCTTCCGTTGTAGAAACTTGGCTACTGAACGGTCACCACTGATGACTCTCCCAACAATATCTTCCGTTGTAGAAATTTGACTACTAAACGGAACTATAACAATGATGACCTTCCCAACAATATCTTCCGTTGTAGAAACTTGGCTACTGAACGGTCACCACTGATGACTCTCCCAAAAATATCTTCCGTTGTAGAAATTTGGCTACTGAACGGTCACCACTGATGACTCTCCCAACAATAACTTCTGTTGTAGAAACTTGGCTACTGAACGGAACGGTCACCACTGATGACACTTCCAACAATATCTTCCGTTGTAGAAACTTGGCTACTGAACGGGGCGGTCACCACTGATCACTCTCCCAACAATATCTTCCGTTGTAGAAACTTGGCTACTGAACGGGACGGTCATTACTGATGGCCTTTCCTCCGTTGTAGAAAATTTGCCTTACAACGGAAGCGTAGCTTTGCGAATATAATAATTAAATTTACATTTTTTTCCTATTAATACACATATTAGATGACTTTAACTTTGAAAAAACTCATCAAACACACAAGCCAGTTTATTTGGCACCAGTTTTACTCTCTTGCGTTCCCATCTGACGACGCATGCGTGGTTTCACCTTTTTTCTGTCCTCACTGTTTTGCGAGAACAGACGTTCAGAAGCCGGAAGAAGCCCGCCGACCAAGCAATCGTGAATTTTTTAAGAAGGAGAAAAATAGCGCCGCGTTGTCAACGAGGTTGGTTTCGTGCACGTATAGAATTAAATTAAAACAGATATTTAGTTTGTGCTACTAATAAAATTAGGTTTTACAATATAGATGTCAGCTTTTCTAGTAAAGTATTGAGAAATATGTATATTTGAGACGCTCTATTCCATGAATCTTGTGTTAAGTTACATTATGACGTTCTATTCAGTATCTGATACAAGGAGAACGAAAAAAAAAACATCTTATGTGAAAAAATAATAATAAAAATGACGCTGCCATCTAAAAAGCTCATGTGAGCGTAGTCAGGATATTTATTTTTTTTTACGATTTCAACATTTCTAGACATTTAATGTGTAAAAATACATTACTTGCCTTTTTTTTCACTTTATTCCATATATTTGTTTTGGTAAATTTCTAACGCGCGTGAATAATTTTTTAATAATTTAAGAAATTTTAAAATATCAAAATTGGTGCGCTTGAAAAGAATCCTATTTCTGTAGTTATATACACTCATGGACAAAACATAAGGAAGTTTTACCTTTAACCAGTATATCGGAATTCGGACAAAAATCTGAAATATATTTGATACACAGTGAGTTTTATTGAAGACACACGAGATAACCAAATGTGAACAAAATTACCTCTGTTTCTTTCAAAATAAAATAAAAATAGATGACCGGCGATATAAAATATTTTCTACTCTTTCTTAAGTTTTCCATGAGTGCATATGATAGATATGCATTATAAAATGGTATGTATGGTACAATCCATTCTGGATGGATAGGCAACGTATCGTGGCCAGCTAATTGGCAAGGTAGTAGTGTCGCGTGTAGCCAGGCAACCGTTTAAGTGCAGGCTCCACGGTTGGCTTGCGCTCAGCCTGGCTGAAAGTTGTCCGCTACATCTCCACTTAGGACCGGGGCAAAAAACACTTTGAGGCAATTACTCTAACAATGCCAATTTAGGCCAGTCTCTCCGGACAAAAACTTTCCTAAATTACACCAATCTATGTTGCCAACTCTACGTTAAGCGCGCTTAGTCAGGGAATTGTCAGAAAGGTAAAATAAACTCAACAGAATGTGTGCAGCTGCACCTTCAAACCGACAAACACGCTTGACTCAAACCAATAAACTCAATTCAACAAGAACTTCTAAAAGTGCATGAAATTACTGCAAATTGGAAAATTTCAAATATTATTATGCTACTTATACGAATATTAATTACCTATTCAATACACTCAAAAACCAAACATCTCTTAGCAATTGAACTGTTTCAAATTTGCCTTCCCAATATCTAGTTCAATACGCAATATTTCATTGAATTTTTCATGCAAAATATTCATAGAACCAATTGAAGAGCGGGAGAAAATTCCACTGTCAATAAGTACACGCTTGTTCGGCGGTACATATACTAAAATTGGAACACTGTCAATAAGTATGCTCAATTGAAAGGCAATAACCCGTCATTCATACACAAGAACTACAAGGACTAAGCATAAAGTTTTATTTTACAAATAATACAAATTTCTACTGCTTTTACTGTTCTTTACTTTGTAAAATAAATCTCAGTGCTTAGTGGTTTTATAATTTGTGTATAGAGGCGTGTTATTGCATTTCAATTAATATATGTCAAACTGGCCTCGTCCTTATTGTTTACGGAAGAGAATTGCTCGATACAAATATTTATATGTAAATTCTACTGTCCTAAAAGCTTATATCCCTAGCTTTATAAAATACCTTATTTGAAATTATATCCATTATTTTCGCATTTATAAGCAGGATGTTACAATACAGTATTAGAGCTTTAAAAAGCGGTCTGGTAGATTAAATAGGCGAAACCGCTGGAAGAGTTAACCACTGATGAACCAAGCTCTCTCATTATTTTTCATCTCAGTAAGAACAATATAAGCTTGTATTATTTGTGGATGAAATCTTCGTGCCTATTGATTTGGTTTCAAGTGTGCTCAATGTAAAGCCACTAAACAAACTATAAATAAAGAAAAAGGAATCTCCTTATTGTGCAACTCAAAGTTGCTGATGGCTCGCATATGTATTTGTATTTGTCCCATTCTGGAATAATTAAAAATCAACGAATAGTTTATATTTATTCCGACAGATGGCGCAAGCCATCAGCAACTTTCATTTTCACGATAAGGATATGCTTTTTTCATAATTTATCCACCTTTATCCCAGTACAATTTCACATTTGTACTATTTTTTCAAACAATCAATAGATTCGCAAGAATTAAGAAGCCTTGTCCCCTCAGACGTCAAAGGAATTAGTTCAAAAGCCTTTGACCTTCTAAAAAAATAAGATATATAATCTTCTAGCAACAATGGCTGACATCTAGTTTATCTCTAGTTAGAGTGAACCCAGCAATATCTACGGAAACACTTTCCCATTCTTGTAAATTGGATCTAAATTGGTCGTTCTTCAATGCCATAAATCTTCCTATTTTACATACGGTGGTAAAATATCAGAAATATCTGAATACAGAATAAAAAGAAGATATATACACTCTGCATCTCTAGAGATATTCTATGGAACAACTCTTACAGGACACTTCTTGAAGCACGCACATTTTTGCAATTTCACAATTTCCTGCAATGACTTTGTTATGAGCTACAGTGAAAAACTCAACAGGAATATTTAAACATTATTATGAGAGAGACAATGGAAAGGGAAATATTCAAAGCGCAATAGTAATTATTTTTTACTAGATGAGATTTGTATAGTACTTCGGTGGAATACAAATCCCTTAAATCTCCTAATTACCTTTGAATAAATAATAATAATAGCAATTTTAGGCTGAAAGTTTAGTTTTGGTAATAAGAAATCTCGGTTAAAAATAAAAAGCCACTTTCTGGAAATGATAACCCATTAATGTGTGTATGCAAAATATACAGCAAAACCTCTCTTTAGTGGACACCCCGCTAGCGAACACCTCTCTATAAAGGACGGTCTTCATTTGAATAATTACCATTTTTACTACTTAGTAACTCTCCAGTAAGAGGACATCTCTCCCTAAAAAACAGTTTGGCTCTGCAATTAGGTGTCCCTTACAGGGAAGTTCTACTGTATCTATTTTTTTCAAATGGTACACATTTCGCGATTATAATTATATTAAATTCACAATGAAATTTTTCACATTGCATTATTGACTATATATAGCTCAAATCGCTAGGTGTTATGGAATAAAAAGCTCAAAGGTAAACTTTAGCCAGCATCTAAGAAAATGCAGGAGCCTTTGGCTTGACTGTTTCCTTTGCTCGTTCCACATATTCTTAGACTTTTTAAACAGCATTTTCTTTGGTCACCCCTCGATTTCTTGAATATTTTATCTTTTACAAATCTTGGTTAGATTAGAAGGAAGGGCACCTTTCCAAAACCCTTTATGCCTCCTTCGGCATTTCTCCCCTGTTCTCGAATCACACTTTCTTCAGTCCGACGTCATCCTTAACTACAGGAATCTTTACTGAACATACCTAGATTCAAGTCTACCCCCTTGAATTTGGAAAAGTTAAAAAATCTCTTGGTACTATTCCAACAAGAGAGAACTCTAGGGAAAGCTATTCAAATAGCTATAATCTCTAAAACTCTTCCTCTCGTATGTAGGCTTTCTAGACTGTCAGGAAAAGCTGACATCATTGGTCATATATTGGTCAAATACACAGCTTTGATAGAGGTGCCGGTCAGCTCTTATAGGTGGATTTAAGTCGTTGTTTCTCTTAGTTATACTCATTTGTTCTTAAACCCCAAACCCCAGTTGATAACGTGCCAAGTTTGAAGGATGCCGATGCAGCCGAACGACATAAGAACCGTGAATCGACGCATCCGACATCTTTGATGTCTTCTTCTTGACTCGAGCCATTTCCAGCCAAATGGTTGCTAGTGGCCTACACCCATGTTTAAGAATACTGCCATTGATATCACAGCACAGATGACTCACAATGGTGTCGTGGACGACTATTTTTCCAACGATAGCAACCGCGTTACCGATGTGGTGACACGTCGAATTCGGTAACATCTGTGGAACGTCCAACCGCGCGACAACGCAGCCTCATGCTTTATGGCACCATCGCGCAAGATAACACCTAAGGTAGCAGGCCATTTCTAGTTCATATTCAGGTCACCATGAAGTCGTAACGATAAGTTGGTAACGTGTGAGACTCGATAACTTTCAAGATAACACTCGACCACATATTTCTCTCAACAGACAATGTTCTCTTCAAGATGTACAGATGCTTTCCTGACCGCAATACTCCTCGGATCTCTCACCAATCGAACAAGTAGAGAACGGGATAGGACCCCGCTTGTACACTCTGTTACAACCGCGTTCAAAAGGCGACATGTGGTTGAAAGCTCTCTCTCAGGAAGACATCCGTACTTACATTAAGTCTGTACGCAGTACTGTATCGCCGTTCACGGTGTGGTCCTACAACAAGCTGACCATGTGTCATTATACCTATGTTTTTTAAATCAACTTATTGTTCGATGCAGCCTCTCAATCTGTGTTAAGATAAAAATCCTAATAATAATATCAGACATTTTATTTCTTTATCACAAGAAATTTTAATAGAATGTTTTCAAAAAAAAAACTTCACATAATTTTAACAAAATGTTCTTATACAACTCAATCCCTACATTTTCTATTTGATGTGGGAGTTGAATGTGAGTGATATAGAGATGATTAATTTCTACCTTATTTTTACTGAAATTTTGACAATTCTTTGATTCGAACATTGCAAAAAAATAGTTTACAAACATTTTTAAATATTTTGATTCTATAAGCACAGACAAATCAAGTAGGTATTTTGTGAATTTTAAGAGAAATCGAATTAAAACGCAATATATCAATTCACTTCACACAATCTCTTATAGAAAAGTTAATAAATTTAAACGTCAATTGAGTCAATGTTTTTACTAATCCCTCCCATATCTTACAGGAAACTGTATATAAAACGGAGAGCATACAGACTAATATATTCAAATTAAAGATACTTCGGTCAGTAAATCTTTTTTTATTGTCTCGACGTTTCGACAAAAATATTTTATCCTCGTCAGGAGCGAACAAAAATTAAATAAAATAATTTTTAACGCTTTGCCAAATGTTTTCATTTTTGTTCGCTCCTGACGAGGACAAAAATATTTTTGTCGAAACGTTGAGATAATAAAAAGATTTACTGACCGAAGTATCTTTAATTTGAATAACTATGAATGCCGGCCAGGCAGCCTCTATCTTTACAAGAATAATATCTGTAACCTCTATGCATATATGATTAAATAATTATAGCTTCTTATGTTCATATTTCCCATATATATTTACTAATTTATTTCTACTTTTATCCTGTATTCTCTCATTGATTGCTATATCTGGGGAATATGTATACAAGACCAAAGGTCTTAATAAAGATATTGATTGATTACTAATTCGTTAATTAATTAATAACACGATCAGAAGACGCCTTTTTCTTAATTTATCCATCTGATCTCCGTACAATTCCACTTTTTTACTATTTTTTGACATAGTTTAAACTTTAATTAAAAAGGCATATATTAGATCAGAATATCATTTATTTTACCAATATTTCAGTTGGCTGAACGCCAACCTTTATCAAGATATTATAACATATTAATGTATGTCAACAACAAACTCAGGGCCACATGCCGTCAATAGAATTAAATTTTAAAAATATTTTTACTTATATTGAATGGTATATTTCAATAGCTTAAACTATATATTTGATGTTCTTCAAATTGAAAAGATACTTCGACCAGTAAATCTTTTTTATTGCCTCGACTTAAGACCAATTTTGGTTCCGAGGTATTCAAGGTGGCAAGGTAACTAGAGAAGACTATGAGTCAAGACAATAAAAAAGATTTACTGGCCGAAGTATCTTTAATTTGAAAAACTATGAATGCCGGCCATGAAGCCTCTATTTTCACAATATGTATTTGATATTGTTTTGAAAATAGAGCAATCCATAAATAAATATTTAACTAAAAAGGCATAAATTTAATCAAAATATCATTTATTTTACCAATATTTCAGTTGTCTGAACGCCAACCTTTATCAAGGTATTATAACATATTAATGTATGTCAACAACAAACTCAGCGCCACACGAATGTGTACTATGTATTAATATGTTATAATACCTTGATAAAGGTTGGCGTTCAGCTAACTGAAATATTGGTAAAATAAATGATATTTTGATCCAATATATGCCTTTTCAATTGAAAATTTGATATTTTAAGAGAAATTATGAAGTAATTTATAATAAAATTGAAAGAGAACTATTTACCGAGCTATATAATAGGATCATATCGAGCCATTAGATTGTCCATCAGAAAACCTGACCAACCACCTCTACAGCGTTCCTCGATCAACATGATTTATTAATAAGTTGTGTTCTCTAAATGAGATAGATGATGGCAAATTGGGCACCTTTTTTTTTCGATACTCTTAGAGCGCTTTGTACCTTCCTACTATAAGAATGATCAATATATTACTTTTTTTTTCTATTTCTATCGACTTCTAATTAGTCTATGCAATTAGAAGGTTTGGTAGCTTCAAGTTTCTAAAATTAAGTTTACCCGAAAGACTCATTTGAGTCAAAAGTTGTTTGGTCGACTATTTTGGAGCAAGTGTCAAAACGTTTGAATAATCAGACGCCGCTCGTTAAAGTTCATTGGATATTCTCATAAGTTTTTCATTTTTCTTATATAAACCAATTCCTCTATATGATTTTCGATCATTCTTCAAATTCACTACTAATACATTTTAGTTTATTTGTTGTTTCTTTGATTTAAATCGCAGTTAATGTAAATTTTCTAAAACAATTATTAGTACCAAATGTCACTATAGTGTCGTAAGATCTCATTTAAATAATTCTGTGAGAGATGAAACGTCTCTAAATACAGAACTTTCATGCGTGACGTGTTTTGTGAAAACGTGCATTTGTTTATTCAGTGTATAATAAACGATTTCTAAATAATAATAAAAATTTGTTCTCACCTATCTAGAATTCTCCTAGTGATATATATTCCATCCAACGAATATTCGTTAATAAAATCAGCAAATGACAAGATCAAGTTTTTATCTCCCTGACAAAAGTATGAGCTCCTTAAAGTAGAAATGTTGTAGAAATGTAGAAACTGTAGTAAACAGAAAGAACTACAGCAAAAATGTTGAATTGCTGAAAGTAGAAACTGTAAAAAAGTAACCAACAAAGGTACTGAACTCCTGAAATAAAAAATGTCAAAAAGAGCGCCAACAAAGGTATTGAACCCCTGAAAGTAGAAACTGGCAAAAAGATAATCAATAAAGATATTAAACTCTTGAATGTAGAAACTGGAGGAGGCAGAAAGAGCGCCAACAAAGGTATTGAACTCCTCAGAGTATAAAATAGCAAAAAGAACACCAACAAAGTTATTGAACTCCTGAGAGTATAAACTGGAGGAGACATAGAGAGCGCCAACAAAGGTATTGAACTCCTGAAAGTATAAACTGGAGAAGTCAGAAAGAGCTCCAACAAAGGTATTGAACTCCTCACTATTAAAAAGAACACCAACAAAGGTATTGAACTCCTGAAAGTATAAACTGGAGGAGACATAGAGAGCGCCAACAAAGGTATTGAACTCCTGAAAGTATAAACTGGAGAAGTCAAAAAGAGCTCCAACAAAGGTATTGAACTCCTCACTATTAAAAAGAACACCAACAAAGGTATTGAACTCCTGAAAGTATAAACTGGAGGAGACATAGAGAGCGCCAACAAAGGTATTGAACTCCTGAAAGTATAAACTGGAGGAGACATAGAGAGCGCCAACAAAGGTATTGAACTCCTGAAAGTATAAACTGGAGGAGACATAGAGAGCGCCAACAAAGTTATTGAACTCCTGAAAGTATAAACTGGAGGAGACATAGAGAGCGCCAACAAAGGTATTGAACTCCTGAAAGTATAAAATAGAAGAGTAGAAAGAAATCTCTCTCTCTCTCTCTCTCCAGCCAACAAAGAGATCACAAAGTAACGTGTAATTAGAGAATCAATCTTCAATATGGTAATTCTATTTGGAGGCTCGGGCATATTGTTCTGTGGAGATAGCGGGACAATGAGGGGAGTCATCTAGCGTTCATCTTCATTCACTTGGGGATCGCCGTCGAAGGGTTTAATTTTGTTTCTTTAATGTCTGAAGGAATGTTTCATTCCATACTTCCTCTGAACAGGCATGCCATATATGCGGGTTTTTGCATGTATATGCAATTCAAATTTATGCGACTTATTAACACATGCGTCATCCCGCATTCAGTCGCCAAATTTTTTCTTTTAGAACTTTCCATGTCGGAGACGTCTGTCAGGAGCATTTTCTAGACCGGCTTCCATCCAAACAATTCCAGCAGGAATGTTGAACACATCAGTCAGAAGGCCAACTATCCATACACTCAGACAGAATGCTAGATAGACTATGACGAAAGGAGTTGAGACAAAAATAGAAATTAGAAATATAATCCGTCAAAGTTTATGGTCGCCATGTTGCATTGTAGGGATGAGGCTGTGGAAGATACCAGTTTACTCTAAAAATCTGTTGAAAGTGTTAGAAAAATTATATGAATAATATTTTCTTATATATATATTTACTTTTATTCTCCCATATCTCTGCTTCATACAAATGATAACAATTATATTTGTTCAATAATATCAACAAGCAATCCAGGATTGAGTTTAAGTATAACTTCCAGCTCCTGTTGAAGGTCACGTTATCCAGAAAGCTAGAGAAATAAAAATGGTGCACAAGAAACTTAACCCTGGATTGCTTGTTTATACAAGTATTATTAAATTCTAAGTCAGGAGAAGAACGTTTGTAGTTATATTTGTGAGAGAATACATTTCTCAAAGATGTTACGCGCTGTAAAATAGAGAGAAAGATGAATGCCTGAAAGAGGTGCAGAAATTCTCTCCTCAACCCGGAAGCCGAAAAGGTGAAACTCATACGTTAAATACCACGACGTTTATAATATTGGCCAGAAAATAACTTAAAATTAAAATATATAAAATGCATTATACTTCCAAGTATAGAGATAAAAGATAATTAAACTTTTGAATATACAATTTGATATCATGTAGGAGTTGGCAAGGACCAGTAACTCGCCAGTTTATAGATCTGAAGCCATGGTCGCTATAGGAAGGCCGTGGTATCAAAAATGAGAGGTTTTGCTAAAATGATATGCAAATAAAGAATATTTCGTCAAAGCGCAGAAATTTCCTAACAAACGTTAACATCTAAACAAGCAATGATGAAAGGATGACCATCTAAAAAAAAAAAAAGTTGGGAAGTCCTTTTCCAACTTCTAATTTGACTTGTCAAAACAGCAATAAACTTCCACCAAACCAGAGAGAGAGAGAGAGAGAGAGAGCAAGTATCTTACTGGGTTAGCAGCATTATTTTAAAAGAACATATTGTCTGAAATAAACGAGCCTGAAAATTCTAAGATGTGCTTGAGATATTATGGAGGCTTCAAAAGAGCGTGGGCGATGGTACCAGTTACCATCTGTGAGAAAGAATACAAAGATTTTTTAAACAATATCTTCTTTATATTCAATCCTCCCCAATAAAAAGAATCAATGAGAAGGGTAAAATACAAAAGTTATTAAAATGCAAATAACACAACAACGCTGCCTGCAAATCTTCTGCCATTACCCTAATGGCCGGCAGCGGAGAAATTTAGAGCAGCAATTTCCATGGCAGTTAATTACCAGCTGCTCCATTTTACTAAAAATAATCTCGACCTCCGGATCTTGAGGAAAAGGGGATCCATGACCACGAGTGAGTTATGAATTAAGGAAAACGTACGGAAAGAATTCCTTCCTAATGGATTGGGAACCCACGTTGGGATTTCAATTATCCAAGGGATGCTCACAGGATCTAGGACATGGCGGTGATGTTTGCGCTGCCAACGTCGGACCATAGCTAAAGCATCTGAAAACAACATCATTCACGTTGAGTGACCTAAACCAAATCTTCCCATAACAACATTTCTTATTAAATTTACAGCGGTATGGTGGATTATAAGGTTGTCCCAAAAGTTCGTGTTTTTCTTAAAACGTTGATTTTCTTATTATTTGGCGAATAATATTATTACGGTGAATACATAATAATACACATAATATAATTACTTTATACATAATACAAAGACATTATACATAACGGCGAATAATATTGGTATTTACATTTTTTGCAAGTGTTTATGAACTTTTGGGACAACCTTGTAAACTGAAGAAATCCCTGGGAGGGTTCACCACTTTTCAGTGGTGGCCCTTCCCTTAATTTATCATTGCAGTAAGGGCAGTAGAAAATTGTGTTATGATAAAAAAAATCATATACGTCAAAAACAGTTTCAATTTCTTATTAAAATGTTAACTGATATGTCTAGTTTTTGTCGTCGATAGTATTAAAGCAACGTTTTAATAAGGTTTTGAAAATAAATCTTCATTTTCTGAGATGTTTTTGTTTTGTTTATCCAAACTGGGGTGGAAAAACTAAAAGGGGAAACCATGGACTTGCCCCTTAAGGGATTAATTCCAAATCAACCTGACGTTACCTCGAAGTGTTTATCAAGTTAGCTACTGACGGACTATTTTATTCAGAGATTAAACAAATAATCAATTTTCAATCCGATTTTTCTGCAAATAGGGACATTTTGAGTAATCTTATAAATTAATTTACATTAATGGACAAAACTTAAGGAATCGTAAAGTATTTAATATCGAAGATCATCTTTTTTTTTTTTTTTTTTTAAGGAGGCAAACAATTTGTTCACACTTGGTTATCTTGTGTTTTCAATAAAGATCACTATGTGTAAAATTTGATCAAGTGTTATTGTCTGAATACCGATATACATGCTAAAAGGTACAACTTCCTTTAAGTTTTGTCCATGAGTGTAATTCCGTTTGAACAAGGCGAGACCTACCCTCACCCATAGTCCTACAGAGGTATTCTGGGCCGTCCTGCTGGGTTCATCCATAAATTGGATGATTTCCATAGAAATGTGCATCCATCTTGTGGCGGTGCCTCCTTTGAAATCCCATCTGTGTGTTTCTCTAGATTGGCTGACCTTGGTTCCTGATCTAGTAAACTTCTTCTACATATGGAACAGCTCGAAATCCTTGTTATAAACATGCCTCCATTTAATTGGTTTTTTTTTTTTTCAAATTTCTATGTAAAGCGATAGAAGGATGATTTTAATGAGATTGTACTGGGTGAGATGAGTGAGATTGCACTGGGATAAGGTGCTGTTTGAAGTTTATATGTTAAATTTCTAATTATTCTTATTTTTTAATTCATAGAACCATTTTTCTGGCAGACATATTCAAATTTTATCATCATCTTTTTTTTTCTTATTTAGTTATCAAATCATTTGCAATTGTAGTTTCTTTTTTGTTTTGTTGTGTTCCTTTTTAAGCAATAAAATATATAGAACTAAGGTGTAATATTCAATTCAAGCATATGGAACCAACATCGATTCATTTTTAAAACTAAGTAAAATCATAAGCTTATAGAACTTTCACTTTTTCATACAGGTGCATTAAAAAATAAAAAAGGGGGTGCATCTCCTTCTTTATCGTGATTCAGTTGCAGGATAAGCACCTTTTTTCTTTCTTATAATATTAGAATTATAATCCTCTGTATCAATTAGATTAATCACAAATATAAATCTCCGAGAATAAGTTTCTGTATTACACTATTAACAAGCTTACAAGCTTCTTATCATATACTATTAAACTATATTTTCTAAGCGAGGGAAAAAGGATTATATATATTATTTTCGAATAAGGAAAAATAACTTTTTGTGGGAAAATGTAAAAAAGAAACTCTCTTTGCCCAAAGATCTAGTTTTTCTTATTTAAATATTTCTGGGAAACTATCGCTTGCGCAAATGTTATTTTTTTATATAGTTTGTAAACTAGAGAAAATATTTGTAATTGGGCCTGGCTCATCAAACTCTACAAGAGACTTCGCCAGTTTAATCTCTATCAGAGGCCTCTCTAATTTTGTATCGGGCAAGTTTACTGGTATATATATATATATATATATATATATAGAAACTTAGAAAAACACTTGAAGAAATTAATAGAGAATTTGGGGGGGGGGGGGGGGGGGGGGGACAGTAGAAATATAACATTAAATAATATATAGGAAGTAAAACTATGAAGCACGAATTTTTCTTTTTGGAATAAAACAAAATTTCTATTGTGATGAAAAATATTGAAGGCTTGGTTTGTATATCTAGGAAAATAAATATTTTCATTCAGTCTAATATACACACTCATAGACAAAACTTAAGGAAATTGTATCTTTTAGATTGTATATCAGGATTCAGATAATAACTCTGAAAGATATTTGATACACAGCGACCTTTATTGAAGACACACGAAATAACCAAGTGTGAACAAAATTGCCTCTGTCTGCTTAAAAAAAAAAAAACAGATGACCGAGGATATCAAACACTTTTCACTTCCTTAAGTTTTGTTCTTGAGTGTATATATATCAGTGATGAAGTCTTCCAGCGGTATCACCAATTTTATCCAACTTTTTAGAGCTCTAATTATTGTATTGAGCTACTTAGCTTAAATATTCACCCCGTCGCTGTAGGATGGAATCTTGGTTATGGCATTTGAGCAAACTAAATAAATCAACAAAACAAAATGTTGTAAAAAATATAATTCAATAACTTATTTATTTGGTTTCACTCTACATACCGAGTTATTGTCTAGTTTTGATGGTTTCACCGCAAATTAAGTTTTATCCAAATACGTGGTTCGCGGTACTTCCAAATTCTCCCTACCAACAAGATACTCTGGCTGTTTGAAACCCGGTCTCATATGTCACAATTCTAAATTGGACACGTGGTCAGAGATTTCAAAGCAAAGGATCAAGGGACATCTTGATGAGCCATTGTGCAAATAAGATGAGAGGCCAAACAAACAGAAAGGAACCAGTAATTTCAATTAGTGCGGCCACCCGATGACGTTCATTCAAGTTGGCTAATGAGGCGATCTTTTGTCGACCAGCTTCCAAGTGTTTGCAGTTGGAAAATATATTTCATTGTTGACCTCGCGTTTAGTTTCTTTAGTCAACTCAACTCTTTATTTAGAATTGGTAAATTGTTTTTTAAATTAGTTTTCTGTGTTCTGTTATAGTTATTCTACACCCTCTATAAAAATTATTGGAATAATATTTTATTGTAGAAATGTATCTGAGTTTCAGCGCATAGCTTATATATATGGTAAATAAATATGTTATGAATATTTTGTTTTGTTGTTGAAAAAGATAGAGAATTGAAGGTGCAGTCGTAAAAATAGGAAAGATAATTATTTACCCATCAAATAGTTCCTATTTTGAATGACTTGAAGCAAATCACACACAAAATTATTTTTAAAGTAATATAGAATTTATAAAATGAATTCTATATTCGTGAATTAAAAAAAAAATAGGTACGTCAACTATACATATTTACAACAATATTTAAAAGTGTTATGTTCTAAATCTATGATAAAAAATAAAATAATAGTCAATGATAAAAATAAATTACATGTTTTGAAAAATAAAATATTTGCATTTTAGATTATATAATATTTATATAAATTGCTCTCTCGTGGTGCTTTATCGTCAATAAATTTTCCTATTGCAATTTTATAAATATAAATAATATAATAGAGTAAGCACACAGAAATCTACAGATCAATATGTTTTATCCCATACTCCCTTCAATCAGTTAATATAGCTAGCCATCTTAGAAAATATGGTATTAAAACAATATATAATAATTCCCCTAACATAGGTACCATAGCCAGAAACCCAATAACTAAAAATAATCATTCAAGTATCCCTATTAATAGAAAATAAGCCATATACTCTGTTTGAAGTTTATATGTTAATTTTGTAATTTTTCTTATTTTTAAATTCATAGAAACATTTTTCTGGCAGACCTATTCAATTTTTATCATCATCATTTTTATTATTATTATTGTTTTTTTTTCTTTGTTAGTTATCAAATCATTTTGTAATTGTAGTTTATTTTTTGTTTTGTTGTGTTCCTTTTTAAGCAATAAAATATATATAGAACTAAGGTGTAATATTCAATTCAAGCAAATAGAACCAACATCGATTCATTTTTAAAACAAAGCAAAATCATAAGCATATACAACTTTCACTTTTTCATACATACTCAATAGTATGTAATGATTGTGATATAAGATACGAGGGGGAGACTGGGAGAAGAATTTATAACAGAATATAGTTTAAAGCATTTTAATAATGACAAAGCTTCCGTACCATATCTGTAGATTTTGTTCAAGGTAATCATTGCCCCAAACGATTTCATCCAGAAGGAGGGGGAGGGGGGTAATTTCAATACATCAAATTCCTCTAGGAAATTGCTATCCGGTTTAGAAACTAAATTTACATATATAAAAACTTCCGTTTTTGGGTATTTGAAGCTGGATTTTGCTTTATAGAGTTTTATCCACCAAAAGAATTAATATATTTTAAGCTTATTTATGGTCTCCAAAAATAAAAATTCATAATTCTTCAGAATTCACTTTTCAGCATGAAGATTTTATTTGTTGTAGAGAATATATGGAGAAACTTTATATACATTTATACAAGTAAATGCATTTATTGGTATCGTCAAAGATGAAAATGTGTTTAGCACATCTTGATGTATACATGGTGTGAATGTTTATGTGCATAGGTATGAGTGTGTATGTTTATGTGTATATGTATAAGTGTGAATGTTTATGTAACGATAAAATCACCTTATTGACTTTACGAATAACATATAGCGGGGGAAAGGTTTAGAAAATACACTCATGGATAAAACTTGAGGAAGTTGTACCTTTAAGCAAATATCGGGATATACAATAACCCTGAAAGATGCTTGATACACAGTGGTCGTTATTGAAAAAACACGGATAACTAAGTGTGAACAAAATTGCCTCTGTCTCCCTCAAAAAACAGACGAACGGAGACAAGAAAGACTTTACACTTCCTTAAGTTTTGTCTATGAATGTACCTAAGTAAGATGGTGGTATTTAAGGATGACTTAATTGGAAGGAATTCGAAACTAAATTCATCCAAGTTGGAGAAGACTAGCCTTAGTTAGCTGCTGTACGGGTTCCTTATCTTCATGGCGATCACAATAGAAAGGCGGTGGAGTTTGCATAGGAAGTTAGGATCATTTTCCAAGTGCGACAGAACTCTTGTGAGGCATGGCTTCTTGTCGGATGTCGTCAAGATCATTCTCAGTTATAATTCGCGCGAAATTCGGTATTTCCATCACAAAGCGACTTTGAAAATTTCATCTTCTGTACTAGGCTGAGGTTGAGGGTTGTCGTAATCTCCGATAATAATTTTAATTTTATTTTTCAACTTAAAAAAATAGTTTTACTTTTCTAAGACTGTTCTTAGATGGTATACCTTCCAGGTTTTTTGAGTAGTTCTGAGTCGTTGCTTCAGATCCGGAATTTTTTCAATTCTTCTTGGATTTTGGCAATTCTTTTCGTTTCCATTCTTCTGGAGATCCTCCTGTTGCCTATCTTTTTAAAATATTACGTCTTCATCACTATTGGTCTGTCTGGCTCAGCCCGAGATGTCTGAACCAGCCTCTAAGCAGTTGTTCTTTGATGATTTTTTTCTTTTTTGAGCCAGTTGTTTTAGACGGATCATAATGGGTAGTATCGCCTGCTTACAATCTTCTATCATTTCCTTCTTTCAATTTTTTTTCTTCACGCTGTTATCCTTAATTTCAGTTGCCTCGTCTGCCGGGTCAATTTTGTCACCGATTTTTCCTCTTGTGTATGACTGCTTCTACAAGACTTCAGACCCTGCTCTTGAGGTTCCAGAGGTGTTTCAATTAAACTACCAAGTTAGATTTCTTTGAGTGGATCCAAAGGAATGTTATAAATTCCAAGAATTGGATTAGCTAGGTTCTCATTTGTGATATTATTTCGTATTTCCTCAGGATTGGTGTGATTCTCTTTAGAATATTTCGTTTAGTTGGTAGTTGTTCTGCTTATTCGGGCTCATGAGCATTTTTGTGATTTTATGCTCTAGTGTGAATATTCTTGAATTGTAGTATATTCCACCTTTTGGGGGATTTCCATGTCTTCTACACTTCTTACATAGTATGTCATCACTGACATATACAGTATATAGATTTATTTTTATATTCAAGGATTAGGTTGCTGGGAATATGGTTGTTTCTTTAGGTTTAATTAGGACTTCCCATCTCAGGGTGGCCATGTGTTTTTAAACTTGGATTGTTAGTTGGGAATAGGTCTCTTATTTTAATAATTTCCTCCAAATTTTAGAAAGACTTTTTTACTTCGCTATCTGTGATAAATGGCATATTAGAAATAATATACAGTTAAACTGGCCAATAGCGCCCCCTCCTCCCTCTCTATAGCGCCCGATTTTAAATACGTAGTATGATATTATTTACATTAAAAGCGACCTGTCTATAGCACCCCCTCTCTATAGCACCCTATTTTGGTGAGTCCCAAGAGGGGGCGCTATAGACTGGTTTAACTGTATTTCTTTTTGGAATGTTAAATGTAAATGTTGGGTAGATTATTTGGTTGTCGATCTTGAAACCATTTGGTATATTTATATATTAGCGCATTCAGGCTTAGCTGCAGATACAAGAGCTTGTCTGTTCACTCACTCCGCCGCATGTATTATCTCGGGCCCGACAATATCCACGATGGCTGAGAGATACTAATCTGCATCTCCTTTTTCTTCAATGGGAAACTGAATGGCTGATCTGTTGGATAACCTGCGTTTTTTCACATACCGATTCCCATTTGTTTTCATTTATTTGGGAGTTGGGTTTCTCGCGTCAGATTTGTATTAAATTTATATAGTTTGATTGTAGATTATTTTTAAGGTATGTAGATTTTTTCATTAATGGGGTATGACTATTTACATTTGTTAATTAATGGATTTTGATTATGTATATATTTGATTCTTTAGAGGATATAGAATAGCTTCCAGATAATGATTGGCTGGTCTCCGCCAATGGGCGATGAGATGGGAGGTGACGTGTTGATGACGCAATGACGCCATAGACTGAGGGTTCAATGAAATAAAAAGTCGTGAAGCCAGGGACTGAGGGTTCATTGAGAGAAAAGGTCGTGAAGCCAGGGACTGAGGGTTCATTGAAAGAAAAAGCCGTTAAACCAAGGAACTGAGGGCTCATGGTAAGAAAAGATCGTGAAGCCAAGGACTGGGGGTTCAAAGCAATAAAAGGTCGTGAAGCCAGGGACTGATAATTCATTGAAATAAAAAGGCGTGAAGCCAGAGACTGGAGATTCATGACAAGAAAAGGTCGCGAAGCCAGGAACTGAGGGCTCATGGTAAGAAAAGATCGTGAAGCCAAGGACTGGGGGTTCAAAGCAATAAAAGGTCGTGAAGCCAGGGACTGAGAATTCATTGAAATAAAAAGGCGTGAAGCCAGAGACTGGAGATTCATGACAAGAAAAGGTCGCGAAGCCAGGGACTGAGGACTTATGGCAATAAAAGGTCGTGAAGCCAGGGACTGAGGGTTCATGGCAATAAAAGGTCGTGAAGCCAGAGACTGGGGATTCATGGCAATAAAAGGTCGTGAAGCCAGGGACTGAAGATTCATTGAAAGAAAAAGCCGTGAAGCCAGGGACTGAGGACTCATGGCAATAAAAGGTCGTGAAGCCAGGGACTGAGGGTTCATGGCAATAAAATGTCGTGAAGCCAGAGACTGGGGATTCATGGCAATAAAAGGTCGTGAAGCCAGGGACTGAGGATTCATGGCAATAAAAGGTCGTGAAGCCAGGGACTGAGGACTCATTGAAGTAAAAAGTCTTGAAGCCATGGACTGAGGGTTCATGGAGGTAAAAGGTCGTGAAGCCAGAGACTGGGGATTCATGGCAAGAAAAGGTCGTGAAGCAAGAGACTCATGGCAATAAAAGGTCGTGAAGCCAGGGACTGAGGGTCAATGGCAATAAAAGGTCGTGAAGCCAGGGACTGAGGATAATAAAAGGTCGTGAAGCCAGGGACTGAGGGTCAATGGCAATAAAAGGTCATGAAGCCAGGGACTGAGGGTTCATGGCAATAAAAGGTCGTGAAGCCAGGGACTGAGGGTCAATGGCAATAAAAGGTCATGAAGCCAGGGACTGAGGGTTCATGGCAATAAAAGGTCGTGAAGCCAGGGACTGAGGGTCCATGACAATAAAAGGCCGTGAAGCCAGGGACTGAGGGTTCATGGCAATAAAAGGTCGTGAAGCCAGAGACTGAGGATTCATGGCAATAAAAGGTCGTGAAGCCAGGGACTGAAGATTCATTGAAAGAAAAAGCCGTGAAGCCAGGGACTGAGGACTCATGGCAATAAAAGGTCGTGAAGCCAGGGACTGAGGGTTCATGGCAATAAAATGTCGTGAAGCCAGAGACTGGGGATTCATGGCAATAAAAGGTCGTGAAGCCAGGGACTGAGGATTCATGGCAATAAAAGGTCGTGAAGCCAGGGACTGAGGACTCATTGAAGTAAAAAGTCTTGAAGCCAGGGACTGAGGGTTCATGGAGGTAAAAGGTCGTGAAGCCAGAGACTGGGGATTCATGGCAAGAAAAGGTCGTGAAGCAAGAGACTCATGGCAATAAAAGGTCGTGAAGCCACGGACTGAGGGTCAATGGCAATAAAAGGTCATGAAGCCAGGGACTGAGGGTTCATGGCAATAAAAGGTCGTGAAGCCAGGGACTGAGGACTCATGGCAATAAAAGGTCGTGAAGCCAGGGACTGAGGGTTCATGACAATAAAAGGTCGTGAAGCCAGGGACTGAGGGTCAATGGCAATAAAAGGTCGTGAAGCCAGGGACTGAGGATAATAAAAGGTCGTGAAGCCAGGGACTGAGGGTCAATGGCAATAAAAGGTCATGAAGCCAGGGACTGAGGGTTCATGGCAATAAAAGGTCGTGAAGCCAGGGACTGAGGGTCCATGACAATAAAAGGCCGTGAAGCCAGGGACTCATGGGAATAAAAGGTCATGAAGCCAGGGACTGGAGGATTTCACGGCCAGAAGGAGGACGGCTAAGTTAGGAACATTCCCCGCCAGGTCGGCGTGGTGAGGCAAGCTCCGCTTTTGTTATGTGGACAGTTTACGAGTTAACCTACTTCTCTGGTCCCTTCATCATGGCGCCGTCGTTGGAGCGTCTGATTAGCGGGGTTAACTCGGAATGGTGGACTCTTCCTTTATTTATATATATATTTATGTGATTTATGTAAACAATAAACACATTGCCGAATAATTCTTGCAAATTTTATCGATAGATAGCAATTAAATTATATATATTATCACATATAAAATTAGGAAAGACAAACTTCAGGCTGACGCAGAAATTTATTTAAGGCACAAATTGAAAATAGATAAAATACAAGAGAAACAATGAGGGAAGTTTACGTAGAGTAATAAATTATATAAACATCAAAATTAATGATCTGTTAATAAAATAAAAATACTTTGTTGTAATATAATATATGAATAGTTTTTTAATTGGAAGTAAAAACATTTCACGCTATTTTCTTTAAATTCTTAAATGACGTGTTAATATGCTTCATTAAAAATCTGTTTTACTCTACATATGAGTCTATAGCAATTTTTGAATTCCATTTTCACGATGTTTTATTCAATTTTTCTATGCCATCCGTCCTTACAACCGTCCAGTTTGTAACTGGCGACTCTAACACTCTAGATGTCACCAAATCCCCAGATCACACTGGTATCTCAACCATACTAATTGCAGTTTGTCCTACTTGCTGATTGTAGGGAAACAAGAATAATTTAAGGACATTTTCATGTAATATACCTGCTAAGATTTGTAAAAAATAAATTTACTGGTAATGTGTTTCTTTTCAATAATATCATAAAATATTTTATCTCTACAGACCTTACTGCAATTATATAGTTATGGAATGAGAGGGTTCAATGAGTGAAGACTTCTTATTCAATAACTTATATCATTGCAGTAAGGTCTGTAGAGATAATATTTGATGATACAGTAGAACTTGGATAATTCAAACGTCTTTAATTCCAATATTTATCTTGGTCCCTAGAATTTCCTATAAATAGAATTTTCGTTTTTAATTCAAATTTTTGGGTAATTCGATTTTTTTTTGTATGATTTCTTGGGCTCTGCGCGCGCGCGCGAATTATCCAAGTTCGGCTGTATTATTAAAAAGAAACACAATGCCAGTAAATTTATCTGTTACAAATATATCGATAGATGGTAATTGAATTTATAAATAGGTGCTAAGGTAGCAAAAGTATGCGGTTTACAAGGTTGTCTTCTTCTTCTTTCTTATCTCCACTCAATCATATTAGGGTATCAAGTTGTGACCTATTGATGATGTCTGTTTGACAACCACCATGACAAGTACAAGGTTGCTAATCCACAGAACGGTGTGTGTAGGAGCGACGCGATGGGTCACTGGGCGGCGGTGGCGGGGGTTTCAACGCGCGACTCACGCCAACCTCGGCGGACTTCCAACCGCCGTACTTCCCTCCGCCCTATTCCCTGCAGCCCCAGCAGCAGCAGCTCGACTTCCACCCGGGGACCGACCAGTTCCATCTCTCCCCGCAGCAGTTCCACCCGCTGGTGCCGCGCGGCCGCCGCGACGAGGACCTGGGGCTGTCGTACCCACCACCGAGAGGTCCGCGGCCCGATGTCTTGCTACCACACGGTCTGGTGTCGGAACACGACCTGCTGACTCTGCACGCCGTGGCCGGATTGCCAGCCGTGCTGGATGACGGACAGGTGGGTCCTCCGTCGTTATATAAGCAATCACTGACTCTATCACGATGGACTTAATTGAGGGAAAACAACAGACCTCCAGGGAAAAGTATCTTTACAACAACATTTTATTCTCTAACTTTCGGGCACGAACGCTCTTCTACAGGAGAAAACATGGTATCATAATTCGCCAATCTGATTATATTACATCTAATTATATTTTAAATCGTTTTCTATTGGCGAATCATTATACCATGTTTTCTCCTGTAGAAGGGCGTTCGTACCCGAAAGCTTGAGATTAAAAAGGTTTTTTAAAATAAACTTTTCCCTGGAGACCTGATGTTTTCACTCAATATTGATACAAGGGAATATTTTATTGAATGAGTTTAATTGTTGGCTAGGGAGTCCTTATACATATTCTATTGTTATGGTTGGCTACACACAAGTTGAAATATAGAATTATTTCTAGTAAAATATACGATATTTTTTACATCTCACAAAACTCTAGAGAGATAGAATTTAATTTTATTATAGTTCTCCTGTAGAAGGTCCTACTATAAGCCCGAAAGCTCTTGAGATTTTAAATAAAATCTTAAAAGAAACTCAACTCCAGATGGCTTAATTTTCATTGCAATTATATACAAGGGATTCATTTATTGAAAAATACAAATTATTTGGTGAATTCTTTCTACTTAAAAAGGTTTTCTTATTTTAAAAAACGCTCTTACTTCTCGTACAACGATTAAATGACCTCAAATGAAGAAATGTAAGCAAAGGTTCGGCGCATATATATCAAACCAAAAGACATTTTTAAAATAATTTCACACAACTTCGATTTTATTAAACATATAAGCTAGATATACATTTCAAAATATTTATCCCCACACACCATATCGAGGTTTGAGACTTCTATCACAATAGATGGACAAATCTATATTTAGAAATGAAACATTAAAGCACACGAATGTTTCTTTTAAACATAAAACAAACTTCTACTGTCCTTACTGCGATGAAAAAATATTGGGAGGACTTGGCTAATCAGTGGTAAACTCTTCCAGTGGTTTCGCCAATTTAATCTACCAGACCGCTTTTTAGAGATTCTAATACTGTATTGGACGATTCTGCTTATATATGCTACACTGAAGGGTGGAATCTCAGAAATTGTATTCAAGAAAACTCTATGGACATAAGCTTTTAGGACAGTAGAATTATATGTAAATATTACATAGAAGCATTCATGCTTTCATTTCTTTTATATAAATACTAGCGGACGTACCCGGCTTCGCCCGGGTTTTACCCGAGTAAAAGTTTGTCTAACGAATCTCTCGATAAAGTGAACATTTTTTTCCCGGTCCCTTGAAAAATACTCGATAAGTTGAATAAAATCAATATTAATTGGTTCCCTCGGTAATTGGAAGTTAAAGGAATAGTATCTCGCCTTGGAATTGTATCATTATTCTTGTCTCAAATAAATTGCCGTGTCATCCTGAATTTTGTCTTTCCTAATTTTCTACATTACAAAATCATCGTATCATCATGATAATATTTTGAGCAGAATGTTGAATTATAACAGATAAATTAGAATATTTATCTTGATTATTTATAGGCGAAAAGTTATTTCAAAAATTTTATTTGCTAGAAACCTTCCCAGTACTATACTAAATAACTTCCCAAAGTTTCATGGCGATCCAATGAGTGGTTTGGTCAGGCATAAAGGACAAACAAACAAACAAACAGACACACATACATTCATTTTTATATATATAGATATATATTGAGCGTTATTTGCTTTATAACTAAATCTGTATTTAGAAATGAAAGTTGATATTCAGGTTTGCCTCATCGAGGTTTAACTTTATCCCATATGAATTCGAATTTCCCAACAGTATTTCTGCAAGTCTCTCTCTCTCTTATCTCTAATACTGGAACTATCGTCCGGGTGCCAAAATAATCATTTCAAGATAGACGCAGTATCTAGCCGAATTAAAGTGCCGAAAATGAAAATAGCTGTTCAAATCTCATACAAGTATGAGATATTCATCATCAAATCTCATACTTGTATGTTAGGGTGAAGCTACTTGCACTCATGGACAAACTTAAGGAAGTTTTACCTTTTAGCATGTATATCTGGATTCAGACAATAACTCTGAAAGATACTGTTGCACCAGGTTGCGGCTTGGCAGACTCTTCAGCCATGATTCTCTCCTGTGCTGGGTCTTGCATCTTACCAGAGCGTGTTTCAACCATCCTTCAACTTTATATAAGGGAATAATGAGATAAGTCTACTTTAAGTAGCCTCCAGAATAATTTATTTATTTTCTCACATCAAAGAGAGAGCAGTGAAGTCACACGTGTACCTAAATACAAATGATGATTCTATAATACATATATTCTGTTTATAATACATATATTCTGTTTAATAAAATAAATATAAATATAAAATATAATTTTGAATTTAAAATATATTAAAAATAATATTACTAATTTTAAAATAAAATAGGTTCATTAGCCATGATGCAACACTTCCCCCTCTCCAGAGGTCGTCACGTCCTCGTGAGTTACCTCATCAATTCTCTCAAAATAGGGTTTGAGTCTTGAGACATGGACAATCAATGGGTCTTGGCCAGGATTATCTTTCGGCTCAATTTAGTAATTTACGTTAGACAGCTTCTTTAATATTCGATATGGGCCAAAATATTTTCTCAATAGTTTTTCACATTTTCCGATTTTCCTGACTGGTGTCCAAACTGCCACTAAATGTCCTGGTTCATAGATTTTCTCATTGTGTTTTTTGTCATAGTTTCTTTTCATTCTTTCCTGAGTCTTCTCTGTGTTGTTAATGACTACCTGTCTCGTCCTTGCTATTTTATCTAAGTAGTTTTCTATATATTCGTCGTAATCGTCCATGTTACTGTCCGTTGGGATATTCTCGTCGTCTAAAAGGGACATGGGTTCCCTTCCAAACAACAGGAAAAATGGAGAGTAGCCTGTGGTTTCTTGAATCGTGGTATTATACGCGTGGGTGATAAAAGGGAGGATTTCGTCCCAGTTCTTCTGGTCTGTGTTCACATACATGCTGATCATATTGATTAAAGTTCTATTTAGCCGTTCCGTTAGTCCGTTAGTCTGGGGGTGGTAGCTCGTTGTGAAGCAGTGTTTAACTTTGCACATTTTCATTACCTCCTTCATCAAATTGCTAGTGAATTGTGAACCTCTATCGCTAATAAGAAATCTTGGGGCCCCGTGGCGTAAAATAATATGTTCTATTAAAAATGTAGAGACTTCTTTCACGGTTGCTTCTGATACTGCCTTTGTTTCAGCATACTTGATATAATAAACAGTCAACACAATTATCCACTACCTTCTTCTTTTCGTTGATGGCAAGGGGCCAACAAAGTCAATTCCGATTCTTTCAAAAGGGTGGTTAGCTGGGGGAATAGGTTGTAAAAGTCCAGAAGGCAAGTGATTTGAACCTTTCCGACTTTGGCAAAGGTGGCACGTCTTTACAAATTCTGAAACATCTTTCAACATGGAAGGCCAATAGTATTTATTCTTCAATCGGTAAGTGGTTCTGGCGACGCCCAGATGGCCATTCAGCATATGGTTGTGGTATTCACTCATGATTTCCTTCCTTCTCTTCTTTGGCACTACCAGCAACCATGCCCTACCTTCAGGATTTGGATTTTTCTTGTAGAGACACCCATTTTATTCTTTGAAGTTCTGTGTAATTGAACGCTTGTTTGCACTAAGGTTCTCCTTAATATTCTCAATAAAATCATCCTTTTCGTCTATTATTTGATTCACAAATAGTCTTTCATAATCTTCGTCCCATTCGTTTTCCGGTAAGGGTCCTCTAGATAGACCATCAGCGTCCAGATGTTTTTTTCCCGATTTGTGTATAATTTCGAAATTATATTCCTGAATCTTCAGTGCCCATCGTGCTAATCGGCCGGTCGGATCTTTCAGATTCTTAAGCCAGCATAGTGCATGATGATTAGTTACGATTTTGAAGTGCCTTCCATATAGGTAGGGTCGTAACTTGGACATTGACCACACAACAGCTAGATATTCTTTTTCGGTAGTGAATAATTTTTCTCAGGTTTGCTCAGTGTTCGACTTAAATATGAGATCACCTTTTCTTTATCGCCGAACTTTTGAACTAATGTTGCACCCAGGCCAATGTTAGATGCGTCAGTATGAATGTAAGTAATTGCATTCGGATCAAAGTGCCCTAAGATTGGAGGATTTATCAATGCTACTTTAAGGGTTTGAAATGCTTTTTCTTGATTTTCTGTCCAGGTAAAAGGTACATTCTTTTTTATAAGACTGGTTAATGGATCGGCAATTTTTGAAAAACCTTTGATAAATTTTCTATAATATGAGCACATTCCTAAAAATGATTGAACTTCTTTTATCTTTTTGGGCCGAGGAAAATCTCTAATAGCCTTGATATTATGCTCCGCTGGTTTTATACCATGTTGATTAGTTATATGGCCAAGAATCTCCAGTTCTTCGAAAGCAAATTGGCATTTTTTGTTGTTCAATTTTAAATTAGCCTCGCGAAAACATTTTAAAACAGCTTCTATTCTTTTGAGATGTGTTGAAAAATCCGAGCTATAAATGATTACGTCATCTAGATAACATAAGCAAATTTGCCATCTAAGATTACCCAGCATCTCCACCAATTGTTGCACCAGGTTGCGGCTTGGCAGACTCTTCAGCCATGATTCTCTCCTGTGCTGGGTCTTGCATCTTACCAGAGCGTGTTTCAACCATCCCTCAACTTTATATAAGGGAATAATGAGATAAGTCTACTTTAAGTAGCCTCCAGAATAATTTATTTATTTTCTCACATCAAAGAGAGAGCAGTGAAGTCACACGTGTACCTAAATACAAATGATGATTCTATAATACATATATTCTGTTTATAATACATATATTCTGTTTAATAAAATAAATATAAAATATAATTTTGAATTTAAAATATATGAAAAATAATATTACTAATTAAAATAAAATAGGTTCATTAGCCATGATGCAACAATACACAGTGACATTTATTCAAGATACACGAGATAACCAAGTGTGAACACGTGAATTCGTTGATGTCGTCGGTCGACAGAGACAATTTTGTTCACACTTGGTTATCTCGTATGTCTTGAATAAATTGTTTCAAATATATCACAAATTCTTAGCTTTCTTTTTAATAATTAAATTGTAATTTTACAACTACAATAGACATATATATAAATAATTATTATTACGATTTTTTTTTTATTTTAAGCGTTATTCTTTCTATGCATTATAACTTCATTGGTAGTTTTAATTCAATTTTGTTCAAAATCGAACTTGATGCTATACAATAACTATTGAACAAAGCAGAACCTGATTAACTCTAAATTCCGCCGTTTAACACACACGACGTCGCCTACTTCTGAGTAAAAGATTCCAGTTGATGGCTAGGCGTGTAAACCAATTTTGAAAGTGCTCGGCTCAGACCGTTGGAGAGGGAGCCTGGAATTTGAAGCTCAGTCTCCCGTGAAATGCCAACAATCGCTCTCAATGTCTCCGAGTCACAAATATTGTATTGACATAAATAGGTGCCCTGTTGTGAACACAACAAAAATCAGTAAGATAGATGTCCTATATGCCGTTAATACAATTGAGAACAGTGAAACAGATACCCTAGGTGTTTCTAACACAAATGAAAGCAGTAAAATAGATGTCTTTTGGGTTGTTGACCTAAATATTAGCAGTGAAGTAGATGCCCTATGAGTTGTGAACACAACTGAAGACAGTTAAACAGGTACCCTTCGTGTTGCTAATACAATTAAAGACAGTGAAGTAGGCATCCTGTGTGTTGTGAACAAACTATAAAAGCAGTGAAGTAGATACCCTATGTATTGTTAACACAATTAAAGGCAGTTAAATAGGTACCCTACGTGTTGCTATCACAACTAAAGGCAGTGAAGTAGTTACCCTACGTGTTGCTAACACAACTAAAGACAGTTAAAACAGGTACCCTACAACTAAAGGCAGTGAAACAGGCACCCTACGTGTTGCTGACACAACTAAAGGCAGTGAAGTAGGTACCCTACGTGTTGCTAACACAACTAATGCTAGTGAAACAGGTACCCTACGTGTTGCTAACACAACTAAAGGCAGTGAGGCAGTTACCCTACGTGTTGCTAACACAACTAAAGGCAGTGAAGTAGGTACCCTACGTGTTGCTAACACAACTAATGATAGTGAAACAGGTACCCTACGTGTTGCTAACACAACTAAAGGCAGTGAAGTAGTTACCCTACGTGTTGCTAACACAATTAAAGGCAGTTAAATAGGTACCCTACGTGTTGCTAACACAACTAATGGTAGTGAAACAGGTACCCTACGTGTTGCTAACACAACTAAAGGCAGTGAAGTAGTTACCCTACATGTTGCTAACACAACTAAAGGCAGTGAAGTAGTTACCCTACATGTTGCTAACACAACTAAAGGCAGTGAAGTAGTTACCCTACATGTTGCTAACACAACTAAAGGCAGTGAAGTAGTTACCCTACATGTTGCTATTACAATTAAAGGCAGTGAAGTAGTTACCCTACGTTTTGCTAACACAACTAATGGTAGTGAAACAGGCACCCTACGTGTTGTTAACACAACTAAAGACAGTCAAACGGGTACCCTACAACTAAAGGCAGTGAAACAGAAGCCCAAGAGTGTTAAGAAGGAAGAACTCTAGCCACAGATCAGCACAAAGCGGCGGAGACCAGCGCTTCCGGGAAACTCACGGGTTCTTTCCTGCACTTGGCCGTAAACCCGTCGCCGTAAAGTGGGGGCGGAACTGCCAAATTACTTCCATAAAAACACACCTCGCGCCATTTATTTGCCCCAAAGTGCCCCGTTCGTATCTCGCAATTTACATAAACAATGCGAGCTCCCCGTAATTGTTTTCTTGGGCGGCTCCTAACCAGGTCCGAGTAGCTGTCTGCTGAGTGGCTTGTCTTTGGTTCGAGCAGTTTAAAAACTTGTCACACTTCAGTTTATATATATTCAAATGACAATGTGCGGTAATACAGCAGTTCCAATTGCAAATATACGAACCTATCATTAAAAATTCTTAAAATAATTGTAAAATTGTAATGACAATATACCAATATATCAAAATAATTACAATACGTTTCTTTATCAAGTTAAAATTGTATGTTTCTCAGGCATTAGCTCATCAACAGGCCAATTGTTTCGCAAATACCTACAATTTATAAAAAGGTGTAGGTGTACTTATTATAAAAAAGAGATTTCTGTTGTATTTTGGAATTAGATTGATATATAAAATTATTATTATTTGTTGCTTGATTTTTGTATACATGAGTATTTTACGATATTGTTTTGCAGTCGTGGAAATGATAAAAATAAAAAATAGTTCAGCTCATTATTGCTTTATCTTATTAAAAATATATATAAACTTGAGAAAAATACTGCTTAGCTTAAGGCGTAAGAATACAAAAAAATGAAAAGATTATTTACATAATTACATATGGTTTGAGCCGGCCATCGAGAAACAACAATGAGTTTTTATAGGGGAAGCGTGACCTCTGGCGGGTCGATTTAGCAGAGTATTTGAATCTATGAAATATAATTTTTTAAATAAAATAATATTTTAATATAACATACATATTTGAAATGTTTAGGTGATATCTAAAAGTATTTGAGATTCTAGTTAAACCTCTTAAATATGTAAATATGTATTTTTTTCTTCTACACCCATATATGAATTGTATACATTTGCGACCAATTGGCCTGATGATCAGCTAGCACTTGAAAGCTTACCATTTGAACTTAATAAAGAAACTTATTATCTTGATATTGGTAAATTGTGAACTTGTATTTCTTGAACCATTACTGATCAGTGTCGCTGCGTTCATCTTATAAGTTCAGAGATGAAAAACAAAATTTTAAAAATAGCTTTAAAAGGATATAAAGGTAACTGTACGATCTTGAGAGGCCTATAGACAAGTGACTATAGAAAAACGTGGATGCCTGAATGACAAACTTTTTGGTCGTTGAGGTACAGCTTGTATCACGCTGAAGAGAGCCACAGCCTGAAGCGCGTATGTGGTTAGCTTTTCATGATTAATCAAGAATGGGTATTTGGCCAATTCTGGAATAATTAAAAATCAACGAATAGTTTATATTTATTCCGACAGATGTCGCAAGCCATCAGCAACGTTCAGATGCACAATAAGGAGATAACTTTTTCTTTATTTATCCCTCTTTCCCAGTACAATTTCAAATTTGTACTATTTTTTTTTTTACATAATCATTTTTTGTTTCTTGCAGAAATTTTTCTTTGATGTCATTTAGCTTTACCGTGAATATAACTTTGCGATGGCGTACTCTATGTTCATTTCCCCAACCACAATATAATCGAGTAGTTGGTAGCGTATCCAGTATTTCCTCTGGAGAAACCACACTTACGATATCAATGGAAGGTCTATCAAGACGTCGGATAGAATGGAGTGAGAAATCGAGGGCGATACTTTTTAAACGAACTCGCCGGTTTTTTGACCCCAATGTCGACCAATAAATAGAAATGCCACTTTGAAATTCAAATGTAGTCTGAACTGGGCCGGGTCAAAACTGGGGGATTCCACCTGCCGGCCCACCTGCCCAGCTCTAATTGGCAGATCCACGGCAAGACTTGCAGCAAATGTTGGCGTATCTCCAACGGCCGCCGGTTGAATGGCGGCCGATTCCATTGACGTTTGCCGCCGTGGCGCGCAATGATAACTGGGCAGGCCTTAATCCAGCTTCTTGAAGCCAATGTCTGCAGCGTACTGTCAGAAGCACCCACGGCAGATGTTGAGGGCATACTTCCTGATGGTGGTGGTTGAACAAACACGGCAATAGCGAGATCAAGGTCCTTGGGTGAGAATACCAGATATTTTGGTGGCCCATTATGAAATATAGTCTTCTTTATTAAGAACTTGCAATGTGAAAAATTAGCTAAATAGCTTAACACTTTACACGTGTTTAACAAAGTTTGGCGCCGTGGCGTCACCTCCCAAACTATACGTTTTAAAACTCTTTATTATTAACTACATGGCATTATTTACATAGTAATATTTACATATGAAAATTACATTTGACAAGTTTTACCGCAAATGTTTCTTTTGAACGAAAAATCGTAATTTATTTTAAGAAGAAATAACAACTATTCCCATCCCTGGACACTTTTATTTTTCCGTTCATCATTACTCTTCACAATCCATCCTTTCATACTTCATCCCTAAGGATAGAAATAGTTGTTATTTCTCCTTGAAATAAATAACGATTTTTCGTTCAAAATAAACATTTGCGGTAAAACTTGTCAAATGTCGTTTTACAATCATAAGCCGCATTATATTGTACTATGAAAATATCCATAGTTATATATTAACACAAATTATATCATAATTTATATGTAATTCTACTGTCCTATAAGCTTATGTTCATAGTTTTATTGAAAACCATTTCTGAGATTCCATCCTTCAGTGCTGCGTATATAAGCAGAATCGTCCAATACAGTATTAGAGCTCTAAAGAAGCGGTCTGGTAGATTAAATTGGTGAAACCGCTGGGAGGATTCACCACTGATGAGTCAAGCCCTCCCAATATATTTTTTCATAGCACTAAGGACAATAGAAGTTTGTATTGTGTTTAAAATAAACATTCGTGCTTAAATTCTTTCATTTTATGTATATAGTTATATATACATAGTCAGTTTTACACGAGACAAAATTTTAGTATTGTTGAATATAGAGACATTGAGAGAGTATATATTTGCACCATTTATATACATTAGACATGAGCCTCTAAAAGTGAGTTAAACTCGGTTTCGATGTTGTAGTCATAGTTAAAATCGATGCTTATCCAGAATCTTTACATTACAAATTAGTCGATGGCAAAAATATACGTCTTATCCGTTGTTTCCTGATCAAAAACGATATCAACCTTTATGTAACTCTTTGTGCGGATTAAAGGTTTTAAAACAAGTTTGTATTAACATCCATCAATTCTCTATATTATACTAATAAGAGTTAGGTGTTAAGGGACACTCTAAACACGACTATTTACGTGAAAAATAGTACAAAAGTGAAATTGTACTGGGATAAGATGGATAAAGGAAGGAATCTCCTAATCGTGTAACTAAGAGTTTCTAATGGCGATATCCGCATTTGTGCCATAATAGTTCACTTAACAGGTGTGGTGGAATAATGGAGATTCGGGACGTCGTCCAGACAACGGATCGAGTGACAGCAAACAAGCAAACCCCAGCGGCGCCAGCCGGCAACAAAGGATTTGCACGCAGCATGGTCTGTTGACCAGTTGGGTGTTTACCTCTGCCCTCTTAACATGTTTTAAATAAAGTTAGTTTGAAGGAGTCTCTTACCCTCTCCTTTCTGCTATTTAGTGATAAAATCCTTGCAACAGCCTACAAAAGAATCATCACTGCAAAATTCTTATACCGAATTTCGCATCATTGTTTTGTGAAACGTTTAACCCAGTACTTTTTCTTCACAACAGGAAAGTATTGTCCTAACAAAATCTTCAATAAATACCGGTAAAAAGTAAATGCTCCGGTTATGTAAACAACGATGCCTAATAGAGAAGATAACAAAACTGTCTAACGGATTACCCCCTTTTGGCTCATCAGCTGTCTCAATTCCAGCCAAAGCTGAGGATTTCGAAAAAGAAATCTGTTTAAATAATCATTTGCTGGTTGGAAGTTTATCAGAAAATAGAGTTGCAATCTTCAATTTCTAATAAAAATATTTACTATTTATAACAATTAATAGGACACGACAACAACATACTGGCAATATGTTTCCTTCTGATAATATCATCAAAGATTATCTCTACAAATGCTATTGTTAAAAAGAAACTCATTGAAAGTAAATTTAATTGTTACAAATTTTATCGATAGATGGCAATTTATTTATTTTAAAAATATAATTAAATTTATCTGTTATCTGCGGTTAAAACACAAGGAGACTGATATTTTATCACATAATGTGTAAAAATATTTCCAAGTGTTTAAACATATGTTTGGAATTGAGAACTCATCTTCATTTTGTAAATAGGGATTTTTCTATCTCCCCACAAAGTTCCATATAAACATAAATATATTTTATACATATGTAAATATGCAACTTTTGTGTTCCTCTGTTGTGTATAGCAACATCCCTATTTACCAAAAAGGTTTTCAATTCCAAACAGACATTTTAAAACTTAAAAACTTTCAGGAAATAAAGATTTTCTTAATGATTTAAAATGTTTTACCTTTCTGCTAGGAAAAATTATACTTATGGACAAAACTTAATGATGTTATACCTTTAAGCATGCATATCGGGTTTCAGACAATAACTCAGAAAATAAATTTGATACACAGTGACTTTCATTGAAAACATACGAGATAACCAGGTGTGAAAAAAATTAGCTCTGTCTACTTTAAAAAAATAATAATAATAAGACGACCAGCGACAATAAAATAGGAAACTTCCTTGTTATAAGACTGAAGGGGTTTGTAGAATATTGTGATGGACGCTATTTCAGTTTGAACCACTTCTCTCTTCCATGTGATTTAGTGTTTTGAAATGTGTTAGTTATTTGTTGTAGAAATAAGGCTTAATTTTGAACTCCAGTTAAATGTGTTTAACCGACAGCAGCTGAAATAACTTAAAGAACAATTTAGCGCTCGGCCTCTCTATATAGAACAGTTGTTGATTGGAGAGAATGATTTTAGAAACATTAATACAAATATCACCTGACAATTCCAGACAGGGGACTCACCCAGTCGACTCTGGTCACATGAGGCGGGGAGATTCAACGTGGGAGGGACGCCCAAGACAAATTACATGCGCTCAATGATCCCCTGTAATTAAGAGTACAGTGCAGCAGAGTTCATTAAGCTGAGATCTGGCGGAGCGATGCTAGGCTGCAATTGATGGTTCAGGCTTCTCCCATCCCACACAGCGCAGTCCTGGTTTGCCTGGTAGTTTGTATGGTATTCTCCCATCCCACAGTCCTGGTTTGCCGGGTAGTTTGTATGGTATTCTCCCATCCCACAGTCCTGGTTTGCCGGGTAGTTTGTATGGTATTCTCCCATCCCACAGTCCTGGTTTGCCGGGTAGTTTGTGTAGTATTCTCCCATCTCACAGTCCTGGTTTACCAGGTAATTTGTATGGTATTCTCCCATCCCACAGTCCTGGTTTGCCGGGTAATTTGTATGGTATTCTCCCATCCCACAGTCCTGGTTTGCCGGGTAGTTTGTATGGTATTCTCCCATCCCACACAGCGCAGTCCTGGTTTGCCGGGTAGTTTGTATGGTATTCTTTCATCCCATACAGCGCAGTCCTGGTTTGCCGGGTAGTTTGTATGGTATTCTCCCATCCCACACAGCGCAGTCCTGGTTTGCCGGGTAGTTTGTATGGTATTCTCCCATCCCACACAGCGCAGTCCTGGTTTGCCGGGTAGTTTGTATGGTATTCTTTCATCCCATACAGCGCAGTCCTGGTTTGCCGGGTAGTTTGTATGGTATTCTCCCATCCCACACAGCGCAGTCCTGGTTTGCCGGGTAGTTGGTGTAGTATTCTCCCATCCTACACAGCGCAGTCCTGGTTTGCCGGGTAGTTTGTATGGTAATCTCCCATCCCACAGTCCTGGTTTGCCGGGTAGTTTGTATGGTAATCTCCTATTCGTGCACAGCGCAGTCCTGGTTTTCCGGGTAGTTTGCATGGTATTCTCCCATCCCACAGTCCTGGTTTGCGGGGTAGTTTGTATGGTATTCTCCCATCCCACAGTCCTGGTTTGCCGGATAGTTTGTATGGTATTCTCCCATCCCACAGTCCTGGTTTGCCGGGTAATTTGTATGGTAATCTCCCAACTCACACAGCGCAGTCCTGGTTTGCCGGGTAGTTTGTATAGTATTCTCCCATCCCATACAGCGCAGTCCTGGTTTGCCGGGTAGTTTGTATGGTATTCTCCCATCCCACAGTTCTGGTTTGCCGGGTAGTTTGTATGGTAATCTCCCAACTCACACAGCGCAGTCCTGGTTTGCCGGGTAGTTTGTATGGTATTCTCCCATCCCATACAGCGCAGTCCTGGTTTGCCGGGTAGTTTGTATGGTATTCTCCCATCCCACAGTTCTGGTTTGCCGGGTAGTTTGTATGGTAATCTCCCATCCCTCAGTCCTTATTTGCCGGGTAGTTTGTATGGTATTCTCCCATCCCACAGTCCTGGTTTGCCGGTTAATTTGTATGGTATTCTCCCATCCCACAGTCCTGGTTTGCCGGGTAGTTTGTGTGGTATTCTCCCATCCCACACAGCGCAGTCCTGGTTTGCCGGGTAGTTTGTATGGTATTCTCCCATCCCACAGTTCTGGTTTGCCGGGTAGTTTGTATGGTAATCTCCCATCCCTCAGTCCTGATTTGCCGGGTAGAGTTTGTATGGTATTCTCCCATCCCACAGTCCTGGTTTGCCGGGTAGTTTGTATGGTATTCTCCCATCCCACAGTCCTGGTTTGCCGGGTAGTTTGTATGGTATTCTCCTATCCCACAGTCCTGGTTTGCTGGGTAGTTGGTGTAGTATTCTCCCATCCCACAGTCCTGGTTTGCCGGGTAGTTTGTATGGTATTCTCCCATCCCACAGTCCTGGTTTGCCGGGTAATTTGTATGGTATTCTCCCATCCCACAGTCCTGGTTTGCCGGGTAGTTTGTATGGTATTCTCCCATCCCACATAGCGCAGTCCTGGTTTGCCGGGTAGTTGAAGAGAGGCATTGTTCCATCCAACACACCAAAAAATGGTTTGCTGGGTAGATATTGTGGTATTCTCAATACTACATAGTACAGTCCTGGTATTCCTGGTAGTTGCCTTTCCCAATTAGACATTTTTCATTCCTGAAGAGGTTTATGTGGCTCAAGAAAAGTCTGAGGTGAACAACTCGATGCAGCAACATCAAGAACCATTATAGATTTATCTACAAGTTATCAACTGAAGACTACCTGCTAGAATCTAATCTTCTAGTTTTCAGTGTTATTTTAGAGACAGTTGGCACATGACATAAACATTCTATATACAGTTACGAGCGTCATTCTTCATCTCCTAATCAACTCTGTCACCGTTTGCTTTTTTTTTTTTTTTGGAATGGCACCCTCCTATTGGTTGGCTATGATATCACGGCACATGACATAAACATTCTATATACAGTTACGAGCGTCATTCTTCATCTCCTAATCAACTCTGTCACCGTTTGCTTTTTTTTTTTTTTGGAATGGCACCCTTCTATTGGTTGGCTACGATATCACGCCACCTTTGCCCCCCCCCCCCTCCCCATCATGCCCCACTCGCTTTTTCGTTTTTGTAACTATTGTGTTGGAGCGGGTCGCTTCTTAAATAAATGCATATATTAGTTAATAACTAAATGGAATCCTCTCTTTCTTTTTCCCAGTATGAGACGCCTACGGAAGCCAACAGTACATAGACAAATAAAGCACATAGGCTATAGTTATTAACTAATATATGCATTCATTTAAGGCGCCAATTTATAATTGTAACAAATAGTATTTGAATAAAAACATTCAATCGGGTAAAACACGGGCGTTGCCCGGGTCATTCGGCTAGTAAGATATATATAAGAAAGGCGTACCTGAATCTGTTAAAGAAAAACCTTTTTTTTTTTCCCTAAATATTTCGAGGAATATTTTCTCCCTTTTCATTAATCTATTGCATAAAAACACGTAAAAGTAATTTTACTAATTCTTGTTATTCACATGGAAACAACTTTATAATTAGTCTAAATAAATAATGTTGAAAATTAAAAAGCATGAAAAAATATATATGAATAAAAAAGGGGTATTATAATGAAAACAGTAAATATATGTGGAATTTGAGACCTAATATATATTTTAAATATTAGTAATAAAATTTATGAACAATAGAGTTTTATTTTGTGCAATAAATTTATTTGAAAAAACAATCCTTCGAAATATTTTGAATTTTTTCTTTTACAGATACAGATGCGCTTCCTTTTATATATATAATTATATTCAATGGATCGCGCTTTTTAAACTTAAACATAAGACATGTTCTCCTGAACAACAATTTCTGAATAACAAACATAAGACATTTTCTAGACGGAGGGTGCATAACCAGCATAAAATATGTTCTCCTGAACGGTTGCTCAATAACTAATATAAGAGATGATCTCTTGAACAGTTGCTGTATAACCAACATAAGATATATTCTCCTGAACAGTTGCTCAATAACAAACATAAGACATTTTCTCCTGTAAGGTTGCTTAATAAAAACTTAAAATATGTTGTCCCAGACGGTTGATTATAACAAACATAAAATATCTGAAATAAAACCATCACCAGTGAATGTTTATTTTTAAATAAAACAAACAAATTTTGAAAAAACATTAGTGCTTAATGAATATATTTCTTATGTATAGATGATGTGTTATTGTCTTAAAACATAAGACAACGGCGGTTATAATTAGACATGTCTTTGTTTGGAAACCTATTCTTTAGGAAACTACTAGCCTGATTATTTCATTAGAAGCAGGTAGGAAAAAAATGAAATAAAAAAGTCTAATCCCAACTTCAATCAAGAAAATGGTGGCACAAAAAGTGCGCCGAGCATTTGTTTGGAAGTGTGTCTCGAGAGAGGAAATTACCAGCCGGACAAACAAACAAAAACTGTTGAAATACGCTCGAGGCTGATGGTTTTTTTTTTTCCAGAGTCTCTTTCTACAGAGACGGAATAATTCTGTGTTTTTGGAGATTAGACAAGCTGAAGAAATATTGTTTCGTTGAGCTGGTTGTGGTTTTTGTTTAATTCCAGAATTGTACGCCGTACGCGGAAGTGCCCGCGGGCAACAACTGGGGGTGTGTGAATGGATACCTGAATTCCAGTAGCGGATATCCCGTTTGATATTTTATAAAAATATTGCTGAATTTCAAATATTATAAATTGAAACTGGGAAATATGATATATTTCTAAAATAAAATTTCTCTTTATCATGTGAAAATAATAAATTCCAAAGAGTGTATGATGACGAAGTACAAAAGTATAAATGAACTTTCAGACATATACGCCGAGCATTCTAAAGCCATATATTCAATTTACTGAGCTATGTATCTTGTGCAGTCGCACACCAAGAGTATCAGAAATTTCAATTTGACAAATATTCAGTGAATTAGAACACTACCAGAACATTACGGTGCTAAACCTGAATTCTTCCAGAGAACTTCGATCTTATCCAGGAATAAATTACGTCGTGATATTCTTTAATAATAAATGTGTTTGTTTCATTTATATTTTTCACTCCTTGAATTTTTAATCAAAAGTAGGTATCGTTGCAATGTGCTTTCTTTCCTCGGGTTGTTACAATATATATATACAAGTAGATATGGTTCGGACTCTAATGTCTAAAGCTTTTTCTTGCGTGAAGTTGCAATTCTACGAAATCAAAAATCAAATCGACGACCTGAACTCAATAACTAGGCCGACATCTCTGGATCAATTGTTCTAGATCAACACGTCTATCAACTACACTCATGGACAAAACTTACCGAAGTTGTACCTTTTACCATGTATATCGGGATTGAGACAATAACTCTGAAAGATATTACAGTGACCTTTATTGAAGACACACGAGATAACTAAGTGTGGACAAAATTTTTCTCTGTCTCCTTCGTAAAAAAAAGAAGGACCGGCGACAAGAAAGACTTTACACTTCCTTAATCTGTGTCCATGAATGTAACTTGACTTTTAATGGTTGTAATGATTCACACGTATTTCAAGAGAAATATTTTCTGACATCACTCGATGTCATTAGAGCAAAATACTGTCTACTTCAGTATCGCCTAACGGAAATGTGTCACAGCCTTATTTCCACTTCCAGTTATCTAATATACAGACTGGATACGTTATTTACAAACAATTTAGATTTTTCAGTGAGTTTCTGTCACAAGAACATACCGAGATATAAAACTGATGTGTCATTGGGGTGTGATCCCGACATCCCAGACGAATTGAGCTGCCGAATGGCTGATCACAACCAACGGCACCAACGTCTTATTGAACGTGTCACCTTGCTAGATAGACTGACATAAAAATAGGATGATCCCCAGGTGGAACAAACTCATTCTGATTTTTAGATCTTTCAATGTCCTGGTGTTTTTGCGGCTTTTTTTTTTTAGCTTAAGTTTAAGAAAAATTGGGTTCGCACTACATATCTAGATATTCAAATAAAGTGGCAGCTTTAGAGAGAGAGGAAAAGAATATTTTAAATATCCTTTTTAGGCGATAATTTTTATTTTCATACAAGCTATCAAAATGTTACTTAAAAAATGAAAATTTAAAGTCGTCTCAGAATTAATTTCAAAACTTTAAATTATGATAATGGAAAAAAAAAAAAAAAAAAGAACTAGTGCTCTCCAGAAAGTAGTGTCTTTTTGAACATATTCCAAAATATTCTTGAAACAAACAAATCGCTAAATCAAGTATTCTCCTCTCCTCGAAACTATTTTGCATAATATTCGCATAGAGAGAATGGGGCAGGCAGTTTAAGTGGTTTTTTATTATTATCGAATACTTCAATTCAACCTTAGAGATAGAATTTTTTATGTAGTTCTCTTTTTCCATGGTAATTTTAAAAGTCATTACTCAAACCAAGAGGCTCAGTGAGGTGTACAAATCAAGAGAGATGTCCACACAGACAAGGATTTACAATAGTTAAACACGGCCGGAGTCGAGTGGAATCACCGCTGTGTGGATCGCCGAGAGTATTTGTCTCTAAAACATAATGTTGTTTATAAATTTGGCGCGAAATCAGGGGGTCAAGCAGGGGGCGCGTCTGTCCCCAAGGTTACGCAAGGAAGAGGGGCGAGGCAAGGGAGCAACAACTCCTGAGGAATGCGCAACCCCCCCTCCCCTCATGTTATCGATCTCCGATGATTGGTCGTCGCACCAGGAACGCCGATTGGAGGACACGGAACACGTGATCGGCCCACATACGACACCAGACGTGGCGACGCCGGGTCAACCTTAGACTGAACCTCCCGGGTTCTCTCAGATACCTACTCCAGACCAAGTCTCCCTGGGCCAACTCTTCTATTGGATCAAAACTTCCGAACAATTTACCGCATCAAGAGCTGTGAAGTATACCACTAGCTCTCAGCTGGATCCTCAAGCCTTCTATAGTTCAAGTTTTGAAAAAATTAAAGTAAAAATATCAGGCGCTTCCAGGGAAAAGTTTCTTTTCAAAATCATCAATTCACAAATCTCTCGGGCACGAAAGCTCTTCTACAGTAGAACACAGATAATTCGTCAATAGGCGCCAATCCCTGGAAACCTCATATTTTCACCTTAATATTAATATAAGTGATTATTTAATTGAATTTAAAAATAATAAAAGTGAATACAACATTTTTAAAGAGTTGATGAAGCCTAATACCGTGAATAGTTAAAAAGATAACTCTAGAAAGAGATTAATTAACTTAATACGTTTCAACATTGTAGAACGAGATGATATCCATCTTAAAATGGCAGTCGCCCTCGGAACTATAGCAAATATCAGGAAATGAATATTCAACACCCGAGTCTAAATGTGGAAGCTATTTAATATTGAATTCCACTTCTGAAGATTCGGGATTTTGTAAATTAAAAACATTTTCTAGATCCCCATAGCTCTTTTTTAACTAAACTAAAGTGTTTCGGGCAATAAGAAATTTGGTTTTAAATATGACATTGTGACCCTGGGGATAATTCGAATACTTCCGTATTGGGCCGTTCCAAGAACTTAAACGAGAGTAAAACTGCCCTTAGATACTATGTGTCGTGACTGAAGGTTTCTTAAATGTTGCTGGGAAAAAATGAAACGTAATAAGTAGGACTTTTAAAACCCTCCTCTGTCTCTTTCTCTCTCTTTCTGACTTTTAAAACCTCCTTCCTCTCTCACGAACCAGCAGATATAAAAATGAGGCCCAACTCCAGAACATGACTCAATCTCTTTACAAATCTTTACGAGATAATCAACCAATCAAAATTATTGAAAGCAGGAGAAATTCTTTGAAAATTAATCAAAATCACACTGAAAAAAAATTGTCACAATATATAAGGATTATTTCATCACAGGAATGTAGACTTATAAACTGTATGTGTATAGTGTTTACACAATCAGATAGACTCTATAGATGGAATTACATACAATATATCGTTTCTATGAACATAGATAACTTGGGTTCCTGGAACGTAAATCTCCATCTACCTAGAAATTAAATCATTCAATATATATTGTATGGAATTACACTGTAAACTACTTTTAGATTCAGTTTTTAAACATGTTAGTCAAAAACAATTGAATTCCCTTCAAAGTCCCCGTGAACTACTGTTGGCTGCAGCTTTTGGGATTTTTTTCTCACCAGGAGCAAATCTGTCGAGGAAGAAAATTCTTTTCCGAAAGAAACCAAATCACAAATCTCTCCTCTTAGTAGTATTTGTTTCAGATTATGTTCTGATACAGAGAAATGTCTTTGAACTAATCAAAAGCATTTTTCAAGAATACTATATCTTACAAATGTCCTATATTTGCATAGATATATCTTTAAAATTCTATAAAATCTCTTTCCATTACCTTTTTTTATGTTTTAGTTCGCTGAAAAGAGTTGCGATGACTTATACCTCTTTGGAATTTATCGAAATCCGCAAACCTCTGTGATAATGAATAATATATCTATTTAAAAAACACGTGAAGATGCGCATACATAGAACAGCCTTTCGCCTGTCAATCGCCTGTGATTCAGAGTCAATCGGGATGCAATGATACCACATTACTTAGATCAATATAGAAATGTAAAAGAGATTTATTGGTATAAGTTCCACAGTGAAGTTACCGGTTCTCAATTGTATTATGGATAATATACAACCAGGAAGGAAAAAATGTAAAAAACTCACGTAAAGGCCACAAACATAAATTCCACCAACGAGGTATTCATAATGAAGCAGACGTGCCAAAGTATTGATGGCCAATTGATCATCTTCCCTGAAATCTGCCCGGAATTTAATGTTAGAATAAATTGGCGTGGGGAGCATTGTTTAGCCCGAGTAACGTAATGTTGGTGAACCTGGACAAAATTTTTATCTTTAATGCTATCTTCAAGTTCAAGTTGTGGTGTATTTAGGTTGATTAAAAGTAGAAATAGATTTTGGGCTTTATTTATTTAAATGGCTTTTTATATATTACACCGGAGTAGATGCAAAATCCAAAATTACAAGTCAACAACAGCAGAATGATGATGATAAGTTATATATTACGATATAAACAATATATCACAGAATAATAATCTGCGGATTTAAAATTATTAATATATACAGTTATCAGCGCCATAATCAAGCAACAATTCTTAATCAATTCTGTCACCGTTTGCTTTGTGAATGGAATAAATACCCAAATATGGCCATTTCTCATAACCATCGGTGGTTCAATGGTAGAATGCTCGCCTGCCACGCGGGCGGCCCGGGTTCGATTCCCGGCCGATTCTTTTTTTTTTTTTTTTTGCAATTTTTAAAACTCATTTATATATTATACAAGAATGACATCCACGGCGCCCATTTATAACTGTAACGAATAGTATTTGAATAAAAGCATTTAATCGGGTAAAACCCGGGCGTTGCCCGGGTCATTCGGCTAGTTAGAATATAAATAATATAAAATATAATAATTAAAAATCAGCGAGAATAGTTGATATTTATTCCGACAGATGGCGCAAGCCATCAGCAACTTTCAGTTGCACGATAAGGAGATGCCTTTTTCTTAATTTATGCACCTTATCCCAGTACACTATTACATTTGTACTATTTTTTCACATTGTGTAGCGTTCTCACGCAATTCTGGCCTTAACTACCTGTTTCATGATTTTTCAGGATGCCTTAAAGACCAATTTTTTTGGTCGTTGAGGTACAGCTTGCACCACGCTGATGAGGGCCAACAGCCCGAAACGCGTCCGTGGTTAGCTTTTCTTGATTAATCAAGAATGGGTATTCGGCCAATTCTGGAATAATTAAAAATCAACGAGAATAGTTGATATTTATTCCGACAGATGGCGCAAGCCATCAGCAACTTTCAGTTGCACGATAAGGAGATGCCTTTTTCTTAATAAATAGAAGAATTATCATCAAATATACTCTAATAGTTTTAAGACAGCGATAATATCCCTTTTTGCTATAAAATAAGAAACATAAGTCTGGAAGAAGAGCTCCTTTTATTAAGAAGGAATCTCTTCTCCTCATGTTTCTTCTTCAATACTAATAGGTAGATTATCATTATCTTAAAACTATTAGAATATATTTGAAGATAACTTGAACCTACTTGAATATAACTTTGACGATAAAATGTAATTTTTGTCCAAGAAATTATTTAATTTTTAAAAGAATCATACGCATTTATAATAGTTTCGAATATTTATACTAATAGTTTCTTGAAAATATTTTACAATCAAAAGAGTTATGCTTTTTTAAAGTTAAATCTCATTGTAAAACACCAAGTTTACTAATATCTTCAGTAAGTAATGCAAATGTTTAAAACAAAACCAACGCTAGGCTTCTCCTATCAGCAACCTATGACCCAAAAGTACAGAATGCAAAGTCCTTACTCTCTGGAAGATATTAAACAATAATAAAAATGACAAAAATAACTACTAACAGAATATATAAATTATGACATACAAATCAACTGAGTGTACATAACCTAACAAAATAACCAAGCTGTAGTTCTTGTCATTCATTGACATATAGATATGTCATATTTATCAAACCAATCCCACAGGTTTCTGAAGATAGGTCTCTTTATCTTTTTTAAACGTAATCTCACAACTGTCCTGGTGTGGAACTAACACCTACCCACATATTCTCATGTCCTGCAATAGCCGCAGTCTTGCAGAAAATTGACATAGACCCAGAGCAGCCGCTTTACACACCCAAGATAGGGGACATTGCTGCTGCTGTGATAGAGATGCATGGAGACATCTGAGGCTCTTCATTGGGCACGACAACAACAACAAACGTAATCTCGAGCTTTAAGGCACCTCTGCCCCTTCTACAGGAGCACATAATAAACATAGACGGCGTTTATATGTCTCTATGTACTCTTGTAGAAGGCCAGAGATGCCCGAAATCTTGAGATTACGTTTAATAAAGATAAAGAAAGAGATCTCCAGAAACCTTTGGCATTTGTTTGATTAATATCCAGGAGATTTAAATCAATTGCTATGTAATATTTACCACACTCCGTCATGAGGCTTCTAAACACTAAATGTTGAATATTTCTTCCCTGTTTTCTTTATTTATTTCCAGCTATATCTCTATTAATCCCCCATCTATCAATAAAATCGATTGTAAACGTACACTTGAGCCAAAAATAAATATTTAATGTGGTAAATTGAATATTATTCAACAGCGAGCGAGTAGTGTTTATATGCAAGTACAGTAAAGTTGCATAGCGTGGCTACGGGTGGGGCAGTAGTTACTCGGCTTGGAAGGAATCAATTAGGTACTTGTGCGCGAGACGTTCTGAAATAATTGGAATGATCGAGTGGGCCACACATTACTTGGTATGCCACATCCATCCACTTCTCAGGATTTATCAATTCAGATAAATTCTCACACGTCTTTTTTGAAGTTTTTCTTTCAAAATTTGTTTCGAATATAGCGATTTTTTTCTTATCCCTAGTACACGTGGTACAGGCCATGATAATCATGTTGGGTAAAAGTAGGCGACTGCTTTTACTTCAAGTTTACCACATGTCTACACATGTGAAAAGCAGTTCGACTTTGCACTTACGAATGTGCCAGAGCCCCGTTGCACTCGCTGGTGGGGTTGGACTTTTTCGAGAATCGGGGGCCATTGGAGCATTTTTTTTAATCAGAAAAAAAGGGCCCAATGCGGGAATCGAACCCGGGTCGTAGCGGTCGAAAAGCAACGGTTTAGACCATCCTTCCACCGACAACCATATAGGGAATCACTTGAACCATAACGATTTTTACAGTAATCTAAAATAACGACAAGCCCCCCCCCCCCCCCCCCCCCCCCCCGTTTTACATTTCCAACTCCAATCGAAGCGTACTTTGACAAGGAATTGATTGATAGCTTCCTAACCAAGAGATAAAAACGAGGAAATATTTATTCACAAATAATTACAGATTTAATGGTTACTATTACACAAACACCAAATTGTTCCTGCAGAGAAACTGAACTGTTCTTCATCTTATCTACGACTGTCCGAACTTTTTTTATTAAATGAGAAAAAGTGCCCAATGCGAGAATCGAACCCGGGTCGTAGCGGTCGAAAATCAACGGTTTAGACCATCCTTCCACCGACCCTCCTCTGTTGAAGTAAGGTCAGTCATTGTGCTTACTGAAATCATCTGGTTTCTAAATATGAAGAGTTTTCTAATTGGAGAGAGGACCTTGATGATTTGATGACATCAACATTGAAAGTATCAAAATTATAAACCTATTTTTAACGCTATTTTCCTTTTTAAATATGTAAATTAAAATTATTTTTATATACACAGCCCCCTTATCCTACGATGATTGAAAATTGAAAGATGGAAGGCATGACTCATAAGTAGTGAACCCTCCCAGCAGTTTCGCCATTTTAATCTACAGAGAGCTTCACTATTGTGTGTATTGGACTGAATTCTTATATAACCTTCACTTGCTATTGAATACAGTAAAATGGTGTTTTGAACTATGGAAAAAGTATCCTAAGTTATCTTTTTGAATTGTAAGTGTTTCTTTAAGAAAACAATCGCCTCAAGTTCTTGCGATGGACATTCTGGGTATTGAGGTAATATTTTCATGTTTGATTTTATAGGAGATGTCGATCCAATTTACATATAGGTTTCCTCTCCTATTTACACACACACTTCCTATTCCAACTTTTTCTTAAGAAATATTCTCGGTGTTTTAAATCACAAATAGAGACTTCAAGCCATTCAGATACCCTCGAAGGTCGCAGTGATGGCATCCGTCCGATGGTAAATCAAAATCCCCACTAATTACCTTCAGGGATTCGAATCGATTTTTAATGAAGTTCTTTTAGTGGTGGCGCCCGCGGCCATTGATTTGCTTATCAGTCCTTCTTCATATGGAAATGTCCTGCTCCGGTTCTGCTTCCTCGTGTGTCACGGAGTGAGGGAAGAATTCATTAAATAAATATTTCACATTTACACACTCTAGTTTCTTACTAACTGTGAAATATTCATCTAGAATTCTTATCTAATCTCCTGGACAGTGTTTTTATATAGATTGGAACGACTCCTAAACTCCAAACTATCCCTCAGTTCTGCTCTGGTATGCGATGTTTTGTCCCTATCTACTTCTAGTAGAAGACTGCTGTGCTCGTGTGCATTTATAGAATTTCCAAGTGTGCAATCAGATAGCAGTCAGTAACAGGTTTACTCAATTCTTATATTGTACACTTTGATGTTATTGCTGAGGGTATTCTTACCTCAAAAGCGCTCAAGAAGCAGGAAAATTGACCATAGATTAGCCTATAATCTGAACAAAACATCATACAAGATCCAAAGTGACACAACTACTGTCTGCCTTCTCTTACAAAAATAATCACTTTATACTAACATCGATTTTTACCCAAGCATGTACCCACAGATTTACAAACATCTAAAAACAACAATAATCACACACACAAGCCTTTATTAAGACTATCGGTCTTATACAGATTCACCACAGGAAGGAAGCATAGATGGAGCTTCTATACTCCAGGTAGCGCAGAACCCAACAGCCTCCAGGTCCGACGCATGTCCAGTGGCCATAGAATCCACCGTCTATAGGTTAGCGTATCTCTGAAAAGGAATTACCTTTCAAATATTTACAGCTTCGAAAGGCTGCTTAAAAAAAAATGTCACAATTTATCAAGAAGCTGTTAACTCCAGGTTTAACATTCCTAGTCTACCTCGGGTGGGAGCGCTGTATTCACAGATGAAAGACATCTCTAACGACAAAATTTTAAGAAACATTCGAAATTCTTGCATTGAAAATCCCACGTGTGGGGTAAACATCGATTGATATCATGGCGCCCATTGAACTTGAAAATCCAAAGTGAGAGCAAATCACAACATTCTGTCGATAAGTCTTGAACCAATGATCTTCATGTTGGAGTGTAATGTTGTCTTGCCGTCTTCAAATATATCATCCCAACAGACCTATAAATGACTCTGTGGGCACAGGCTGTCTCAAAAGTTCGTAAACATATTACGAAAGTACGTAAACATATTCTGAAACTTGGCCCACCTGCTTATTGGCCACTCTTGATATAGAACATCAGAGATTAAATCATTCTTCTATAAGAATTCTGTTATAATTTTACCAAGGTTACCAATATGACCAAGGTTGTCCCAAAAGTTCGTAAACACTTGTAAAATATAAATCATAATATGTTTACGAACTTTTAGGACAACTTTGTAATTCTGAAACTTGGCCCACCTGCTTATTGGCCACCCTTGATATAGAACACATCAGATATTTAAATCATTCTTCTATAAGAATTCTGTTATAATTTTACCAAGGTTATCCCAAAAGTTCGTAAACACTTGCAAAATATAAATCCTAATATGTTTACGAACTTTTAGGACAACCTTGTATCAGTTTAATTATTTTAAATATATAAAAAATAAACATCAACACACACTTTTATAATATTAAATTTATATTATTGTGTGTGTGTGTGTTGAATTCAATATATTTCTATTTCAACACTTTTCAAAAATTCTCCCAGGAGAATCATATTCAAGACTAAAATATCTTAATTAAGGCTTTTTGTGTGGATATAAACAAGTATTTTGATGCATTAGCACACCATCTGTTATGAAAATTCGAAACTATTATAGACGCGTATGATTCTTTTAAAAATTAAACAATTTCTAGTGCCCTTACTGCAATGGAAATTTGGGCAGTAGGGCAGTACGGGCAGTAGAAATTGTTTTATTTTTAAAAGAATCATACGCGCCTTTAATAGTTTCGAATTTTCATAAACAAGTATTAAAAAGTTATTGAATTATTAGAGTAGCTAAGTGGTATTTCCTGACTTAGATTACCAAAATTATTTCTTTCTTTTTGCGAATTCAATAAAAATAACATAAATTTTGTCCATCGCTTGAAGCATTTGAATGAGGCCCTTGTTTTAAACCCGTCATCTCCTTCTAAATATATCAAAGGGAAAAAATAAAATTTCTATACCTCGAAATTGTAAAAATTATCAAATTTGAGAAAACGATTTGGCATGTTTAATTTTATATTGTTTTTATTCCAATTTTTTTTTACAAACGATCAATTAGGATGTTTAATAAAATATCAACATGTAATCCAAGGCCAAGTTTCTTTAGCAATTTTTTATTTCTATACCTTTCGGGCCAACGTGCTCTTCAACAGGAGAACTTGAAGTATGACTTCCAGCTAGGCATATATAGTTAGCTGGAAGTCATATTTCTAGTTCCTTCTGTTGAAGGGCATGTTGGCCTTAAAGCTAGAGAAATTTTAAAAAATAGTCAAAGAAACTAGGCCTTGGATTACTTGTTGATTTTGTTAAATTGTGATAGGCAAGGATGGAAATGCACTATAGAATGTGTGGGGAAAGAGTTGAAGTTCCACATTTTCTATTATCATTCCAATACCATCCTGAATCATACAAGAAATATAGCGGGGAACATCTAATACCCTGATTTTATACAAGCCCACGGCAAAGAAGAAGGTGGCTACCGTATTCCTGTGGTTATTTCCCATTCTTAAAGTAAATAGCGGCCATTATCTTGGGGGGTGTACGACATTTTAAACTTAATTTCAAATTCTGGGGACGAGAGAAGCTCGTGAATTCCGGCGCAGACCATCAATTTCCCCGAGTTGTTACATTTAAGTCTCCCGGAAGCAGTCGCTTTATGGTCGACCTAGGGAGAGGATAAATCTTGGGTCTCTCCCTGGGATTACCCTATGGCATTAAGGACATTTTAATATCATTTCTGAGCCATAAGATACATGCATATATACTGTGAGAATAAGATAGATATACGTTTAATATGAAGTATATAAAATTGATATATTAATATGGCGTGTAAAAAGTCTATGATTGATTCTGTTCTCAAATTGGTACATTAATATGATACTGATTGTCAGTTTTGTTGATTCGGTACTATAGAATTGGTACCGTAATATGATGAAGAATGTAAGTGTGATTGATTCTGTACTAAAATTGGTAGATTGATAGGGCGCAGAATGTCAGTTTGATTGATTCTGTTCTGAAATTAGTACATCAATATGGTACAGAATGTTAGTTTGATTGATTCTGTACAAAGATTAGTAGATTAATATGGTGCAGATTGTTGGATTGATTGATTCTTTACTAAAATCTGTACCGTAATGTCAGTTTGATAATGACTCTGTTCTTAAATTGGCATATTAATATGGTACAGGATATCATATTTATGGATTCTGTTCTAAAATTAGTATAACAATATAGTAAAGAATGTCAGTTTGATTGATTCTGTTCTAAAATTGGAGCATTAAAATGACGCAGAATGTCAGTTTGATAATGACTCTGTTATCAAATTGGTACATTAATATAGTAAAAGATATCAGTTCGATTTATTCTGTTCTAAATTTGGATATTAATATGGAGCAGAATGTCTTATTGAGCTTGTCCTCAAATTGGTACATTAACATATCGCGCAGAATGTCTGTTTGATTGAGCTTGTTCTCAAATTGGTACATTAACATATCGCGCAGAATGTCTGTTTGATTGAGCTTGTTCTCAAATTGGTACATTAACATATCGCGCAGAATGTCAGTTTGATTGAGCTTGTTCTCAAATTGGTACATTAACATATCGCGCAGAATGTCAGTTTGATTGAGCTTGTTCTCAAATTAGTACATTAACATATCGCGCAGAATGTCAGTTTGATTGAGCTTGTTCTCAAATTGGTACATTAACATAGCGCAGAATGTCAGTTTGATATTGAGCTTATTCTCAAATTGGTACATTAACATATCGCGCAGAATGTCAGTTTGATTGAGCTTGTTCTCCAATTGGTACATTAACATAGCGCAGAATGTCAGTTTGATTGAGCTTGTTCTCAAATTGGTACATTAACATATCGCAGAATGTCAGTTTGATATTGAGCTTATTCTCAAATTGGTACATTAACATATCGCAGAATGTCAGTTTGATTGAGCGTGTTCTCAAATTGGTACATTAACATTTCGCAGAATGTCAGTTTGATTGAGCTTGTTCACAAATTGGTACATTAACATATCGCGCAGAATGTCAGTTTGATTGAGCTTGTTCTCAAATTGGTACATTAACATATTGCAGAATGTCAGTTTGATTGAGCTTGTTCTCAAATTTGTACATTCATACGTTACAGAAATGTTTCTGTTCTTCACTATGTGAGGCAAGAGTTGAAGTGCCGTCTCTTCAACCAGAGAATTTCAGGATTCGACCTGGCCCGAATTACCGAGGTAAAAAAAAAACGTTCATAACGACCCTCGCTTGCTTCCTTTATTTCCTGCTTGGCCTCCGCCGAGACAAATCTCGGACATTTGCTTCACTCTGAGTAAACAATCTCATTCCACCATTCTCTATTCCATCTGATTATAATCGATTATATAAATAGATTTCATATTTAAAAACTTTAATTTCAATGGTATTTTTATGTCAAGTGAAAAAATGTCATTTTCAATATTTGTTCAGAATGTCATCCCGAGAATGAAAAACGTCCAAAGCACAGGAATGTACAAACCTTATGTCCAGTTTTGAACATCTGCTAAAAGGAATGAGAAGCAATAGTGAGATAGAAATATATTGGTTTAAAAATAAAAATACCCATTGATAAATGTTATTTATTTCATAAGATTTTTGTCAAATGAATAAATATGACGGGAGGGAAACGGCACGTTTTGCCGATCACCCACCGAGATTGAAGTAGGGGGGGAGTTGGCCAGTTTGAGTCATCAAATAGGATGACTAATACTGAGTGACCCAAGCCACAGTGAAGGATGCCGTGTGGAAACCTCCACGCTACTTCATGTAGTGCTGTGGATCTCCACGACGTCAGTCTATATGTAACCAAAGGTAGAAATGGATGACTGAAACACGAGGTTTCTTGTTGTAGTGGAGCATCAGTAAATGTTTGCATAGGATTCTCTGTAGAGCTACTAGATACTTTCTTTATTCCAAACATTTGCGGAAGTTGACCACCGAATACTTTCTGCCCGACAGAAGCAGTTACTTGTGAACAATCTCTGCCTACAGTTATATATGGCAATAGATCGGTTTACAACATGAGCATGACTCAAATGTCCAAATTCTATTTTGGTGTAGATAAATATATGTTGAAGTTTTGGGGTACGGAGCTTCTGTGTACCTGTGTAAGTTGGACTGGGCCAGGGAAGGTACCAGTGTAAGTTGAACTGGGCCAGGGAAGGTACCAGTGTAAGCTGGAATTGATCAAGGAAGGTATCAGTGTAAGTTAGACTGGACCAGGGGGAAGGTACCAGTGTAAGTTAGACTGGGCCAGGTGGGGTAATCAAGAACGGAGGTGACCTCGCCGCGGTGACAAGACCGTGGGAACTCCTCGTGCATTCGGCGCACGCGCACGCCATCCATCCTGCTCTCCTCCATATTCATGAGCGGGCGAGCGGCGGCAAGCAGGGGACTGGGAGCTAACTATATCTTGTTTACCTTTCTGACGTCATCATTGTTTACCTCCTTTTCCCCATTTAAGGGTCACGTGCTATGTAAATAGATGGTCGTGCCTGCCCCCACGGCCATTAGCTTGATTGTAGAAACGGCAATCTCGCCATCTTGGCGGCATGAACGTGCTCCATCTCAAGTGGTTTTAAATTACAGAAGGCGACCATATTATGTTGTGATATATAAACATCTTGTTTTATGTCGGTCTTGTGGTACCTTCTAGTTCTTCCCTATTCATCCCTACATGCACGATGCGTTCTCTGAAACCCGCATCTCAATCTATTTATCCGTTTTCTATTCCACTACCGATGTTACATTTTTCTAAGGTAGTTCAACAGCTAGCGTCTAACCAGACAACGTGAAATCCAAACATTCAAGATATAACATTCAAGTCGTTAAATATCATATACTGCGAAAACAGAGCATTAAAATTTGTTTGGTTCGAGTACTTTACCATATTCTTCGATATATTTTTGCTTTTCGATGAAATTTCACGTTACTACATATCATTTAATAGGATTAAAAGGTAGACTGACCTTATGTTTTAAGATAGGATAAAAATGCTTCAAGAGGGACTGTTTTGGTGCCGTGTTTTTTTAATTATTGTAGCATGAAAAATGTTTATATGCGATGTTTTTGGTTACCTAGAAGATTCCTTCTCTCAAATTTTCAAGCATCCATTAATGAACATTAGAGAAGTTGAGTCAAATCATCTTGAGAGGGAGATATTTCACTCATCTATTTGAGTATCCTTCTTTCGGTCAAAGTTGGATTCACAATTTCTTCTTCAGTAAATTGCTGGAAATGTACGTCGGCATCCTCACCGCCGTTGAACTCGTACATTCTTTATCTCCCAAGCTCTAGACAAAATTATTTTTGCATTATCAAATTCTGAAGTTGCATAGTTGATTGCTTCAAAAATAAATGCGCTTTTATTTTAGTTTAAGGCATTGCCAGTGAATACAGGCAGTATTAGAGAGTAAGTCATTACTACGAAGCCTAAAATGCACTCATAAACAAACCTTAAGAAAGTGGAAAGTCTTTGATGCCTGTTTTTTTTTTTTTTTTCAAGGAGACAAAGGCAATTTTGGTTATCTCGTATCAAGTATCAAATATATAAGGTTATCCCAAAAGTACGTGTTTTTCTTATCACTTGGCAAATAATACAAGTATTATTGTACTTGTATTATTACGCGGCGAATACATAATAATACATAATGCAATTACTTTATACATAATGCAAAGACATTATACAAAAAGGTGAATAATATTGGTATTTCAATTTTTTTTTCAAGTGTTTACCAATTTTTTTGGACAACCTTGTAAATAAGACTTGAAACTCCAAACGAACGTCATTGAAACCACTCGATAGAGAAGAATACACGATGAGACTGGGGTCAATGCAGACGACAAGAATTCACCGCGACCCCAGAAGTAATTACGGCCAGCTCTCCTAAATTGTGTGAGTGAGGCAATTTGCATAAATTTCCGTAATGATATGTTTTTGGTTGTCTTTGTCGGTTTGTTTTGGAAACGAGGGTTTTTCAGGCATTGATTTCTTCGTCTATAAGCCTCAATTTATAAAAAAAAATAATATTTAATATTTTTAAATATAACTTAAGTATCTTCTCGTTATTTATTTATTATTATTATTTTTTTTTACTTACCGAGCTAGAAGCAATATGTGGAAGTTTACTTTTTAGTATATTAGCGCAAGTTTGAAAGAAATGAACTTGAAACTAGAGGATATTTTAATTTAATGCTGATTTAAAAAATTATCGATTTTAAGTCTATTTTCAATGGTTTGTTGTTTCAAGGATCCTTGAGATGGAAATAGCTAGAAGTTAGGTTTTTGAAATGCAAACAATAGTAATACAAGTATGTAATACTATTTTATTTTATACTTGTATTTTTCTTTTGGAAACTCGCAAAAATTTATATTAAAGCATTGAGGCGCAATTCACCACTCAAATTAATATTCGATAAGTAACCCGCCATCTCTAGAGGACTTTCAAATTTTTTTTAGAGATAATTTGATGCTCATAAACGACGTGAGGATAAACGCACATGTTTGTGAACGGCGGAAAGTGTAATTATCGAAAGAGATCAAAAATATATCTACTTTCTCTTTCGATATGTTTCCTGTTGTTGTTGTCGTGTCCAATGAAGAGCCTCAGATGTTTCCATACATCTCTATCACAGCAGTCGCCATGTCCTCTATCTTGGGTGTGTAAAGCTGCTGCTCTGGGTCCATGTCAATTTTCTGCAAGGCTGCATATGTTTCCTAAATCCAAAAATCAAAACTTGTCTGTATGAAATATCAACTACCTGAAAATTTATGATCGAGATGTCGGCTCTTACTTTAACCTTCCGTCTAACTTGGACAATATTGCTATCCGACGTCTGTTTGCACCCGCTGTGAAGTTGGCTGATTCAGAGTTTGAATCAATAGGTTGATGGATTTAGGAAAAAAAATTAAAACACAATACACTCATAGAGACAAAACTTAAGGGAGTGGAAAGTCTTTGATGTCGACCGTCCTATGTTTTTTTTTAAGGAGACAAAGGAAATTTTGTTCACACTTGTTAATCTCGTGTGTCTTCAATAAATATTACTGTGTATCAAATATCTTTCAGAGTTGTTGTCTGAATCCCGATATACATGCTGAAAAATAATATTTCCTCAAGTTTTGTTCATAAGCATATTTTAATAATTGAAATTTAATTGCAGAATGACTTCAAATACAAAAAAGCATAGCCATCGAGAGTAAGCAGGCATGTTTCTATCTATCATGTATCTACTTATTTCGTGCATGCTGTGATGAATTTCTATAAAACCTGCAGGTGTCGTGATTGGTTCCATTGTTTACCACATGGCTACAAAATTTTTCTCTCTATAAAATAGCTATCTCGCTCATTATATCAAGAAAAAGTAATAGTCCTAAATTTACTACGCAACTAAAAGTTAAACAATGTGCAAATAAGCGGACTGATAAATTTTATATCCGAAATCTTAAAGTTATTTGACGAAGAGCAAGAGATAGTCTAGAGGAGGGTCATCTGTATTCACCGCTAATGCGTCGTGTACATTTTTGCTAAGCATAAAGCCAAATGTCATTAATATTAATGGCGACTTTGCTGATGATGTATTTATTAGCTGGACCATTATAGCGAGAATGGTAATGGTTTTAATGATGGGCTTCATTCGAGCGCCAAAGTATAATTCTTCGTAACATTAATCTCTGAAAAATGTTGAACATTGTAAAACATGAAATATTTGACACGCGATAAACACAAAGAATGATAATGGTTATTTAAAATGAAAACGCTTTCAAATTAAACTCTAGATTAAGAAAAAGACATCTTCTGATAGTATAACTAAAAGTTGCTGATGCCTTGCACACCATCTGTCGGAATAAATATCAACTGATCGTTGATTTTTGAATTATTACAGAATTGGCCAGATACCCATTCTTGGTTAATCAAGAAAAGCTAATCACGTATGCGTTTCGGGCTGTTGGCCCTCATCAGCGTGGTTCAAGCTGTACCTCAACGACCAAAATAACTGGTCTTTCAGCCATCCTGAAAAATCTTGAAACAGGTATTTAAGGCTAGATGTGTGTGATAACGCCAAAAAATGTGAAAAAAATAATACAAAAGTGAATTGTATTGGGATCAGGTGGATAAATTAAGAAAAAGACATCTCCTTATTTTGCAACTGAACTCTAAATTGTCCCGACATGATGCCGATTCTCTTCAGTGATTAGACATCGTCTTTATGGAGCAGCAATGATTATTCGCTAAATAAAATTTCTAGAAATAGAATAAGCCGATGGTATGAATGCACGTGACATTTTGAAAGTGACATCTTAAAATATCGTTAGAATTTCTTGTTTTATCACCAGGTTTATACAGTAGAACTTGGATAATTCGAACTTCTTTAATTCGAAAACCTCTTTAATTCGAATATTTATCTTGGTCCCTAGAAGCCTTAAGCCTTTATTCAAAACATCTTTTATTCGAATTTTTGGATAATTCGAATTTTTTTATGGTCCCTTGGGGTTCGAATTATCCAAGTTCGACTGTAACTCTATCTCTAACTTGTGTTTCCAACAGTCTTCACACACATGACACATTATGGATAACTGTCATTAGAATTTTCTATTACTGTGTCTCCTCTATCAATCCTTCGATGTGCGCAGACCACCGGCCTGGAGGAAAACAGCCTGTTTGGCAACGACCATGGCAGCGTCATCAGGAAAGGTGAGGCCGAGTCGTGGCGGCCCGGGGCAGGCCGAGATCCCCTGGGCCCCACGAAAGAGGAGATCGAAGAATTTACTGAAAGTTTGTGGTCGTTAATTCACAGAGGAGGTGACTATCTCTCCACGATACAAAATGTCAACACTAAAATTGTTAACACTCTCGCTAACACACAACACCTTTCTTTACAAGTTATTTTAGGTTTTAGAACACTTTCTTTTTCTAAAATCTCTCTCTCGCCTTTATTATTATATTTAAAAATAATACAATATAATGCGGCTTATGATTGTAAAACGACATTTGAAAATTATCCCGCATGTGTTTCTTTTGAACGAAAAATCGAAATTTATTTTAAGGAGAAATAACGATTATTTCTAACCTTAAGGATGCAGTATCAAAGGATAAATTATGAAGAATAATGATAAACGGAAAAATAAAGTGTCCAGGGATGGGAACCGAACCCACAGTGTTCCGCTTACCGGGCAGATGCCATGTCCACTAGGTTCCCATCCTTGGACACTATTTTTCCGTTTATCATTACCCTTCACAATTCATCCTTTCATACTTCATCCCTAAGGTTAGAAATAATCGTTATTTCTCCTTAAAATAAATTTCGATTTTTTCGTTCAAAGGAAAAACATGCGGGATTATTTTCATATTTAAAAATAATTATTACAAGCTTTAGAGACGCCAAAAAAAGGTCAACCTAGCCAATAACCAGTACATATAATTTGTTCTCTTTGTCCTTCTTTTATTGTTTTATAACTTTAAGTAATGAAGGATCTTTCTTTTCTTCTACGAATCTATATTTTTTCCCAACAGTAACTAACCCACATAAAATTATTGACTACACATAATTATTATTTTTTAACACAACAACAATAATAAAAAACTTTACAATCACCTTTTGGTTATATACAGATTCTCTAAGCATAAATGTAGGGTATACATACAGGAATAACAGTAATAGTAGCAGTAATCAATAACATTATACTTATCCAGAGTACATGTAGTACAGGCCATCTAAATCATGGTTGGTACTACATCAAACTCAGCCTGATTTACTCAGTTCTTGCCTTCCAATTCAGCAGCAAAAACTTACTCCCTCATTTACATACCTATTTTACATTGTTGATAGCTATCTTGAAACTGAACTGTCTGGCAGTGGTATTGCTCTACAACAAAGATATTTTTGGTCAAATTTCCTTTTCCCACCTTCAGCACCTTTCATATTACATATTGTTACATAAAATGTTATTCACAGTGTATTAAATAAGGAGGTAAAAGAAAGGAAGGGCTTAGCATAAACTTATATACAAGTATTCGAGAACAAGCTGTTCTTTAAAAAAAAAAAAACAATAATTTGTAGAAATATACATAATTATCAGACATCTATATAGTTTTATACATGGATGGATCAAGGGTAGAGGGTTGTCTAAAGTCGGAATATAAAGTCTTAGGGGTTAATTAATTTGTTCATTCACCCAGTTGTTCAGTAGAAGCCACCTGATTCTTTAAATTACTCGAATATCACTCGCAGTTTTATAAATTTGATAATATTGTCACGGTAGTGATAACGAGTATTACAAAAGTTTAAGTAAAAATAATTTATTGATTAGAATGCAAACTATTTCTAAATTTAATTTACAAGTAATAATATACAAGTATGGTAAGGGGTGATGACTATGCAAATATTTATGATGATATACAACAGAATATTTAAAATAATTATTCAGTGACAATATTTACTAGTAAAGCTTCAGTCGGCCAGCGCTAAATAAAAATATTTAAATAAGAATTGGACACGCTCATCCTAGAATTCCATAATACCTTATTCACACTTAAATTTTAGTAGAAATTGTAAATAACAGATTTGTTAATTCCTGAGATTATTTGAACTTCAAACAGGTTGGTAGAATTCCGTATTCAATCCAGAAGCGAATGGAACAATTTGAAAATGAGTTAGTCGAGGGATCAATGGAAGTTGTTGTGTCGGAGATGGGCATCGTCTGGTCGCAAATATGATCATCTGCTTGGTAAATTACATTTTCGCTAAATTGTCTGAATCCCGATATACATGCTAAAAGATACAACTTCCTTAAGTTTTGTCCATGAGTGTATCTTTCAAAGTTATTATCTGAATCCCGATATACATGCTAAAAGATACAACTTCCTTAAGTTTTGTCCATGAGTGTATCTTTCAAAGTTATTATCTGAATCCCGATATACATGCTAAAAGATACAACTTCCTTAAGTTTTGTCCATGAGTGTATCTTTAAGAGTTATTGTCTGAATCCCGATATATATGCTAAAAGATACAACTTCCTTAAGTTTTGTCCATGAGTGTATCTTTAAGAGTTATTGTCTGAATCCCGATATACATGCTAAAAGATACAACTTCCTTAAGTTTTGTCCATGAGTGTATCTTTCAGAGTTATTATCTGAATCCCGATATACATGCTAAAAGATACAACTTCCTTAAGTTTTGTCCATGAGTGTATCTTTCAGAGTTATTATCTGAATCCCGATATACATGCTAAAAGATACAACTTCCTTAAGTTTTGTCCATGAGTGTATCTTTCAGAGTTATTGTCTGAATCCCGATATACATGCTAAAAGATACAACTTCCTTAAGTTTTGTCAATAAGTGTATTTATATAAACTATTATCATTTGTTCATATCTAGCTGAACTAGTCTGAAAATTATGCCAATTTGAATAATCAAATATTCTATATAGTCATGTATATAAACAAGTTCTGTTAAACTTTCAGATAAAGCTATATAAACTTTTCATAAAATATAAATATATTTTAGATAAAGCTGAGTTTGTTGTTGACACACATTAAATATGTTATAACACCTTGATAAAGGTTGGCGTTCAGCCAACTGAAATATTGGAAAAATAAATGATATTTTGATCCAATATATGCCTTTTTAATTATTAATATATATTAATATATAATAATAAAGCTATATATAAGCCCCCGAATATATAAATAGTGTTTAGACCTAAAAAAACATGCAAAATTCGTCCTGGTGTGGAACTAACACCTATCCAAACATTCTCATGCCCTGTTATGGCCGCAGCCTTACAGAAAATTGACATAACCCCAGAAAAGCAGCTTTACACAACCAAGAGAGAAGACATTGCGACTGCTGTGATTGAGATACATGGAGATATCTGAGGCTCTTAATTAGACACGACAACAACAACATATAAATAGTATTACAATAACTAATATAAAAGAGATGGAAATTTTGCCGGGAGGATATTGATCTAAAGAGACAAAGGTCGCCTCTCCCGTCAAAATAGACGTCAAAACTAGACGCCATCTTTTGACGTCTATTTTGACGGGAGAGGCAACCTTTGTCTCTTTAGATTAATATAAAAAGAGGTATTACAATAGTTAATAGAAGAGGATTGTAATGTTTGCATGATTAGGAAATTTCAAGATTCATACAAAACTCCCATCGCTGTAATCTAATGTACGTAGGTAGCTAGCTACTGGATGGCCTCATGTAAGGGACGGAAGATTTCGCCGCGAAAACAAACTCGCTACTTGACCGTTTGATTGGCAAATACACGGGGAGTGTTTGCTCTGTCGACGTAATGGGTTCGTCGTCCCCGGGGGTGGGGCACCGCTCGATGTCAGATTGGAGTCAGCGACTTGCGGGATGTCATCTCCGACAAATACACTATCTCATATCTACATTTAATCCATCTCAGCTACAATGGTCGACACCATCGAGATGGGTAGGAGAAATACGAGAAAAACTTTTCCAAGTTTGAATGCGTTTGTATAGATAGACAGATATGCTCTGTAAGTGTAGAAGAGATATCATGACAACTTTATATTGCCATATCCTTCTCTAAAATATTTTAATTAAAGTATATGTCAAAAATATCAAAGCACAATTTTTAGATTTTTAATTTAAAAATGAAGGTAGAGAAGAAAAATAATTTTAAAATTCTTCAAAATATCCATTTTTATTATAGATCTTCTTTTTTTCTGAAGTTAAAAAACATAAAATTCCTTTTCTAAGATCGTGTTCCGTTCTTACATTTTGTTTAATATCTTTCATATAAAAAAAAAATGTTTTAATTCTTCTCAGTTTAGGAAGTACAAAGAAGTCACATGGGGGATAGTAGAGGAAATAAGATGACATGGGAGACCTCTGGGATGGAGAATTCGGCCAAAAATATGATATCATGAAAGATCTGTGTGGCCTAACATTGCCATGAAGAAGAAATTAATCACTTGTCCCCCACAAATTAGATCTTTTTTGGCGAATTTTTGTATCGCAACAAGAACATTTTTATAATAGTGTTGATTAAATATTTGTCCTTGAGGTAAAATTAATGAATCTTGGGTTTGGAAACTCAGAATATTTTTTTTCGCAGATGAAGCAGGGCTCTCCATTCTATACTTTGCCATTTTATTACCAGATCATATTGGTAGCCCCAAGTTTCAATACAAGCATTGATTTTTCTAACAAAATTTTAATCATTTTCAGCTGTTGTTGATCGACTTTTTCTGTTTCAACATAAAAATTTTAGTACCTCAATTTTGAATGCACTTTTTTCTTGTTCAAAACTCAGTTATAATGTGATATATAATTCTGGCCTTAACTACCCGTTTCATGATTTTGCAGGACGCCTGAATGACCAGTTTTTTTGGCAGTTGAGATACAGCTTGCACCACGCTGACGAGGGCCAACAGCCCGAAACGCGAACGTGGTTAGCTTTCCTTGATTAATCAAGAATGAGTATTTGGCCAATTCTGGAATAATTTAAAAATCACTGAAGAGTTGATATTTATTCCGATAGATGGCGCAAGCCATCAGCAACTTTCAGTTGAACGATAAGGAGATTCCTTTTTTTTATTTTCTTAATTTAGTTATAGTGTTGTAACAACTTGATTTTGATATATTGATAGCTTCAGATGGAATGTTTACCCTCAAATGTCTAATTATTTATCAAAAGTTAGATTTTCTTGAAATTTTCTGAAACAATGCTTGCCAAAGGTAGGCCTATACGAAGGACCTCTTCGACTTGATCTAAGTCTTCTTTATATTCTGAATACCATTTGAATACATTTAATTGAGATGAAGCATCCTTAGCGTACACTTTTAGTAGTAAATTATATTTTATAATTTTAAAAGAGGCTCTATTATTTTTTAAGGCAGATTGCTTCTTTCGTTCTTTTAAGGATTTCCCTGTTTCGCCTATGTATCTGGATGAGTAGGAACTAAACTGGATTTGTAAATTATATTCGTTTCTGTTTACGGGTTGTAGATAGATTTGATGACGACAGAGTTGTGTTCTTAGTTGTCTGTGTTGCTATGGTATAGGGTTAACATTCCGTGAGGCGGTTCTCTCTACTCTAGGTCTGTAGGGAGACATTGTTCTAGGATGGAGTCGGATAGTTTGTCTTGGCGTTTGGCTTTAAGGATTGTTTCTTGATGAAGTTACTGGCATAGTAACCCAAAACTCTTTGTCATAAAGATAGAGGTTGTCTGGTCGGTATTCATAGTTCTTAAAATTAAAGATACTTCGGCCAGTAAATCTTTTTATTATGATAAATTCACTGGCCCACACAAGTATCTTTAATTTTAAGAAAAACACTTTGAGTAACTTGAGCTGCTCACTCTTTTAATCCTGTGTGTTCCTGAAATGTGGATTGTTTTTGTGAGCGTATTAACTACGGTTGAATGTTGATGGAAAGGGCCGAAATTTGGGGAGGTTCTTGTAAGAATATACTTCTGGTAAATGCTAGAGTAGATTTTTCGTGTGTGTTTGTTTTATATCGAGAAAAACTATATCTTGAATAAATATTTATTTTAATCACTTTGTATATACATACGCTGAGTGAACTTTGAATATGCAACACTAAGAAATACTGGGCAAAAAAAATATGTAAATTTCAGGGTGAAGTTAGATCACCGAGTTATGTAAATGTGAATTGCGCAGCTATCCCGCGTATGTTGATTAAGATATTAGAGAAGGAATTTGAAAATTTTCCAATATTCGCACCTCACTGTCTGACAGAAAAAAAATTGATACAAACATTTTTTGACTCAGAGAAAACATTTAGTATTAGAGAATGCCAGACCGCCGCCAGCCGAGGCAGTTCCAGCAGACAGATGATTTCACGAGAGGTGATTGGACTCAGAAGGGCCGGTTGGTCCTTACATCAAATCTCTACGGACAGACATCTCGACGTGTCCACAGTGCACAGACGATAGCGTAGATGGTGGGAACAAGGAAATGTGGCATGATTGGGGGGTGCTGGTGTAGCCAGAGTGACGTCAGCACACATGGACCGACGCATCCGTCGGATGGCGTTGGCGGCCCCACAGTCCACTTCTGTCGCCATTTTGAAGGATGTGCCAGATACTCTTGATTCTCCCATATCGACCAGGACCCTTATACGCAGATTGGTCGCCGGCGGCCTACACTCATGGCGTCCGTTAAAAAGACTGGCATTGGACAACGGTAGACACCTCTGTTTGCAATTTTGTCGAGATAGAGCCCCGTGGACAGGGGAATGGCACAGGGTAGCGTTCTCAGATGAACTTCGCTTCTGTTTTAGCAATGACAGTGACCGAGTAAGAGTTGGCGCCGTCTTTGTGACAGGTCCAATCCGGCCGCATCTGTAGAACGTCGCACCTCACGACAACGCGGCATTATGGTTTGGGGAGCCGTCGCCTATGACAGCAGATCACCTCTGATTCGTATTGAGAGAACTATGACGGTCCAACAATACGTGGATGACGTGCTGCGGCCAGTGACGCTACCGTTTCTTAAGAGGGTGCCAAATGTAATTTTCCTCACACAAAACGCATCAGGCAATATGTCCTGCATGGAACCTCATGCTTTCATGGCCACCAGACTCTTCTGATTTCTCATTTATAGGACACATCTGGTACCTAATTGAACATCGTTTGAGTGCGCTGTCACAGCCGCGTTCAGAATATGAACTGTGGCTGCTGGTTGACAGGGTATGGGCAGCCATCCCTCCTTACCCCTATTAAATCAGTACCAAGACATGTTGACGTAGCCTCCCGTCGTGGTCCCAAAACATATTGAGTGGACGGCGATGTCACTCAGTGTATAGCTGTATTCTGTTCTATAAAATATCATTTATTATTCATTACTGGTACTCTCTTTATGCAGATTTTCCCAAATTTTGCCCATTAATTCTTTATGTTACAAATTCAGTGTCACGTAGTATAGTTTAGCTGCAAAGATTACAAGTATTATACACATATATAAGATAATATAACTATTCAGTTGATTTAAATCTCCTGGACATAAATAATTAAAAAGGTTTCTGGAGATGTGAGTCTATTTTTATTTTATTAAAGCAGTCTCGAGCTTTCAGGTATCTCTTTTTGGCATCTATAGTTTAACATCAGGCGGCGTTTTATTCGTTTATTTATGTTCTCCTGTAGAGGGCAGAGATGCCCGAGTTCTTGAGACTGTTTTAATAAAATGTAAAAAAACCTCCAGAAACCTTTTTAATTATTTAATAATATAACTATAATATATATTGAGAAAAAGGGCATTTTTTGATCGTGAAATTTAAAGTTTCTGATGGCTTGCGCCATCTATCGGAATAAATATTATTTATTGTTCGTTACTGGTACTCTCTTAATGCCTATTTTCCCAACTTTTGCTCACTAATTATTGATGTTACAAATTCAGTGTCACATAGTGTAGTTTAGCTGCAAACAGCGCAAATCGGCGCAAACAATCAGCAGCTTTTAGTTGCACGACCAGAAAATTCCCTTTTTCTCAATTTATCCACCTGCTCCAAGTACAAATTCACTTTTGTACTATTTCTCACATATGCCATATGTATATATGAGAATGAGATGTATCGACTGATGTTCAAAGTGTCGTGTACAGGCATCAAAGCTCGCAACTCCCACCCTGACAAAGAACACCATCACCACGGCGGCGGGGCTGTACTCTCCAGCGGCTCGCTGCCCAACGATGTGTTCTGTTCCGTGCCCGGGCGGCTGTCACTTCTGTCCTCCACCTCTAAGTACAAAGTCAGCGTGGCCGAGGTGCAGCGCCGTCTCTCGCCACCCGAGTGCCTCAATGCTTCGCTGCTGGGCGGCGTGCTCAGGAGGTAGGCACGCTCTTTGCCCTCACTGGTCGACAGAACGCAATTGTAGATGGATCGAAAGAAAATGAGATTAATACACAAAGGAAGAACTCTAAAACAAAACGCACAGAGAGAAAATGTAATATATTTTTCTCTCCCTTTCAATATCATAAATATTTAAAATAGGTAAATAATAATTTTTGTATATAAAATAGTATTTATCATTAATTTATTATCGTGATACTCCTGTTGAAGGACTAACAAGTCTGAAAGCTTGAAAATAAAAAGTGGAACAAGAAACTTAACCCTGGAAGCTTTATTTATTTTATAACAAAATTATTTATAACAAAATTTTAAAGAAACCATTTTTCGCTCTCTTCAATCAAGATAGTTTTCACTTTAGCATTCAACAAGGTGATTCTTCTAATGTAATATAAGCACGATGTATTCGCATGCCCTATCTGTTATTACAAATTTAAACTATTTATGACGTTTATGGCTATTTTAAAATAAAACAGTTTTTTCACTGCCCGGAGAAAAAAAAGTTTTATTTTAAAATACCCATACACGCCCCTCATAAATAGTTTAAATTTCTAATAGCAAAGGCGCGCTAATGCATCGTGTTTATGTCACATTAGAACAATCACCTTGTTGCATACTAAAGTGAAAACTACCTTGATTGAAGAGAGCGAGAGAGAGAGAGAGAGAGACAAATGGTTTCTTTAGAGTTTTATTCTAAATAGTTTTGTTTTAGAGTTCTCCCCTTGTATATTAATCTCAATTCATATTTTTATATTCAGCTTTAAAGAAGTGCCACCTTTGCTACATGAATGCCATCCTCCCGCACAACTTTATGTTGTATATATATATACTAGCCGAATGACCCGGGCAACGCCCGTGTTTTACCCGATTGAATGTTTTGATTCAAATACTATTTGTTACAATTATAAATTGGCGCCTTAAATAAATGCATATTTTAGTTAATAACTATAGCCTATGTGCTTTATCTGTCTATGTACTGTTGGCTTCCGTAGGCGTCTCTTACTGGGAAAAGAAAGAGAGGATTCCATTTGGTTATTAACTAATATATGCATTTATTTAAGGAGCGACCCGCTCCAACACAATAGTTACAGAAATGGGGGGGGGGGGGGGGGGCAAAGGTGGCGTGATCGTAGCCGACCAATAGGAGGGCGCCATTCCAAAAAAAAAAGCAAACCGTGACAGAGGCCACGCATGACGCTCGTAACTGTATATAGAATGTGATATATGATATTTGAAACTATTTCAGCGCCAATTTTTATTTTTACCAATAAAAGAACTTCCTACTCTCATTACCTACAATATTTCATATTGAAGTGAATTTAGTAAAGGAGAATTGTTGAATGCAATTATGTAAGCTTTTAAACGGGGCATACAAGTGTCTCCCACCTTTCTAAAATCAAATTTGAAATGATTTGAAAATGTCTTCACTAAGTCTAAAGCCTTGGTGGTAAAACCTATCTCCCTACGTTGCTGATTGTTGGCAGTTGTACAATTTGATCCTTAATTTTGCTTTATTGCTGAGTTAATTTAGCTTTAGGTTAGCACAACCTAATGAAGCCATCACTGCAAACATTCAAATTAAACTTAAAAAAGAGTAGAAACCAATTTAGTGTTGCTCCCAGTGAAGTGGATACTAAGCATATTACCAACCAGCAGGTTCTTCTGTAAAAATTTAGGTGTAAACATTTGGTGAAATTTTCATATTCTCATTACTGCGATGAAAAATATATGGAGGGCCTGGCTTATCATTATTGGCGAACATCTTGGATGGTTCGCCGTTCTTAAGTCGGTTCCTCTCAACCTTTTCTGTCGCAGTAAAGACAGTGGGAAAGTTTTTCTGTTGTTGTTTTATTTGTAGAAATGAAAAAAAAATCGCGTAAGTGTATTATTTTAGTCTGAAACTAAATAAAGAGACCCACAAATTTATATAATTCTCAAATCCTCTTTAAGTGAGAGATAAATTTTTCTGAGTTTATAGCGCGAAACTTGAGAGGTTTTAAGGAACTTGAGAAGGGCCATAAACCTAGATAGGTTAATATGAGGTTATAAAGTAGATTATATCGCACATACCTAAAACTTTACAGCACAGAGAGACAAAGAGGTGAGGGTCTAAAAGTATAAAGATGATAAAGTACATAGTCATAAAAAATTTGAAAACAAAAATCAAGTTTTGAAAATTTGAAACTATTATAAACACGTATGATTCTTTTAAAATTAAACAATACTGCCCTTACTGCAATGGCCCTCCCATTAATTTTCCATTGCAGTAAGGGCAATAGAAATTGTTTAATTTAAAAAGAATCATACGCGTCTATAATAGTTTCGAATTTTCAAAACAAATGGCGCGCTAATGCATAATAAAAATCAAGTTTATTAAAATATATTTCGTATTTCTCTTTTCAGAAGCTCCTGTACCCTCGTAAAATCTGAGGACAAATTGGTTTCCAAACTCTTTAATTGTGCGAAAATGGACCTATGGATCGACAAGAGAGATATTCGGTTCCAAAATCACTTTACTAGGTACCGTTCAACAAGAGCAACCTAGTTTATGATATTTGCAACAATGAATAATATGTGAAGGTTATTCACATATTAAATAAAATGTTAACGCGGGATCCCGGTTCATGGCTGTCGGGAATCATGAGTGTTACCCACTCGTCCACCGACTTCGATCAAAAGAGATAGAGACGATTTTGAATATCATGTAAAAAAAAAATTGTCTATAAAAATGGTTTTCCATATTTTTTGTCGGTTAGATATATTTTTAATTATTATTTATTATAAATATTTAATTAAAAAATTATATTTTTTATTATTGCTAGAAATGAAATAGTGTATATAGTTACCCTGTCGTCTTAAAGGCGTCAAAATTTATACGTGGTTATAATTTATATATATACCTAATAAGGTACGTATTTTTGGCACTATAAAACCTTGTTTCAACGTTTAAATATAAGGTTTTCCCAAAAATTCGTAAACATACTATAATTATTATTTATTATTTGCAAGTGCTTACGAACTTTTGGAACAACTTTGATAATATTGGTAACCTTGGAAAAATTATAACAGAATTCTTATAGAAGAATAATTAATCTCTGATGTTCTATATCAAGAGTGGCCAATAAGCAGGTGGGCCAAGTTTCAGAATTACAAGGTTGTCCTAAAAGTTCGTAAACACTTGCAAAATATAAATCATAATATGTTTACAAACTTTTGGGACAACCTTATATTTTTAAAAGCTAGAATTTAAAAATAACTCTGTTAAAAGATAAAAGATTAAGGTGAAACACATGAGACTTTTCCATGATTAAATTTCTTTTTAAAATTCAAATCCCTAACTTTCGGGCATGAAAACCTTCTACAGCAGGAGAAAATACACGATACCTTAAAAAGAAACTTACCACTAGAAGCCTCATGTTTTTACTCTAATATATTTGTAATATATAATATGTATATATGGTTTTGACCAAGGACTTGGTTGGTGTTGTTGTATGATGTAATCAATATATAGCGTGATATATTCATGTTTTTAGTTCTTATGATAATTCTGTAATTGTAAAATATTATGCAAATATATAACTTTTCAGTAGCATACAATCTCTTTTAATGAAAAACTACACTACCTAAGATTATTGAAAATTTGGTAGAAGATATATTTTGACACAATCAATAAGGAATCTAGGGTTTGGTTTCTTTTTATAATTCTTTTATTTCATGAGCTTTCGGGCTAAGATGTCTTCAGCACGGAAACACCAGAAGTAGTGGGTCATGGTCAGTCGGACATGTTAGCCCTAAAGCTCGAGAAATAAAAGAATTATAAAAAGAAACCAAACCCTTGATTCCTTATTGGTTTTGTCAAAAGGTAAAATCAGGGAAGAATCTTTAATATATTAATATATATATAAAAATAGAGCAATCCATGAATAAATCTTTAATTAAAAAGGCATATATTTGATCAAAATATCATTTATTTAACCAATATTTCAGTTGGTAAAGGTTGGCGTTCAGCCAACTGAAATATTGGTAAAATAAACCTTGATAAAGGTTGGCGTTCAGCCAACTGAAATATTAGTAAAAATAAACCTTGATAAAGGTTGGCGTTTAATCAACTGAAATATTGGTAAAAATAAACCTTGATAAAGGTTGGCGTTTAGTCAACTGAAATATTGGTAAAACTAAACCTTGATAAAGGTTGGCGTTCAGCAAACTGAAATATTGGCAAAATAAATGATATCTTGATCCAATATATTCATTTTTAATTAAAAAATATTAATATATACAATGAATTATTTTATTGAAAAGTTAGATATTTTATCACTAAACCCGCCCTCATCCCCCAGAAAAACAACAACCAATCGTGTGTTTGTTTACATCTTTCGCGTTAGCCAATCAGATCCCTGGTGTAAGATCCGTAAAAAATCTTGCTCTCCAAAATCGCTTTATTAGGTACCGCTCAAAAAAGAGCAACCTAGTTTATGATATTTGCAACAATAAATAATATGTGAAGGTTATTCATATATTAAACCAAATGTCAACGCGGGATTCAATCCTGGTTCATGACTGTCGGGAATCGAGGGTCTGTAAAGAATCGGTATGTACAATATATGCACGCATTTTTATATACCCTATATACCCTCCTGCAATAACTGGGGGGCCACCTCTACTGCACCAACTCGCCACATGTAAATAACCAGGTCATGGTGACTCGAATGTAACACCTGTAAACTGAGACGAAATAAATACCCTATATATATCCACTCTTTGTCATTAGGAGATACTTGTTCTGCAAACTCGGAAAAGAAAATAAATTATGGAGATTCGCGCAAATTTGTAAAGAAGCCCAATCCTTTTGGGTTTCGGACAGCTCAGGCATGTCGCCGCGACAAAAACCTTATTGTCTATTGTCCACGTGGTCGGCGGCTTCTTTGTTCCAGTTTTTACTTCTCAGGCATGAATGAATGCTCAATCACTCGGAGCTTAGAGTTACATGAATGAAACTTCAATTTAAGAACACAATCTCCTCGTAGTAAAAGTTATCTCTATGAATGAGGATTCTTTTCACAGCTTCCGTTTTCTTTAGGATTTATATTTCTCTCAGAATTTTACAAATTAATTCGTTGAAGCGTTAAACAATTCGATTTAACCATGTCCAAGTCAAATCACCCAAAGCCTCACTAATGGACTTTGCATGTTTGGTATATTGTAAAAGGCTCTCAAAACAAAATATCTGAAACATTAGAAGGAATTTGGTATGCCTGCAATATATAATAGAATAAATGACCCTTTTATTCCGAGTAAAGGACAACATGCTTTGAAACCTAATTGGCGTTTCATTTATAAAAACATGAGATATGGAAAAAGAACATTTGATACATCAAAAATATACACTATAACAATTATCAAGTAGTTAAAAGCCTTCAAAAAATGTTGAATCAGCCCAAATCGATCTTTCTGTAAATCTTATACTCCAATAAACAGTAGAAGCTTCCTGTAAAGGAGACCTAATTTCAGAGTCAAAGTGTTCTTTAGGGAGAGGTGTCATCTTACCGGAGAGTTTCTAAATAGTAAAAAATGGTAATTTTGCTAATGAAAACTGTCCTTTGTAGAGAGGTGTCCGCTAGTGGGGTGTCCGCTAAAGGGAGGTTCTACTGTACTTGGATATCTGTATGAGAAGTTGACCTCTCACATTATACAGTGATGATCGGTCATATACTGGTGATGTTGGCATTAGAAAATAAAACCGAAATATTTATCGAGTCAGGAAGCAATAGAAATATAAAATCAGAAGAAGTAGGAAATGAATTCAACAGAGGTACATATATAGCAATGTGGCCTTATAAATATGTAATTGGCCGAATGACAGATCTGCTGACCGAGGAACGGCTAATCTGCATCCCCGCCAACATTTTACTTGTTAACATCATCTTCATTCTTTCTTATTAGTCGGAGAATCTGTATAAGACTAAAAAGTCTCAATAAAGCTTTTTGTTGTTGTTGTAATAACCTCGACGCGCGTGCGTATACATTAGTGAAATGGCGAACACAATTTTAAATATTTCTAGTTTCAACATACTTGCGGTGCTTCTATAGACTAATTCTACAATAATAAACATATATGCTCCAAATTTCAATGGATTCACTTTCCATTATAAAAAATGTCTAATATCAACAACAACAGCTTTATTAGGACATTTCCGTCCTGTAAGGACTCGCCATACATCATTTTCATGAAGAAAGGGGAAAAAAACATAAACAAAGGAGAGAAGGGAAAATGAAAAGGAAATCAAAGTATTCAACATAACACTATACAAACTAACTATGGAAGGAAATTGTTCTGTAATTTTAGTTCTTAGAGATTACCTTGTTCTCTAACGCTTTATGAAAGTTAAACAATTCTATCGCTATATGTTTTTTCTCGGACATTATTCTGATTAGCTGAACTGGATTCACGTAGACTTGGATAATGTTTTTAAGATCTTATTCCGTTCCTCGTTAACAATAGTGCTTTATTATATATAATATATAAAATGTCTGATATCATGCAATAAAGCCAGTTTATTTTTCGATCCAAGATGTGGCTTTTTTTTTTTTCAATTTGAAAATTGTCTTTATGATTCCTTTATAAAGCTCAGAAAATTAGTATGTACCTTCTAAAATGTTATTTTTTGGTTATTTCAACTTGAAAAAATATGGTTCGTTCACAAGTCTGATGCGAATGTTTTATTTTGCCAAGATGGCTTTAAAAAAAATAAAACTGAGCCGCGTCCAGATTCATCACGACGTTCACCACATCCATATGTGGGTGGCAAATTTGTCAATCTTGCTCTGAGAAAAGCTAAAAAGGCGCAAGGAATTGTAATCTAGCAAATGAAAACTTTAAAACGTGAATGTTTCTTTCAAACATAAATCAAATTTGTACTGTTCTTACTGCGATGAAAAAAAATATTTGGAGGGCTTGGTTCATTAGTGGTAAACCCTCTCAGCAGTTTCACCAATTTAATCTACCAGACCGCTTCTTTAGAGCTCTAATACTGTATTGTCCATTCTGATTATATGTGCTACACTGAAAGGTGGAATCTGAGAAATGGTAATTAAGCAAACTATGGACACAAGCTTATATAGGACAGTAGGATTGTAATCTTTTAAAGAGAGCTTTTGTCCACGCGATCATCCCACTAGTCTTCACACGTGCATATATGCAAATCTATTTTACAAACTTATTCTCAAGCACGATCCTAAGAGATTAGAGCATGAGAGTAAACGGCAAGAGCTGGGATTATACCTAAGAAATGCACATAAATGTAATAAAGTTTACAATATTTCAGGGGATCGGTGGTCTAAACTGTTGGTTTTCGACCGCTACGACCCGGGATCGAATCCCGCATTGGGCACTTTTTTTCTGATTAAAAAAAAAAATGCTCCAATGGCCCCCGATTCTTGCAAAATTCCAACCTCGCCAGCGAGTGCAAGTAATTAAACTGGGCTCTGGCACATTTGTAAGTGCAAAAGTCAAACTGCTTTTCACATGTATAGACATGTGGTGCGCTTACAGTAAAAGTAGTCGCTAACTACCCACCATGATTATCATGGCCTGTATCACGTGTACTAGAGATAATAATAATAAAAACAATATTCCAAGGTGATTTTTGATATTAATACGCAATCGATGTATCGGGGTTAAAGCACAAGATAGCAATAAAAAATATGTACGTTATAGACACGTGTCCTTATTGCCAGTATTGGAAATATGGCCAATCTCGTGTTGCAATGTTTCTCTCTCATAAAAAAACTATTCAAATAATAGTGCTATCTGAGGAACAGGTCAAATTTGATAAAAAATAATTATGTTAATTATATTTTAATAAAGTTAGAGAGAGGAGCCCAAGAACTTTTTCCTATTCTATATACAGTTACGAGCGTCATTCTTCGTCGCCTCTGTCACGGTTTGCTTTTTTTTTTGGAATGGCGCCCTCCTATTGGTCGGCTACGATCACGCCACCTTTGCCCGGGTCATTCGGCTAGTTAAATTATAAGTGAGGCGTGAATTCTGTGATATGAGTACTTTTGACGTATATTTATATGAAAATCTATGAAAACAAAGGTCGCCTCTACCGTTAAAACAAACATCAAAACTAGACGCAATTTATTGACCGTCTCCACAAACTAGCGGACTCGGGTCGGTGCCAAAGTCGCAACACCATCTTTTCCGGAACGAGAAGCGCCAATCTGGAGACCATGACGCCTAGTTTTGGCGCATGCTTTGACGGGAGTGGTGACCTTTATTTCCTATATTTATATATGTATATAATGGAAGTTTTGAAAAAAATAGAGTATATATAATATATACTATCTCTGTTTTAAAACTTCTTTTAAATGTTTAAAAATGTATATAGACCACTTTTCAATGAACTTGTGGCTTACGTGGCTGCGCAGGGCCAAGTCCAAGAACGGCGGCAAGTCCCTGCGAGAGAAGCTCGAGAAGATTGGCCTCAACTTGCCGGCGGGGCGGCGGAAAGCTGCCAACGTCACCTTGCTGACATCGCTCGTGGAAGGTGAGCACGTGTGATTGTTTACATACACCTTCTGTGATTGGAAGGTGAGCACGTGTGATTGTTTACATACACCTTCGGTGATTGGAAGGTGATCACATGTTTTTGTTTACATACACCTTCTGTGATTGGAAGGTGAGCACATGTGCTTGTTTACATACACCTTCTGTGATTGGAAGGTGAGCACGTGTGATTGTTTACATATACGTTCTGTGATTGGAAGGTGACCACATGTGATTGTTTACATACACCTTCTGTGATTGGAAGGTGATCACATGTTTTTGTTTACATACACCTTCTGTGATTGGAAGGTGAGCACATGTGCTTGTTTACATACACCTTCTGTGATTGGAAGGTGAGCACGTGTGATGGTTTACATACACCTTCTGTGATTGGAAGGTGAGCACGTGTGATTGTTTACATACACCTTCTGTGATTGGATGGTGAGCACGTGTGATTGTTTACATACACGTTCTGTGATTGGAAGGTGAGCAGATGTAAAGCCATGCTTGTTTCCATACTCTCATATACACGTTCTGTGACTGGAAGGTGACGTCACTGGAGCTATGCTTGTTAACATACACGTTCTGTGATTGTAAACTGAACACCCCCCGTGGCTGAGTTCTCTCCAAGAAGTTATGCAAGCAAAGTAGAAAAGAAGAAGAAAGAAAAAGTTGAAAAACAGGATTTTTAAATAAGGGACATATATATGGCTCTACAAAAAAAGGTACACATTCCACCAGCTTCGACGAATCGATATGTAGTAGAACCTAGTTTATAGAGACTTTATTCATATATTATTCAAGTTACAACGAGAATTTTTAGTAATTTCTTGAAATTACTTGTAATTTCTCGGACTGCGATAGTCTGAGATATTGCTTGATAAAAAACTGTTTCTATAGATACGCCTGAATGGATTTGGCCTTAGCTTACAAACACCTGCCACTCTCTAATAAATATTTCGCGGAGGTAGTTTCACAGTGTTCAGCGTGTTTTGAATCTGGTGGTTTCCATAATACCGTAGATATTGCCGCCGATAATTAAATAGAAGAGAGAACCTCTCCCCCGCCACCTACTGGTTCTCAATTTATTGAAGTTGCACTTCACCTCTTTTAAACCCGTGGCTTCATAATAGAATGTCACGGATAGATTGCATTATTGAGTACCGAGGTCTTACAACAAACAGGAAAATCAAAGTGGACATATCTAAACAATATTCAGATCATGTTTGGAGAAATGACTACCAGCTATTGTAATTAACATTACATGGTAGATATTAGGCAAGAGCGCTCACTTGTGGAAGACCGAAAACAACATGTAGGATAATATCAGAGAATAGTTGAAGGATATTTCAGGCTGCACATGACAGTTAAGAACTCAAGCGAGGAGTCGCCTCTGGAAACAACAGTGAAAGAAGAAGAAACTTTTCTTATCCGTGAAGCAACTCATTTTTACGATGAACATTGATTCATCATGTCTCCTTATTTTTATCGTAAAGAAAGAGGCTGCCTGGCCGGCATTCATAGTTCTTAAAATTGAAGATACTCCGGCCAGTAAATCTTTATAAAAAGAATTACTGGCCGAAGTATCTTCAATTTTAAGAACTCCTTATTTTTATTAAAGGAACCTGTTTCAGTCAGAATTCACAAGACTGCGCATAGAACGAATGTTTGCTGAAGCCAGCCAATGAGGTCGCGTGGGACACAATGCCCTGGTCGCGTGGACGTCTTTCCATCATCCAGGAGACGGTGATCGGACTCCTAATGGAGCGAGGACAATGCCTGGAATTACCACGTCGTGCGCACATTGTCCGCGCTGCCATCTCGTCTGGCCATCTCATTGATGAATTGGGCCGACACGTGGGCTGCCTGCCATCTGATTACTTCCAGGAATATTGTCTTAGACGTGCGCTCGACACTCAATATCTCCCCACAATGGTTATCTTGTAGTTTAATTAGAGAAAACTACAGTTTAACTCTACACCAAAAGTTGACTAGATAGGCAAAGTCGATTGAAGTTCTAACTGTCTGGTAGAGTGAACTGGTGTTATGCCGCTGATAGGATTCACCACCGATGAGTCAGGCGCTCTCAATCTTCAGTTTACTCCCCGTCATATGGGATGATGTTGAATTGTGGTGGTACTGAGTACGCCATGATAATCATGGTGGATAGCTAGTGACTGATTTTACTGTAAGTACACCACATGTCCACACATGTAGAAAGCATTTCGACTTTTACAATTAAAGGTGCCGGAACCCCCGTTTGGTTACTTGCATATACTAGTAAGATTGAACTTCCGCAGGAATCGAGGGCCATTGAAGCAATACTTCTTAGGAAAAATTGTCCAATGCGGGATTCGATCCGGGGTCATGGTTGTCGAAAACCGACAGTTTATATCAGTCCTCCACCGACCTTGTCGTATTGAGTTCTTGTATTCAAGGTTCTTGAGTAATTCTACTGTCGATGTGGTGGTTTGTGGAGTGGAGGACGCCACCGAGAGCCTGAAGTAGAGGATCTCACCATCGTGGATAAAGAGGGGAATCCCCCCAGTTGGAGAGGGCATACATGTGGTGCTTATATAATGTAATTATTATTTTTTAATTTTACGTTTCAAATGTTCAAATTCCTAGAACTCCGTCTAAACTAGAAGCATACGATGAAAGAAGTATCTTTTCTTTTCTTGGAAGATGTTTAATATTTCCTCTAGCCTCTCTAAATTGTCTGTTTTGTGTCTCAACAAGGATTAACGGTATGTGGGAATTTGACATTGGAATGTTTCAAAACAAGGAATGGCCGCAATAATGAGACCATAGGAGCAATTTTCCGAAGGGATTGGCTCGTAAATCAGAATATAATGCTGTTTAAACCCCACTGCAGATTACACAGTAAAATCAGACCTTCAGTAAACTTGGAAAGGCTTGATGTTATGTGACGTCTTTCAAAACTTGTCTCCATAAACTCACAAAAGTGATTCCGTTATAGAAGTTGATCAACAGTGCATTCGAAAAAAGTTCTAATTGCAATTTTATTTAGGTTACACACGCACATACACAAAATATAAATACTTTTTATAGAGAAAATCTTGAATGGAAAAAATAATGCGCTGATAAAACAGATACAATTTTAGAAGATTTTTGAATCGGTTATCCAGTCATTTGAGGTATCTTCTAAATTAAGCCTTCATCTTCTATCTTGTACATTTTCGACAATGTTCCACAATTTAAAACACACTCTCTTGATAAGGTGAAATATTACGAAAATTTTGCATTGTAGATATTTGCTCAGATTTCTTTTCAGAGAAGAGCAATTTCGCAATGTTTGTAAATGTCATTAAAGTAATTTGATTAACTTGAAGGGTGAAAAAATGGTATGAATCCTATGTAATCGCTTTCCTATTAAAACTTCAGTCGATTGTTAGCTCTGAAGTATCCTTGCTATCTCGATGGCTGGGGCCAAATTGAAGGCCTTTGTTCTGCCATGGCACCTCCTGGCAAGAAGACCACCCATTGTTCTCATCCAAAAAAATAAAAAGCTAAAGAAGAATCATAAACGCGCCAAGCTTCTGTTTGTTTGTTTGGCTAACCACCTTAATACCACTCGGGACCACCCTAATCTTAATGACCATAGATAAGTCAAACCATTTTGTTAATTGAATTATAATGACCCGATGGAAAGAATAAAGCAATCATGAAACGGATTATCGGTGGACATATCAGAGTTACGAACTGAAGAAGGAAATGGACGTTGATTAGAAGTGTCAGGCAAGATGTCATCAGTGATGGAGCACTGTGTATGTGACACAATGTCCCATCGACGTTTGTTGTGGAATTTAATTAGCTTTTCGGAACAGAATAGCTCTTTGTAACTACTTCAAACACCTGGCGTGGACATCTTTTCTTAAAGTATCAATGGATTACCCTCAGTTTTAAAATGACCCCAATAAAATTACTTTTTTGTTATCACGGAGAGTCGATTTAATCAATTTAAAATAATGTATAACATAAAAAGATACAATACTCCAAGTTTCAGAGAACAAAAGCTTTAATGTATCTTCGACAATGCCATTTATATAAGCAAAATCACGTCAAAAGAAACGTCAAAACTAGACGCCATTTATTGACCGTCGCCGTAAACTAGCAGCCTCGGGTCGTTGACAAAGCCACAGCACCAGCTTTGGAAAACTTAGAAACTTTCATATTTGAACCATGGTTTCAGACTAATGGCCCTCGTCAGCCCAGGGTGGACTTTATTCCATGAGATCCACAAAGGATCTAATGGAATCTTCACAATCTGCCAAAGAGGTGTTTATCTGACAAAGTGGCTATGCCTATATATATATAATTGTTTATTGCACATAGACTGAATACGATATTTGAATCAGAGTTAATTCTAACGCTTTATCAAAGCGAGCGAGTCGCTGACCTCAATGGTACACCCTGCAGCCTCGCGTCACTCGCCCTTCTCGTTCAAAACACAAAAACCATCAAGTTGACAATCCACCCGTCACAATTACATTTACATATCCCACAATATAAATCAATCTAATTATAAAGATATTATTGGGATAGTCTCACACAGTTGGTGTATAAACTAAGAGCTTATGTCTGCTATTCATTTCTTCAAGCTTCGTTTCAATAAATTAACCAAAGACGATGTGGTGGCAAGTTTCGAAGCTGATATATAAAACAAAGTGAAAATTTTAAGAGCTATTTCTTTATTAATATAATAAGAGAAACTATTTTTTTATTTGGTCACTACAAATATGCTTTTGGCACAATATACTTTTACCCAAGCATTTACAAACTGGTTAATTCAACTCGAGAAAATAAGTTATACGTATCCCATTCTGACCTATCTATCTACCAATAAGTTACATCTATCTCCTAGAATCTCTCCTATTCCACCTACCAATGGGTTATACGTATCTCAGTTTCTCCTATCTACTTGCCAATAGGTTCTACGTATCCTAGTCTCTCCTATCTACCTGCCACTAAGTTATACGTATCCCAGTCTCTCCTATCTCCCTGCCACTAAGTTATACGTATCCCAGTCTCTCCTATCTCCCTGCCACTAAGTTATACGTATCCCAGTCTCTCCTATCTACCTGCCACTAAGTTATACGTATCCCAGTCTCTCCTATCTCCCTGCCACTAAGTTATACGTATCCCAGTCTCTCCTATCTACCTGCCACTAAGTTATACGTATCCCAGTCTCTCCTATCTCCCTGCCACTAAGTTATACGTATCCCAGTCTCTCCTATCTACCTGCCACTAAGTTATACGTATCTCAGTCTCTCCTATCTACCTGCCACTAAGTTATACGTATCCCAGTCTCTTCTATCTACCTGCCACTAAGTTATACGTATCCCAGTCTCTCCTATCTACCTGCCACTAAGTTATACGTATCCCAGTCTCTTCTATCTACCTGCCACTAAGTTATACGTATCCCAGTCTCTCCTATCTACCTGCCACTAAGTTATACGTATCCCAGTCTCTTCTATCTACCTGCCACTAATTTATACGTATCCCAGTCTCTCCTATCTACCTGCCACTAAGTTATACGTATCTCAGTCTCTCCTATCTACCTGCCACTAAGTTATACGTATCCCAGTCTCTTCTATCTACCTGCCACTAAGTTATACGTATCCCAGTCTCTCCTATCTACCTGCCACTAAGTTATACGTATCCCAGTCTCTCCTATCTACCTGCCACTAAGTTATACGTATCCCAGTCTCTCCTATCTACCTGCCACTAAGTTATACGTATCCCAGTCTCTCCTATCTACCTGCCACTAAGTTATACGTATCCCAGTCTCTTCTATCTACCTGCCACTAAGTTATACGTATCCCAGTCTCTCCTATCTACCTGCCACTAAGTTATACGTATCCCAGTCTCTCCTATCTACCTGCTATTCCAATTTCAGTCTGTCCAAACCGCCTACTGTAGAGCTATTCCTATCCCTCTTTGTCCTAATCAACTACCCTAGAGCTATTCCTATTTCAGTCTGTCCTAATCATCTGCCATAGATATATCCCTATCCCTGTCTGTCCTATCCAGTCTCACTCCAACTTCCTATCTACCGCGGAGTCCAGCATCAGTCCACAGAGTGGTTGTACACGGTTCAATATTTCAGCGGCTCTACCTTGCAAATTAAAATCCATAAATCTCTCGTCGCCTCAATAAATCCTTTCCGCTCAAGTAAATTAAGAGAGAGCCTTCTTCTAATTATTCTTTTTTTTTACTGACGTTATATTTTACAGCTGCGCGCCATTGAAAGGAGGATCATTCTGCCCTGCTCCCAAATTTGATTTGTGGGGATGTTCTAAAAGAGTTGCTTACCTGTATGTAATTGGAAGTCTTGCCTCATCGAGACGGGGGAAGTAATTTGTGTGAAAGGCTCGACTGGGGTTGCGCCATCAAGAATATTGGATGGATCAAGAGGTTTTTTTTTTATGAATTGAAAGAAATTTAGGATCACTAATGATAATTGACGGGCGGGTTGTGGAGCAGGCCATTTGTTGCAGCCGAACTTGTGTCTGGGCGTGTCTCGGTTGGCTTTGAATTATTGGATGGCGCCTCCCCCGAGAATTTATTTCTGATGGGATATACCTCAGCATATACCTACGTATATTTTATGAGCCGAATGTTTTTATATTTGAAGCATTTAATATAACACTCCATTTCTATGGGCGTAAAAGGGAAACATTATAAATATTTTTTCAAAATTTATTCTTCTGCAAACAATGGTTTCTAATTACTAAATGGAATACGAAATGATAAGCGAAGACTTCCGTATTTTGAATATAAACTCGTGGACAAAACTTGAGAACGTAGAATGTCTTTTATGTCACCTGTCGTCTGTTTTTTTATTATTATTATTTTTTTAATTTATTTTTATTATTAAGGAAACAGAGACAAACTTGTTTACACTTGGTTATCTCGTGTGTCTTTAATAAAGGTCATTGTGTATCAAATATCTTGCAGAGTTATTGTCTGAATCCCGTTATACATGCTAAAAGGTACAACTTCCTTAAGTTTTGTCGATGAGTGTATTTAATTTAGAAATTTCGTTAGATATTGTTAGATAGATATACATAAAGCGTTAGTTCTTAACCTTGAAAAATTATCAATTCTCTTCCGTCTTGTATATCGCGCAGAAGTAGAATTGCTTTGAGATTTTACTAAGTTCTCTAAAATGTTCAGCCAACGCGAACTAACCTTTGCACACACCGTTTACCCTCAACAATGTAAGAACCAATTGATGCTCCTAGAAATGAAAGGTTTTCTGATACACAAAGTTTGTTATAGTATAAAGTAACAAAGATCTAAGCTGTTACTTTATAGGTTCTTAGTTAATTTACATCGGACAGTAACAAAACGTGAACATTTAAAAAACATTTTTGTCTAAAGAGAACATGTGTCTTCTGGTAGACAAATAGGGGGGGGGGTCAACCATACCTTCTTAAATAAGTTTTAAACAGAAGCCCAAACACTACCAACACCATCTTACATTCAGGACAGACAGATCTGACAAAAGTTACTTTGCACGAGTTAACATAAAAATGCAAATTACTAGGGCCTAAAGTTAGAGTAATCAAACACTCAGAAAAGCGTACACTCAAGAGTATAACAACAACAATAAAAGGAAGTTAAATAAAAACTCACGATTCGCTATATAAAAACAAAACAGTACTTATCCTTATTGTAGCGTTGGTAAGGATCGGACCGGATCACACAGGTATGCGAGGAGATCACCAGACACGGATAAAGCACGCAGAGAACACATTAAGCGACTCAACACAAATTTTTAACCACACTGCCCTCTTCGCAATACCATAGCTTCCCTCTTATATAAAAACATGGCCACATTCGTCCAATGAGACGGCGGAGAGGTTGGTTCACTAACAAACGAAAACAAAATTCTTCCCACTAAAAACTGAGATAAAATAAAAGTGCGAATGTTTGTCAATATAATTTGACAGCCCGGCTATCGCTAGAATTCCTTTACAACAACATGGACGGAACTTCCAGATGGACCAAGAAGAGGTCGGACAGCTCGCGGGAGGTGAACCCTGCTCAGAGGTCAGAGGCCATTCCGAGAAGTTGTTTCACTTTATGACAAAATGGCAATAAATATTGTCCCTGGAGAACGTGACAAAATTTTACCCCTTCTTCTTCCTCCTTCTTTCCTGCCTCAAAAATCATCAAAGAAGTCCTTTGGTGTCCTTCTCTTGACTATTGCCTTTGGAATAAAAAGCAATGGAGTAGAAATTTGAATTTTTATTTTGATTTATATATTTTGTTTTATTAGATATCGTTTAGAAAACCTCATAAATTTTTGTCAAATTCACATAAGTTTTTTTTTTCCAAGGAAATTGCTCTTTTAAAAAGTAGTTGTACCAATCTCACACACACACTCAACGTCTGTTATACCGTTTCTATACAACGTGTGTTCTATCGCTTTTATAACCGTTCTTGGAATTGAACAACCTATGATGAAACAATTAAAAATTTCGGCCGAAATGACCCTTTCCTAACAAAATACGAATGCCGGCCGGAAACTTCAATTTCTGAGATGAGATAATGGGACCTAATTACACTAAGCCAAAATACCAACAGGTACGAAATCTTGACACGGTCGAGAAATCCATCAAATTACAAAAAATATAAAAGATAAGCAAGATACGTGATTTTGCGGCGACTGTTGATTAAACCGAAAATCCGTGACGGAAGTGACGATTTTACATTTTTAAAAAAAGTTTCTATACCTTAGAATTACATCTAAACGGCCCAGTTACAGTGAGGGACACATTGCGAGTGATACCAGGTAGATGATGCTAAGTCAAATTTACATTTTTCCATCTCTTTCTTATCATCTTTCGCCCTACCTTTTGGCTATTGTTCTCAAGGAATTCAACTTGGTTGTAAAATTGCATTCCTTTGCACTTCTTCCATTTTGCCATAAGCGCATCCAACTTAGGTCTCCCATCTTCGGTACCAAGCCTCGATAATATTTTGAGTGCGTTGACCTACCACGTGACTCTTCTGCGACGAATGGCCAATGAGCCATCATAAAAGCATGTACCGTTCTAAATTTTGCATATCTCCCTTGGATTTCTTTCTAACTTGTCGGTAGGGATTAGAACCCAGATCCCTATTAGGTGTTCTCTAGCTAAGTTGAAAACATTCTTTAGATTTCTTCTTTTCGCATTTATCTCTTTGGTTTACTTCAGCCTCTTCCTTACTGCCTCAAGAATTTTCATTATCTCGAAGAGAACGCAAATAAAAAATATTCAAGAAAACACATTTTTTCACTACATTTTCTATAATACCCTTTCTTTAGTTCATATTTAATAACTCAGGTGTTTATGTGTTTGAAAAAATATATTTTTCTTTTTCTTTCAAGATATCTCTTCATTATATACTTCTTAACTGGTGGGTTAGAGATGCTGTACAATTTTTCCAAACATTTCAATTAAAAAACTATGTATATAAAATAAAAGGATTTTAAAAGCGCGAATGTTTCTTTTATACATAATAAACATAATAAAACAAGGCCAGTTAGGCATAAATTAATTAAAATTATTAATTTATGCCTAACTGACCTTGTCTTTATAGTTTGCTGAAGAGCATTGCTCGATGCAAATATTTGAATGTAATTCTACTGTCCTATAAGCTTATGTCCATAGTTTACTTGAAAACCATTTCTATGACTCCATCCTTCAGTGTAGCATATAAAAGCAGAATGATCCAATACAGTATTAGAGCTCTGAGAAGCGGTCTGGTGGATTAAATTGGCGAAACCGCTGGGAGGGTTCACCACTGATGAGCCAAACCCTCCCAATATATTTTTTCATCGCAGTAAGGACAGTAGAAGTTTGTATTATGTATAAAAGAAACATTCGCGCTTTTAAAATCCTTTTATTTTATATGTATAGATGGCGCGTTATTGCTTTGTATTAAAAACTATGTATTTCACATTTCGGATTTTTACCATATAATATTTGAAACGCGTCTTAGGGTACACAAATTTGTATTTAAACTATGTAATACTTGGAGAGTCCTTAGACCCAAATAAACTAAACATGACATCGTTACGCGCTGTACATGGACGATTGTGTGTGGCTCAGGGGAGTCCATCCACCTAGCCCGGGACTTCGGTTACGTGTGCGAGGCGGAGTTCCCGTCCAAGCAGGTGGCGGAGTACATCTGCCGCAACACCACGGACCCCGCCGACATCTTCCGCAGGAAGGAGCTCATCCTGGCTACCAAGTAATTCCTTCTTTTGCTGATTTAGTTGTTTTCTTGTGTGTTTTTAGCTGCTTCGGCTGTTTCCTTGTGTCTCTTTAGTTTCTTTGGTTGTTTCCTACTTCACCCTTAGCTGCTTCATCTGTTTTCTTGTTCGTATTTAGCTGCTTCAGCGGTCTCCTTCTACACCTTTAGCTGCCTCAGCTGTTTTATTGTGTGTCTTTAGTTGCTTCAGCTGTTTTATTGTGTCTTTAGCTTCTTTGGTTGTTTCCTTCTTCACCTTTAGTTGCTTCATCTGTTTTCTGTTCTCATTTAGCTGCTTCATCTGTTTTCTTGTTCTCATTTAGCTGCTTCAGCGGTCTCCTTCTTCATCTTTAGCTATTTTAGTAGTTTCCTTCTTCGCCTTTAGCTGCTATGGTGATTTCCTTCCTCACCTTTAGCTGCTTCTGCAGTTTCCTTCTTCACCTTTAGCTGTTTTCCTTTTTCGCCGTTACCTGCTTTGGTTGTTTCCTTCTTCGCCATTAGATGCTTTTGTGATTTCCTTCTTCGTATTTAGCTGGAACGTGAAGAATAATGACCCCTTATAGCCCAGCACATGGAAACATTCCACAAGTTCAATTTAGAAGTACTTGTAGAATGCCATTACAGAGAAACGTAGCGTCAAACAGAAGGGTTACATTCATTATCTTTTATATAAACCAAGTTCTCAATAGAACATATAAATGCCACAATTTGTAAATATAAGAAATTAACGGCATTTTAATGAGTAAATTTTTCCCAGCCATGCAATGGGTGAAGTTATCCCCTCGATCTTATGACAAATCATGCAATGATTACAAAAAAAAAGCATAAGATTATTCTGATCTTTTTAACTGATCTGATTATTTTCATCCGATTATCCTTATTCTCTTTGTGTTTTTTATTTATAATTTGTTCTTTTATTATCTGATTTTTAGGAATTCTATCTTATTTTTATTTGTCCTTATTGTAAAATGTACTTTATTTGCCATTCTATCTTATTTATTTTTTCTTTAGATGTTGATCTTATTGCTATTTGCCTTTAGGCATTCACTTTCTTTTCATTTCATATTTTATATTTAGTTATATACTTTGCCTAATCCTTTATTACACTTTGCCTATAATGAATTTAGTGTATTCTATAGAGTGTCTCCAGGTATTCCATAGAATTTATAAGTACTCTATAGAGGGCTTAGTCAATGTGATTACTTAAAAAAATCATCACCTACTTTGCCTGAAAAGCAAGAACGCCTGAATTTCGCACTTTGCCTAAAAAAAACACACAAATATATATATTAAAGAAAAAATGGAATTCTATAATATTAATGAGAAATATTTTTTAAAATAGTTTGAATAATTTGAAGAGAGAAATGTACAAAAAAATATATTTAACAGAGAAGCATGCTTACTCTGATTTAATATAAATAGAAAATAATTAAGAGAAACATAATGAGTAAAAGGAAGTTTATATTTTTGTTTTTAAAGGGAATATTATGAATGTTTCAATAAATATTTAAAATTCTTAACAGCAAGAATTAACAACGGAACCAATCTTATAAATCGGCTTTTAAAGCGTTATATACTTCTTTCAAAAAATAAAACTGAGGTAATGAACCATATATTTCTTTAACAAAAAAGTAAAGCTAAAAAAATTAATCTAGTAGTTTTTTTTTTTCATATTGTTTTGAAAATTTTATAATTATTTTTTTTTGTATATACTTGGCATATATTATTATTTGTGTGTGTTATAAATAATAAAATTTAAAAATCAACATAAAATAGATATATATTGAAAATAAGAAGAAAAATACCTGTTTGTTTTAGTTTAATTTTATTGAAAAAATATATGAAAACCCGTGCACGTTACCTCAGTTATTTTTTGAACAAGTGTATAACGCTGTAATGCTTTGCGCGCCTATATATCTATTTAATATAAACCTCGTGTCTTCCCCTTCATATTCACAGTATATATATTTTAGTATAGGTACGTTATTTAATTAATTAAACGGCGCTTGATTCGTCGCAAGAGATCCACACACATGACCTCTCCACACTCACTAGTTATTTCTATGGCATGTGCCGAGTGTTATTTTTCTCTGCGTCATTCAGCATCTACGTTTAGGTTTATTACAGTAGAACCTCCCCGTAAAGGACACCTAATTGTAAAGCCAAAGTGTCCTTTAGGGAGAGGTGTCCTCTTACCGGAGAGTTGCTAAATAGTAAAAATGGTAATTTTGACAATGAAAACTGTCCTTTGTAGAGAGTTGTCCTCTAGAGTGAGTGTCCTCTCATGGATGTTCTACTGTATAAACTCCTTGCATATTTCTTGTTTGCTTGAATATTTCTTGACTAATTATGATTATTGCAAGCATACTCATTGCATTTGCATAATAAATACATAGTAGGACTTGTCCATATAAGGTTTCCCACTCCTCGGACTTTATAACGATAGAATTCAGACACAGGTTGCCTCTCCCGTCAAAACTAGACTCCATTTGAGATAAGTAGTTTCTATTTTAAAGTAATGATAAAGCACAATTTGGATTATAGATTATAGATACAAGAAGACCTAATGTATGATGTTTCGGTAACAGCTTTGTTAGCATCATTAGACAAAAGAAGAAATCTTTTTAATAAAACATAAAATGAAGCTTTTATTCTTTTATCTGATGATGGTAACAATGTTGTTATCGCAAGTCACATATTATTAATTTGTTGTTGTTGTTTCTTATCCCCTTGTGTGAAGATTACACAAATTCCATGAGTTCATGCTCCTCGACCTGTTTTATGATAAGCAGCGGCCTCTCCCAAAGGTCCTGTTTAGTGCATCTAATGCAAGCCAAAATGTGTTCTGGAGCTGCAGGGGGGTGCCAAGCTACATTATTAAATTAGTTGGATAAGGTCTTATTGTATCTATTTTAAAGTAACTAAGCTAATATCCATTCTCCTGTGTTATAAAAAAGGTTTGGCGTGGCAGGGAGGTGGTGAAGGAGTTCGCGGACCTGCTGAACCAGGACAGGTCCCCGCTGTGCAACAGCCGACCTCCTGTCATCCTGGAGCCAGGCATCCAACGACATCTCACCCACTTCTCTCACATCACCCACGGCTTCGGCAGTCCCGCCATCGTGGCCGCTCTGGCCGCCTTCCAGAGCTACCTGGGCGAGTCCCTCAAGATCCTGGACAAGCAGCTCCATGGGGAGCTGACGCTCAAGAAGGACGACCTGGGGACCAAGAAGTAGTCGATCTTTGTCTTCGTTTGCTCAATGTCACCTTATGGTTGTTATTTATTCTCTTCCCCTTCTATCTCTCTCTTGTCATGCGCCATTGATTGAGAGGGCCTGATTCTTGCTTCACCCATTCTTCTGGCAGACTTTTATTTTTTTAAAAATAGATTTTCTTTGTTATATTGTTTTTTTGTTGTTTTTGTTTGACCCTCAGTGCCATTTTTTCATAGAGTTTTCACATGGTAGTGATTCACCGTGCTCTAGGCCCTCTATCGACCTCTACAAATGCTATTCATCCTCATTTCACCTCCTATTTATTAACTCATCCCACATTGCGAGAAAACTATAAACCAGAGAGATATATAAATACAATCTGAATGTGCAACAGATGTTTTATTCTAACAAAATGTTGTAAGATAGTTTTGTATATAAATATATATATATAAAGTATTAATATTTTATATCTTTATACAGAAAGTTATTTTTATATATATATTTTAATCTTGGTGAATTTTAAAATTGCGTGCAAAATATTTTATATATATATTTTATGTAAAATGTTGTGGATTGTTTAGTTTTTTTTTTCAGAAGTGTAATAATATCTTTTATATTAAAAAGGGAATCTTAAGATATTCTTAAAGATCAATTTTATATTTTTTAAAAAGTATACAAAATAAATTTCTAAATATTTTATTAGTTTTGAACGTTAAAAAGTTTTACTAGAGTTTTCGAATATATGCCATATATAAGATAATTTAATATTTTATATATTAAAATGTTTTTAGCGCGCCTAATAAAAAAAGCAATATTTTCAGATGAAAGGAAAAAATATCTGTTAAGAAAAACTGATAATTTGAACCTATACAGGCTTTTCCTAAAATGAAAAACGACACTCACCTTAAAAAAAAAAGTTTTAGCTATAAAATAATTGGTTGTGAAATTGAAGAAATATTTATATATGAATTTAAGATGATATACTTTCCAGGCAAACATTGTTTTAATATTTCTAAACGACTATAGACACATATGTTTAGATTTTTTTTATTAATAAGGTTTTATTTTATGGATTTTGTGTGTTGTACTTCTTTTTTTCTTCAAACGTTTTCTTAAATAATCAATGTGTGCTTTAGATAATCAAAGCTGTTCCAGATTAATCTTACTGCCATATATATATTTATAAATGTATACACAGAGAAAATATATTTTTTTAAACTTAGAGAGAGAACTAGAAATAACCTAGGTTCCTGGAATGCATGTTGCCAGCTACAGTAATTTAAAATTATACAAAGAGTTGCAAAATATACTCAATTTATATAATCAAGTATTTAATTAAAAAGGCATATATTGGATCAAAAAATCATTTTTTTACCAGTATATATGACTTTTTAATTAAATATTTATTTATGGAGTGCTCTATTTTCAAAAAAAAAATTATCAAGTATATATATTTACAGAATCAAATGTTTTTATCAAACGTTGTAATAACTAGTGTTTAAAAGAAAAAAAATCACTTTTTTTAACATATAATAATCGCTGCAATTAAATTATTTTTAAAATTTTGAATAATAATTGACATCTCAGAGAATTCCGAAATTCCAATGTTGATCTATAAAATATAACGATCTTTAATATTTCCAAATTATGTTGCCAATATTCTTTTATACTGCCAATTTTTGATTTTTTTTTTATATTATGCGATTTTATATAAAACTTCATTTGGGGCTGTGATAGTTTTTAAACAACTCTCTGCCAAACCACCTTTTTGTGTGTGTGTATTTATAACTTAAATTTAAAAGAGACAGTATATGATTTCATTCCATATGTAAAAATGGTCACTAATTTACATTTATAGCTGGATGTAAATAAATATATGTACCATAAATATTTACAAAAATAAATAAATCTTGCTCATTGTTTAATAAACAACTCCAATTATTCCTTAAATATCTATTTTGTACAATAGTTAAAAATTTAAATATTTTTTAAAATATATATGTTAATATATACATATTTTAAAATAAAATTTATATGCAATAAATATTTTTGATCTGAAGTTTTTCTCTTATAATTATAAAATATATAATTTTATATTTAGAAATTATAAAGTTTCAAAAACAATACGCATGTATTTTTTTCTGAATGATATATTTAAATATTTTGTGCCTCTCTCTAACATAAAAATTAAATTGGTACCAAACGTTTCTGTCAGTTTGTCATGCATATTAACACATTGCGATTTATTTAGCATGACAAGAGAGATTTATAGATATTGAATATAATGAAGATATATTAAGATTATATACAGAAAATGAAATCATTAAAACGTGATTTTTTCTTTTACACATCAATCAAACTTCTATCATAGATTGCGCGTTATTGCTTTATATTAATATTAAAATTACTTTTGAAAAACAGTAAGAGTTTATTGTTTCGAAAGAAACTTTTTGTAGCGTTTTCAACATAGTATTTAATAATATTTTTCTGCAAACACGAATTTTATAAAATATATTACTTTATTTCTTTATTCTAAAAGCGTTATTAGAAAAATGAATTTGTTTATTAGTGTGCGCGAAGCATGAAAATATTTTAGATAGTGAATGGAGGTAAATAGGTTATTTTTATAAAATTAAACTAAATATCTTGTGGTTATATATTTAAAACAATTGCTCAACAATCATTAAACAGAAGGTGAAAATGTTAAGTAGAGTGAAACCTGGCAATTCCAGCGGTATTACCAGTTATTTCAACTAGACACAACTATAATAAAACTATTAAAATTTTTATTCTACCATTAGAGGCACTAGTGTAAAGCTTATTCCAAATGAATGATGAAATCGAGAGCATTTCATATATTTTTTTTATGTATAATGGAAGAAGAAAGTCATTGTTAAAAACAATGATGATTTTATACTTTTACTATTTCCAGATCTCTACATGTCCAAATATTAGGGCGCCAGTGGCTGCAGAAAAGCAGACCACAAATTTATTCATCTATGGCACATGTAGAGACCTAAAGCTGTGCCGGCTAGCAATTATGTTGATGGGGAAATTAACCAATCAATCTTTTTGGTTAGACAAATTTTTATTTAGACTAATAAAATCTTTCAATGTACAACATTTTTTTATAATATTAATTAATGAAATCACGCACATATATAAGATTAAAAAAATATATATATATAAAAACTGTAGATAAGGTTAAAAGGGAGGAGTTTTAAAACTATATATATACTTTTTACAAAAGGCCTATTATGCCAAAGCCAGATATCCCCAACCTACCTAGTCATCCAGCCACCCAGTGTCCATCATTCGAAAAAAAAGGGGCAGCCAAGGCCGCAGCCAGCGGCCTCCGCCCTCCGCAACTCCAAGTCTTTTTTTTTGCTTCTCAGGAAAAAAATCAAATTTTTGTTTTAAAAAAATGTCAATATCAAAAATGTAAAAATATCCCAGAATGTAAATATCCCGCTTCCTTTTCCCCAGTGTTGCTGAACTCACCCCCCAAGGCTATCATCACTCTTCTCTCTATGAAAATAAAAAATTAAAAAGGCATCTTAAAAAAAAATGATAAAAATAAATTAAATATAAAATTATTAAAGATATATTCACAAAAAATAATAATAAAAATTATGAAAATATTGAATTAAAAAATATAATTATTATTGTTGATTCTGGGCATCTTGGGGTCAGCTTGGGAAAGGTTCAGGGCTCGTGGTGGAGTCAGGTCAAGCACCATAGGTCGGTGGCTTGACTACAGGGAAGGGGCGTCTGGGTCCATCTTGGACTGGCTTGTGGTCAAGTCGGCCACCATCGGACATGTGGCTCGACCAACAGGAAGGGGTGTCTGAGTCCATCTCAGACTAACTTGGTGTTGGTGGGGCCAGGTCATCCACCACAGGTCAGGTGTCTTGACCACCAGGAAGGGGTGTCTGAGTCCATCTCAGACTAACTTGGTGTTGGTGGGGCCAGGTCATCCACCACAGGTCAGGTAGCTTGACTACAGGAAGGGGATCTCGGTCTCTGGCTCAGTGCTGCCAAGGCTAAAGGTGGCTTCAGGCTCCATCTCGACACCTCGCAATCACCAGAGGTTTGTGGCTTAGATGGACATAGGTGGGATATGGTTAGGTTAGGTGGGGTTCTGGGTTACTTTGGCATATTATGGTCACGAGGTGTCCCAACATGAAGATATCTAGTTGGGAAAATACTTGGGGGCGAGAATTTATAAATATTAGAAAATGAATACAAATTTCAATTTGAGACAATGCAAGATTCAACTTAGCAGACAATGAAAAAAGACCAATGTTAATATCCACATAATGTCATCCGTCTTAAAGGGTTAAAGAAACTTTATGAACCTGTAAAAATTAATACCTGTGATGAACCTGATATGATGATATATGATATGAACCTGTAAAATTAATCTATATATTACTATGTCCGCTTGTCAGTCTGTGGTGTTGTCTGAATTTAACTACTGGGATTTGAGAGTTGATTTTTTTCAATGATTTTTCTTGTCCTAAAAGGAGAAAGAAATCCAAAAATTGATATTTCCATCTCAAGCCTTTTTAGAATCACAAGCTAAAAAAACTGGAAAAAAGATTATTTTATATGTTATAATTCAACAACCCGTTCAAATATCATCATGCATATATATTTATATTTATCATATCATCTATGAAAAATAAGAAAAAATATGTCAAAAAAGAGGTCCGTTGTTGATATATTAAATACAAAAGAGGCATATCCTGATCGCTCATTTGAGCATTTTAGATGGTATAACGCCATCTAGTGGAATAAAAATCAACTAAACGTTGATTTAGGTTTGTTCCATGATATTTTACCAACCTATTTCTTGATAAATCAAGAAAAGACAACCACGAACGCGTTTCAGGCTGTTGACCCTCGTCAGCTATCAAATATCATGGGTCATGTGGTGTTTTGCATAACAATAGTTATGTTTTAGATAAATTGTCGAGATATTCAAATTAGGTTTTGCATAGTGCTTGTTTGTTTGTATGTTAATTATTTTTATGTATATATATGTATCATTAAATTGTAAATGTTCAGTCGTATTAGTGTTATGAGCCAATAAAGATTTTATCTCAGACTTAGTGGATCTCGGTGACCTGGTGTAGTGTAGAGACACAACAGTGGCGACGAAGGAAAAGTAAGCGAACAATGATGAATATTGAACAGTTCAACCCAAACAATGGAAATGAAATCTCAAGCTATTTAGAACGCTTTGAATCCTATTGCATAGCGAATGATATAGTAAAGATCGTTAAAAAGAAGGCAACATTTTTCTCGCTGTGCGGAAGAGAAACGTATAATATAATACGGACGTTGACCTCTCCCAAGAATCCATTGGAAACAGAATGGGAGGAGATAGTAGCAGGGATAAAAAAAATACTTTGATCCGACGCCAAATATAATAGTGCAGCGTTTTAAATTTGCGAAAAGGCTTCAAATGCCAAATGAAACAATATCTGAATTTATAACAGCTCTAAAGAAAATTGCCGAGAAGTGTGAATTCCCTGATTTGGAGGATAGGTTGCGTGATGCCCTGGTATGCGGTATTCTAAACGGGGAGATACAATCAATGCTGTTAATGAACAGTATGCTAACATTTAAAGTGGCTCAAGAGATGGCATTGGCACATGAGGCTGCGGTAAAGAACGTTGCAGAAATTAAAGACGGAAAACCTCAGGAAGAAATTAATGTAATGGGAAGAGCTGTTAAGGTGAGACGGAGGAATGAGAAGATTTTTAAATGTTTCCGCTGTGGATACACAAACCACAGAGAAGAGCAATGTTTCTTTAAAGAGAAAAGATGTTTTAAATGCCAGAAGTTAGGGCATATATCTAGGGTCTGTAAGAACGGGAACTGGAGGAGCGATCGTAATAATTGCTCGATAGATGAGGAGGCAGAGGCAACTAATGGCCTTTTTAATATAAATCAAGTGAAGGACACAAGTAACATGCGGAATTATATGGTAAAAGTACGGACTAGCGGTCGAGATATGAATATGCTCATTGACTCAGGAACAAGAAAAAATATTATTTCTGAGAAGACATATATTGAAACTTGGGTGAAGTCAGAAAGGCCTAGAATAGAGAAGGATTATACCAAGTTGGTGCAATGGAACAGGCAGAGGTTATCGATTCTGGGTAAAATAAAAGCCGACGTAAAAGTAAACAAAAGAAGTATCACAATGGAATTTCTTGTGATCGAAGGTCCGGGCCCAAATCTGATTGGAAGGGAGGCGTTTGACCAGATTGGAATTGGTCTTGAATGGATAAGTTATGGCGACAGTGTATGTCAAATCAATGAGGTAATGAATGGAAATGGTATGGCCGCTGCGATGAACGGCAATAGCAATGGAGCTAAGTACGGTAATGGCAATGGAATGGCCGCGGCTATGAATGGAAACGGCAATGGAATGACTGCTTATATGAATGGTAATGGAATGGCTGCAATGATGAATGGAAACGGAGGCAAATACGCCAATGGAATGATGAGCGGAGCTAATGGAATGGGCGCGGGTTACATGAACGGTGGGGAGGACATGTACAGTGAGGGTGACGGGCTGAGCGTGTACGGCAACCCCGGCGTGGACTTCCACTTTTCGCCTCGGTGCCCGAGACCAGCTTCCAATGCGGACAACAGGAGCTTCCTGGATACTATGCCGATCAGGAGGGACACACCAAGGCTGGAGGAAACACCTGGGCCAAGTAGACCAATAAGAAACCGGAGACTCCCCGAATACTTTAAAGATTGTGTAACAAATTGGGGGTGAGAAGATGTGGTGTTTTGCATAACAATAGTTATGTTTTAGATAAATTGTCGAGATATGCAAATAAGGTTTTGCATAGTGTTTGTTTGTTTGTATGTTAATTATTTTTATGTATATATATGTATCATTAAATTGTAAATGTTCAGTCGTATTAGTGTTATGAGCCAATAAAGATTTTATCTCAGACTTAGTGGATCTCGGTGACCTGGTGTAGTGTAGAGACACAACAGGTCAAATATCATTGAACGAGCCTAAATCAACGTTTAGTGTATTTTTGTTCCACTAGATGGCTTCTGCCATCTAAAATGCTCATGTACGCGTCAGGATATAGCTCATATATTGAGTAATAAGTAAAAAAAAACCTATGCGATCAATTGATTTATGTTCTATACTATGATCAGTTTCTGCACGTTTATTTATATAAATTACATCTCAAATTAAGAGAGGCTCATTATTATCAAATTACTTTATAATTAAGATCTATAACTGACTTAGTGTTCGAGATCTATTCTCATTAAATTCTATGTATATAACAATAACCCTTTAATCGCTTTTGCCCAAAAATACCTTTTGGACCGCTATTTATGGATTAAATTTGTTGGTTGATTAAAAATACCAGACCTCCAAAGAAAAGTATATTTTCAAAAACCTTTTAATCTCTAGTTTTCGGGCCGAACGCTCTTTTACAGGAAAAAACATGGTATAATGTCTCCTTTAAAAAAGCGTTCGTGCCCGAAAGCTAGAATGAAAACAAATTTATTGACCTCTAGCCAACAATGATACAAAAAAATTCCAATAAATTTATAGCTATAAACAATAGAATTTATACAAATATATATATTTACATCAAACTCGAAGCCTTCTCCGAAGGGACGTCAAGGGTTACAAGTAGGGCCTCCAATCCCGGTACATATTTTCAATCCCGGGATTCGGGATTGCTTTTTCCTCAATCCCGGGATCCCGGGATATCCCGGGATTGAAAAGCATTTTCGTCTTTCTACGCCAAGAGGTATATCGTTTCGTTCGTTATATTTTTAATTTTTTTCTTTTATAAAGTGCCAATGACGTGGCACTTACTTCGACGAAAACAACCTGAAAGCCATATATTTTGCGCCTGCTTATGAACTAAATCATTGCTTTTGGGTTACAGTTTGCAATTATCTGTCAATTACTGTACACACATCTGGAAAAAATACTGTTCTTGGAACTCTTAGACCACATCTCTTAATGCAGTGTTGGGCAGTAATCCATTCAAAGTAATACATTACCTTGTAATTACGATTACTTAGCATAAAGTACATCCATCACAGCCAGATGGAGACCATGCGCGTAGCAGAGCTGTTGCAGTGGACCAATAATGTGACCCAATTTTACCATCATTGCGCACCCATCAGTTGTAACACACACAATATCAGTTTCGAAGTCGATTCCAAACTCCAAGAGCTTAGCACCAATGACATATTTGCACTGTTCAGAGGAAAATACTCCAGATATTCGAGTCAAGCCAAGATTCCACACCTTGGTACGGCTATGAATATTAATGTTCAGGTAACGCTTGCTTCTGATTGACGTCCATTCATCCAGCGTAAGGCTGAAAAGTTGCCCCTTTTCTTTCTCCATCTGAAGCTCTCGAACGACCTTCTCACAAAATGTGTCCGCATAACGACACACTTTAATCTTAATGGTCTCTGCGGAGAGAGGAATTTCATGTCCAAGAGCATTGAGGCACTTGCGTAGATCCTTAGATGTGACAAAAACGGAGAATGGCAATCCGTCGAGAGCTATCATTCTAGCTAGCACAGCATCAGTCGATCGATCGATGGAAACAGACGAAAAATGATCGAGAATTGATATCTTGGGGGGTCTTTTTTGCAGGGTCTGTGTATCAACTTCGTCTTTAACTTTTCTCTTCGAAGTTTCGATTCCGTGGACCGCTTTCTGGTGTACATGCAGCCCTTTTGTTGACCCACCGACGCATTTCAAAATCCTTTTGCACGCTATACACTGTGCATTTTGGTCAGATCCGTCTCGTAGGCAATAGCACCAGATTCCTTCTGATTTAAAAGGAAAAAACTTCGGCATCACAATCAAGAAGTGATAAGCTTACCAAAAATGTCCGACGCGTTTTCTATTGAGAAATAACAAGGTCCGACAATATTGTTTTAGAGACTTTGTTTTATGTTGGTATAAGTTGAAAACTACTTTAGGCTGATGCTTGATAGTGACGAAGCATTTAATAAATGACATTAAATAAATTTAATTTAAATTAAAAGACAAAAAAGCTAGCGAGGGTTTCACAAAATGAACAGCAGAGCAGTGCGCTCATGATGACCCAGGCATACAGAGTACAGGATGGAGAATATAAACATAGATTAAAAAATATATATAAAGCAATTTGGAGCCCAGATAAGAGGTTAGTGGCGGGTCCATGTTACACGAAGGTCCGCCACAAAAATAAAGGGATGCCGCTACTATCTAAGAAGCCACTATTTGCATGTCAACAAAAACTGGGGCCCCCTCCATGTATACTGCTGCATACTCTCATTCTAGAGACTGCCATTTTGGAAAGATCTTGCAGAATAACCCTTCGTTATTAGTGCATGAAAATAATTTCAAATCTCTCAGAAAAAAAAAAAGACCCGAAATGCAGCTGTATAAACAAAACGTCAAAAGTGTGCTATCTCATCATCTGTTTGATTACCAAAATGCTAGATAAGAAATATATATTTTTGCGCTGGTTTTCATGCACAAACCAGTAATCCCGGGATTTTTCGAGCAGAATCCCGGGATTTCGGGATCATTATTTGGCTTCGGGATCCCGGGATCCCGGGATTGGAGGCCCTAGTTACAAGCCACCCTGAGTTTGGATAGGCCTTTGGTTATAATGGAGTTTTTGTTCCCAATATGTTCAATTGGCATGTTGAGGAATTCGCACAGAATGGTCTTGTTTCCTGTCGAGAAAGCTAGAGATTAAAAAGGTTTTTGAAAAGACACTTTTCCCTGGAAGTCTGATGTTTTTACTCAGTATTGATACAAGGGATTATTTTATGGAATATTTGTAGGTATTTTAAATAATGAATTGGAAATAAAGAAAAATTCTGAACAATTTTTCTAAAAAAAAGACAATTGTTTATATTGCTAAAATCTATAAAAGGTGATTCTATTTGTTTTAGGTATATACTTTTTTAATTTGCATAAATGGTAATTGTTTGCGTATTGGTGATGCACGGTTTTAAGACGTCCTATAAACTTTTGTCTCTCTTTTATATTAAAATGCAATTTTGCTTTCAATTTCCTTTTTTTTAACAACAACAAAAAGCTTTATTAAGACCTTTAATTTCCTATTCACTTTTTAAAGTACCTTTAAATGCCCTAAAAGTAGCATTCCAAAAAATCTGATTTTGGAGAAAGTTGTTTAAAGAATTGATAGTATATATAATATGTATTTATAATGAAGATGTACAATATGTATATATAATTAATGAGTATATCCATAGAACAGTCCAAAGCTATATGATAAAATATATGTTAAAACAATGACCCTCTTCTATTTTAAAATCTATTTGACAAAAATTAACGCGCAAAAGCTGACCATCAAGAGAGAGTTATTATTAACAAAATTTATAAATTAATCTGGGGATCGGTAGAAGGATGGTCTAAATCGTTTGTTTTCGACCGCTACGACCCGGGTTCGATTCCCGCATTGGGCACTTTTTTTCTGATTTAAAAAAAATATGCCCCAATGGTCCCCCCCCGATTCTTGAAAAAGTCCAACCCCCACCAGCGAGTACAACAACCAAATGGGGTTCTGGCACATTTGTAAGTGTAAAAGTCGAACGGCTTTTTCACATGTGTAGACATGTGGTGCCCTTGCAGTAAAATCAGTCGCCTACTTCTACCAACCATGATTATCATGGCCTGTATAAATCATTCTCTCTATATAAAAGTCAGCGTATATATTTCATGTGCCCTATACATTTCCTTGATATTTGACCAATCTGGGTGAAATTCTAACAGGTTATAAAATTGAATCTGGAAGGAGTATTGGTCACATTTATAACCAAGTAAAATATAATTAAACAAATGCTGGACTAATTTACTTATTTTTTAGCCATAAAATGATGATGTAGTATATAATGTTAGTATTATACAATGTTTCTATATGATGATCGACTTGTAAAAATATTTTTATGGTTAAAATTATTATCTAAGTTATTCCTGGTAGGTGGGAGACCTGTAATAAACACCTTGAACTGGATTTAAAACAGCTAAGGTAGAGTTTTATAGAAGTTCCAAGAACAGCTCTGTTACAGCTAGCTCCCAGGGAGATCTTATCATTGGTTCTTTTACCTTGCGAGATAGATGGCCCACGTGGGGTATCTCTGCCTCTATTCTTTATATCTAATAACATATTTACATATCTAACAACAAATTTACATCCAAACACTTTTTAATACCATATAATGCGGCCTATGATTTTAGAACGACATTTGAAAATATCCCGCATGTGTTTCTTTTGAACGAAAGTAAGCGGAACGCTGTGGGTTCGATTCCCATCCCTGGACACTTTTATTTTTCCGTTTATCATTACTCTTCACAATTCATCCTTTCATACTTCATTCCTAAGGTTAGAAATAATCGTTATTTCTCCTTAAAATAAATTTCGATTTTTCGTTCAAAAGAAACACATGCGTGATATTTTCAAATGTCGTTCTACATCCAAAAACATATTTACATCTAGCCACATATTTAGATCTAAAGACATATTTACATCTAACAACACCTTTACATCTAAAAACATCTAATAACATCAAGAAGGTCCCTTCTATCCAGGCGACACCTTCCCAATATCCAAACTGTCAATTTAGGCATAACAGACGTTGAAAAGAATCAGAACACCAAAGGTAGTCGTTGGGTTTCAATATTACACGTTTGGTTTACTAACTCCTCACATGTGAACTTCCAATTTTCCCTGAAGGGGACTGAAGAGAGATCCCGAAATATGTATGGATATAGGGTTATTTATTTATTTGATATTAAAAGAGGGTGTATGCTTCGGAAAGATAAATATATAAAAAAGGACGTAAGAGGTAAGAAAGGAGCTTAAAGAAAGACATTTACCTAAATGTTAACAAGATATGATGAGGGCTTCACTGTGATATCTAGATACATACCAGAGGCTGTCTGTCTTCTCTTACCCCATCAGTCTCTTATACCTCTGACCCCATCTTCCCATTCCGACAGCTCGCTGTACTCGTAGAGCACTCTATTGGCAACAAAGTGGAATGGAGCGAACTAGAGACTGAATACAGCCCTGCTGATGCTGACAACGCTGGAAGTTGAACTTAAGTCAACACGCGAGGCCTCCCATCGGAGTTTTGCGCCAGAACCAGCAGTCTAGTAATCAGTACCTAGTCCTGGGTCTGTGGAGCGACCAAGCTATCGGAGGAGGGAAGTTGAGTTCCAGTCCACGTGCACACAGGGCTAGATGTCCCTTGGGCCGCCGTGGAATGGACGATAACGACATTCGCCTAACCGACCCGAAGGAAAGGACATATTATGACTTTACCTCAGAGGTGTAAGCACTGACCCGCTGTCCCAGTACTGCATAGTCACTATCTATCGCTATTTCTCTTTGAAAATAAATTTCGATTTTTATAAAAGAAACATTCGCGGTATAATTTCAATTTTCGTTTTATAGTCACTATCTAGATCCTCGCAATAACGCTGTGAGCAGAAATGGAAAGAAGACTAGTCATCCCGCGCGGCTCCCAATCTGGAACGTGTTACAACAACTGCTTTATTAGGACATTTCCGCCCTGTAAGGACCCGCCATATATTATTTTCATGAAGAAAGGGGAAAAAACATAAACAAAGGAGAGAAGGGAAAATGAGAAGGAAATCAAAGTATTCAAAATAACTATACAAATTAACTATGGATGGAAATTTTTCTGTAATTTTAGTTCTTAGAGATTACCTTGTTTTCTAACGCTTTATGAAAATTAAACAACTCTATCGCTATATATTTTTTCTCGGACATTATTCTGATTATCTGAACTGGGTTCATGTAGACTTGGATATGTTCTTTAAGATCTTATTCCGTTCCTCGTTAACAATAATGTATTCAGAGATGTAGTGGGTCATTTCTTCTATGCTTTCAGTTTTGAATAATTTACAAATTACATCTTCCTTTTTAATTATTTGAATGTGACTTTCTCCTATTAAAGTCGAAGTGATTCTTGTTTGGGTAATGTAGCCTTTTATGTCTAATGATAGGTTCCAGGATAAAAATTGTTCAGGTATTAAATACTTATATAATATTTTATAATTAGAATATAATCTTGTATGATCCATTTTTGCTATGTCCTTCTGAATTAATTTTTCAGTTTTTGTACGAAAAATCCCTGGTTATTCGTTTTCAATGGTCTCATAGTCGAAAGCATTGTTTGTCCAGGCAAGGCCGCATTGGTGGTAAATTGCTAAAATAGTCCTGTAGAGTCCAATAGGTTTTCCTGTATTTATGGATATTTCTTTTAACCTATTCCAGCATATCTTGGGAAACCTATGGTTCTCATTATTTGTAATCTTAAAAGGTAGTTCACGGTTAATTTAGTGGCGTTTAGTGTAAGTGATATTCTACCCGTTTCCAGTCTAACAATGTTGTAGCCAGAGGTATATCTTGGTAAATTGAGAAGACTTTTAATAAAAATATTTTGTAATTGGTCTATAATAATCACATTGTCCGCTGCCCAAATCGGCGCAGCATACATTAATATTGATTTAATTATTGCATCAAATAATTTGAATGCGATAATTATTGAATTGATCCTTTGCTTCTTTATCATTTTAATAATTTCAATCATTGCAGTATTAGCTTTCGATTTATAATATATTTCTGCGTATTTAGTGTTGTTTGTGCTGGTAAATGGGAATCCTAAATATATCATTCTCGATGTGACAGTCAATGGATTATTGCCATAGTACCAGATTTCGTCTCTAGAAAGTCTTCCCCCATTTCGGAATACCATTATTTTCGACTTAATCTGATTCAGAACCAGTATGTTACTCAATCTTCTTTCTTTGGCTAGTTCTCTTTTTCTACCTTTCTTCCAGAGGTATAGTCAGCGCCAAGATCTTCCTATAACTAACGCGGGCTCTCCTAGCTAACCTACGGTGAAAGCACGAGTCTCACAAAGGCTCCACTTATAACCCAACTTTATTCTCAAACACACTATTTATACAATAAAATCATACACACGTGACCAGGCACTCGTGGTCAAATGTAATAAAGACATATATACAGAGTAACAATCAAATAATAAAACAATCCCTAACATTCCTCCCCGAGTTGATGGGTCCCATCAAGATCCGGAAGGGCCACCGGCAGCAGCACCAGCTTCACCAAGGGTCTTCGGAGCACTCCAACTGATGTTCGCACCGATACAACCCGAACCAGGCCGTCCTTCCCAGGATGGGTCTCCACCACTCTGCCCATGAGCCACCTTGCAGGGGGCATTCTTTCCTCTTTTATCAATACTAAAGTATTGACATCGACATTAGGAGAGATGGTCTTCCACTTATTGCGCTGTTGCAAGTTATTCAAGTAGTCCTTGGACCATCTCTTCCACAGATGTTGCAAGACCCTCTGAACCAACTGCCATCTTGTTAGGAGATGATTCTTTACCAATAATAGGTCATCTTCCGGGACACAAGAGGATGGCTCAGTAAGCAAGAAATGGGCGGGGGTTAATACCCTTTGATCATTAGGATCATTACTCATTGGGTACAAAGGTCTCGAATTCAAACAAGACTCGATTTGAACCAGAACGGTCAGCAGTTCTTCATATGTCAACAAATTGTTCCCAATAATTCGCCTCATATGATACTTCAAAGCCTTGACCCCAGCCTCCCAAAGACCACCAAAATGGGGGGCTCCCGGAGGGTTGAACTTCCATTCCGTTCCATCGTTAGCTAACACGGCTGCCAGTTCTTTTAATTGATTTTGCACCAGATAGAAACGTGAACGCAACTGTCGCGCAGCTCCGACAAAATTTGTTCCTTGATCGCTATACAGCCGAGTGCAATGCCCTCTTCGCGCTACAAATCGCTTGAAGGCAGACATGAAGGTGGGCGTAGAGGCATCTGTGACTAATTCAAGATGTACTGCTCGGGTCACAAAGCAAACAAATAGACAGATGTAGCCCTTTTCAGTCTTTCGGCCTCTACCCTTGGACAATCGAAGGTTCACAGGTCCAGCATAATCCACACCACTGATTGAAAAGGGTTTACCCGGTGTCAATCTCTCCTTGGGTAAATCACTCATTAGCTGGCCCTGAGTGACGCGATTGTATCGACAGCATGTCACGCACTCTCGAATGCATCTCTTCACCTGATCTTTTGCTCTCAGCATCCAATACTTCTGTCTTAATGTGGACAGCATCAGGTGCACACTTCCGTGCAAAGTCCGCATATGAACTGCTTGAACAATCATCTGAGCCACCTTTCCGGATGAAGGCAACAGCGCAGGATGTTTTTGTTCATATGTCATTGATGGAGCCCATCTCAATCTACCGCCGACTCTAAGGATTCCTTGATCGTCGAGGAACGGTGTTAAACCATAAATCTTGCTTGTGCGCTTCACTGATCCTAAAGTGGTCAGACCTTTTATTTCTTCCGTAAAATGCTGGCATTGAATTGCTTGAAGTATTCTCCCATGAGCATTTCTCAGTTCCGCTGTTGTTAAGTGCGACTGATATCGCTCCGCGCTGTAGCGGCAGTTATGGCAAAAACGCAATATCCAGGCCACCTTTCGGATAAACCCATTAAAGGTTGAGCTCAACTCTCCGATAGCCATCAAGAAAGGTGTTTCACTGATGGCATGAACGCTCATGAGCTCAATTTGACTTTTGTTCTCAAACACAGGAAGCTTTCTAGGCCATTCTGTTGATTCTGCTGATAACCAGGTAGGTCCCGTCCACCAGATGGAAGACTGTTTCAGCTCGGACCCCAGAATTCCTCGCGAGGCAATATCCGCTGGATTATCTCCTGTGGGAACATAGCGCCACTCCCTGACCTGTGGACAACTCTGAATTTCCGCCACACGATTGCCGATGAAAGTGGGGAGAGTTCTAGACATGGTTCTTAACCAACTCGAGACTATGGTAGAGTCGGACCAACAGGTAGCACTCTCCATGGTGATATTCAACTCTTCCATAATATATTTCATTAGTCTGGTCAGCAGAAGAGCCGCGCACAATTCTAAGCGTGGAATTGACATCTTCTGAATGGGAGCCAACTTAGTTTTTGATGCCAACAGTTTTACACTAACACCATCATCATTGGGAATTCTTATGTAAACGGCCGCCGCATAGGCGTCTTCAGAGGCATCACCGAATCCATGCAACTGTACTCCCTGGGTATTCCTTCCGAGACCCAACCATCGGGGTATTCTCAAACTTCTTATGAAATTCAATTCCTTTCTAAACTTAGTCCATGTCTCAATCAGTGATTCATCCATCGGATCATCCCAATGTAATCCCGTTATCCACAACCTTTGAACCATTATTTTTCCTGTTACAAGGACAGGTGCCAACCATCCCAAGGGATCATATAACTTGGCGATAAAGGAAAGCATTTCGCGTTTGGTAGTCACCGATGTCTTTTCCAACGACTGAACGTCATATACGAAACAGTCTTCACTTTGGATCCACCCCAAACCCAATGTCCTTATAACCTTGGATTGTTCAAACATAATCTTTTGTGCGCAATGTTCTTTCGCAATGTTGCCCAAAATCGTCGGATCATTTGATGACCACTTCTTCAAGGTGAATCCTCCACATCTAAGCAACTCGATGAGTTCATCACGCAACGCCATTCCATCTCTTAGATCATCTGCACCGGTAATAATGTCATCCACGTAAGTATCCTCTTTGATTGCTCTAGAGGCTCTAGGATACTTAGCCCCTTCATCCTCTACCAATTTTAATAGGGTTCTCATTGCTAAAAAGGATGCTGCAGCAGTGCCATAGGTAACAGTGTTAAGTCTATAAGCTATCAATTTATCTTGCGATCTTCTCCTCCAAATAATTCTCTGCCTTTCTGCATCGCTAGGACGTACCAAAATTTGTCGATACATCTTTTCTATATCTGACATAATAAAGATTCTGTGTTTTCGACAATTCATCAGGATAGACAATATATCTCTCTGTAATTTTGGACCAATGTAAAGTCTATCATTAAATGAAAATCCATTTTTGGTTTTAGCAGATGCGTCGAAAACCACTCTAAATTTCCTTCTATCAGGTTGGCCTCCAAGGACTGCATGATGAGGCAGGTAGCAATGTTCCGCCTGATCACCAACTGGGATCTCGGTCAGCCGGGTCATGTGTCCCAATCCTTCGTACTCTTCCATAAACTCTTCCCAGCTGATCATTCAGAGCTAGGCGCCTTTCCAGGGCCGTCTGCCGTTTGACACATAAGTCCAAGGAGTTTCCGAAACAATCCTGCATTCCAACCCGTGGATCAAAGGGCAAGGGAACTATATATCTTCCATTGGTGTCTCGTCGAACACTCCTTTTGTATAGGTCCTCACAAAACTCATCTTGGGGAGTTATCTTGTTGGCAACCTGAACCTCCTCAACCTCCCAGAATCTCTTTAAGATAGTCTCCAAATTATCCTCGTACTGCACACGGGTAGTAAATACCTGCGTGTTGCCGACATCGCCTCCTGATAATCCTCCTGATATAATCCATCCTAAAAAGCTATAAAACGAAGAGAAAAATTCTTTTATTAAAATGCATAGGCTACTAGCTTTCGGGCTCCAAGCCCTTCCACAGGTACTCAGGAACGTACCTGTGGAAGGGCTTGGAGCCCGAAAGCTAGTAGCCTATGCATTTTAATAAAATAATTTTTCTCTTCGTTTTATAGCTTTTTACAATTCATTAAGAGAAATTTCGTCAATCTAATTATAATCCATCCTAATTTGGTATTTTGTGCACACAGCTGGGTCTTGTCATCTCTTCGGATTTCAGGCAGCAACAGCAGTCCGTATACATCAGCTCCAAGAATTATATCAATTCTCCCGCTCTTCGTAAACTGGGGATCCGCTAGTTGTATATCTCTAAACTTCTCGGTTATTGGCAGGCGAAGGTCCTTACTTGGCAACAGTCCTGTCATTTTATTCACCACCAAGGCCTGCAATGGCAACTCCCAATTTTGATTTCCTATAGGCTTGATGGCAAAATGGGCAAGGTCTTTAACTTCCTCTCCCTTGGTCGCATTGATTCCATAGATCTGGGCGTCAACCTTGGAAACCGGGATATTCAGACCCTGGAGCACGTCCCGATGGATAAAGGAAGACTGCGAACCCTGATTCAGCAAGGCTCTCACCACCTTTTCTTCATTCCGATGATTTACCAGCCGTACTAAAGCCGTGGCCAAAAGCGCCGTTGGCACTGCTGTTCTTACATGCATGCCAGCGAATGACACATCAGGCCTTTCTGCATTGGATTCAGTCCTCGGGTGGATGTTCTCTTTAGTGCTCGATGGTCCCCGATTTGACATCAAACACTCCCCGAGATGCAGCAAGGTATTGTGCGATTTCTTGCATATCCCGCATTCTGCATCTCTCCAGCATTGGCAGGCGTGATGACCCACTCGAAAACATTTGAAGCAAGCCCTATGTCTCATCAACACTCCTCTTCTCTTCTGGACAGGGATGGCCAACCATTTTTGACAGTTCGTTAACCAGTGGTCGCCTCGACAAAACAGACATGCCTTCATGTCTCTCTCTCCTGGCTTGTTGACCTCAGCCACATGAAGCCTGGTTGTATTTGGCCTTACACCTTTGGAATTCGAGGATTCCCCTATTCCAGATCTTACATAGGCCAGACGCTTTTCGCCTTTCACCTCTCGTCTTAAGAACTTTAGCAACGAGCCAAGCCGCCCGTCAACCGGTTGAGGCGCGTCTTCATCTTCATCATTATATCCCGAAAGGGAACTACGCTGCCACACCGTAAGTAACTCCTCCGGCAGACTTGACTCGACAAGCGGGTACAAGAACGCCGCATTTTGTTCGGTAGTGATCCCAAGGGATTCCAACGATCTTAAATAGGACTCTAATTTGTCATAGAGATCCTCAATGCCTATGGTCTTTCTCCGGGCGTTATTCACCACCAATCCCAAGAGTTGTCTCACGTAGACCTCTGTGAGATTCACTCTGTCTCCGAATCGGTCTTTCAACGCCGAAATGGCCTTTGGATAGTTGTCTGCGGTGGTGGGATAACTCTTCACTAGCCTTGAGGCTCTTGTGTTTTCCTTCATAGATTGCACCAAATACTGGAATTTATCTACATTGGAGAGTGTAGAATCCTCATGTATCGTGGAAAATTGGGCCCACCAGCCCAACCACTCCAGCCAGGATCCATCAAATTTTTTCAATTCCAATTTGGGCAATCGGCAACCTCTTGTTCCAGACAGCGAGCCCTTTTCCGAACTATTATCAGGGATGGCATCGATATTTTTCACCATAGAGTTAAGGAAGCAATTAACTCTTCTTTCAAGATTGATCCACTTCTGAGCATACTGGAACACTGTGTCCTTTTCCTCCTCTAGTTCCTTGTAATCAATTTCCTCATCGTCCAGCTTCAAATTCCAAATTAACTTATCTTCTTCCTGAAGATCTACTATATTCTTTTCGATGAGTGTATAATTCGTTCTTATCACATCCTCAGAAGGAGTTTCTTCATTCAACTCAGCTTCTGTCCTTTTAATCACTTTAGAAATTGTTGTTCTTAGAACGGCTCTGCTTTTAATTGCTCGCTTCATTCTAAACTTGCCCTTTTTTTCTTAACTTAAATTGTTGCTTAACGCGCTATACCTCGGCCTTTTCCTTTTATCCAATTTGCAAAACTTTCCTAAAACCTTTTTTGCATAACTTTTTGCAAAACTTTATTTGCATAAATTCTTCTTTTGCTATGATTTGCCTAAATTTGTATAGGCCTTTTTCTTCTTGATTCTTAATATTGACAAATTGAATTTCCGAATTTTAAAAACTTTAACTTCTAATCAAGAGTGAGTTCTTCTTAATCTTTATCCTAATCCGGCTCGAGGGACCAAAAATGTTACTCAATCTTCTTTCTTTGGCTAGTTCTCTTTTTCTACCTTTCTTCCAGAGGTATAGTCAGCGCCAAGATCTTCCTATAACTAACGCGGGCTCTCCTAGCTAACCTACGGTGAAAGCACGAGTCTCACAAAGGCTCCACTTATAACCCAACTTTATTCTCAAACACACTATTTATACAATAAAACAATCCCTAACAAGTAGGTTATCATCCAGATAGGACTTTAGTAGATTGATCTTGCTCTGCAAATTAATTTTTGATTCTCCGATAATTACTATATCATCCGCAAACATGAGACAGTGAAGGCATCCGTAATCTGGTAGATAAAATCCCAGGAGTAATGACGTATTAAAGAGATCTGCTAAATCGGCGGTGTATAGTATAAATAACAAGGGGAAAAGGGGGTCACCTTGCTGTATATATATACACCTGCGTTAATTTTTAAATAATTTGAATATTGACCTTGCCATCTAATTGAAACTTTTGCCTCTTCATCTGGAACCTGTTACACTCAGCAGCCTAGAATTCAGACTTTATGGTCAACAGATTACAATTGTCACCGAGTCCCGTTTTTAAATCTTTTGTCTTAATTTAATTGATTTATTTCTTAATGCTTATATTTTCTTATTTCAACCTAAGTAAGTAAGTTCACGTGAAAGCCATATTTTCATAATCTACCTTACACACGTGGGGTTTAACACCTCTTAAATAACAACTAGATAAAGTGGCCGTAGACGTGATCTAAACAATAGACTACTATTCTGAAGCCCCCACAGAATAACAACAAACGCCACGCCATTTCCTTAACCAACTATCTTTGCTTTAATTCAGTTCATTCTTTCTTTCCTTAATTGTTCTCTTTATATTTTCTTTCCATAAAATACAAGGTTGTCCCAAAAGTTCGTAAAAAAACTTGCAAAAAATACTAATATTATTCGCCATAATATTATTATGTATAATGTCTTTGTATTATGTATAAAGTAATTGTATTACGTATTATTATGTATTCGCCGTAATAATATTATTCGCCAATAAATAAGAAAAACAAGAACTTTTGGGACAACCTTATAATTCTGAAATATTTATATTCATTTTAAAATTATTTAAACTATTTTTCTTTAATACTATATTACTGATACAGTTTTGTCATTTAGATGGTCTTCTGTTGAAATACATGGATATAGGTTGATTTTCCAAACAGTCTAATGACCCAATATCCATTGAATCAGATCGTATTATGTTCTTATATCCAATATACCCGGCTTCGCCCGAGGTTTTACCCGAGTAAAGGTTTGTCTAACGAACATTTGTTAAAACAATTCTCTATAAACTTATTAAAAAAAAGATATATTTTGATAATTTGAAACTCGTAAATTTCAATCTCTCGATAAAGTGAACATTTTTCCCCGGTCCCTGTGTGCCGTGTCATCCTGAATTTTGTCTTTCATAATTTTCTACATTACAAAATCATCGTTTTATCTAGTGAACATATTTTCCCGGTCCCTTGAAAAATACTCGATAAGTTGAATAAAATCATGGTCGTGAATCTCTCGATAAAGTGATTATTTTTTCCCGGTCCCTGTGTGCCGTGTCATCCTGAATTTTGTCTTTCCTAATTTTCTACATTACAAAATCATCGTTTTATCTACATATTTTCCCGGTCCCTTGAAAAATACTCGATAAGTTGAATAAAATCATGGTCGTTTATGGAAGATGGACGTAGTTCCCGGAGGTCACCCGCCCCCCGCTTGCGAGTTAAAGCTACAAATCTGCAAATAACTCTAAGGATATTTAAGATATTCAAGAAATTATTTTTCGTAAACCTTTCCGGGGATATGCCTAATAATATCCCAAATTTTCACGGCGATTGGATGTATGTTTTTTGAATCCATAGAGGACACACACACAGACACACAGACAAACAGACATTCAATTTTATATATATAGACTAGCGGATGTACCCGGCTTCGCCCGTGTTTTACCCGAGTAAAGGTTTGTCTAACGAATCTCTCGATAAAGTGAACATTTCTTCCCGGTCTCTTGAAAAATACTCGATAAGTTGAATAAAATCAATATTAATCGGTACCCGAGTAAAGGTTTGTCTAACGAACATTTGTTAAAACAATTCTCTATAAACTTATAAAAAGAAATAGATATATTTTGATAATTTGAAACTCGTAAATTTGAATCTCTCGATAAAGTGATCATTTTTTCCCGGTCCCTGTGTGCCGTGTCATTCTGAATTTTGTCTTTCCTAATTTTCTACATTACAAAATCATCGTTTTATCTAGTGAACATTTTTTCCCGGTCCCTTGAAAAATACTCGATAAGGTTGAATAAATTCATGGTCGTTTATGGAAGATGGATTAAGTTCCCGGAGGTCATCTTGGGCAAGCTCCCGCGAGGCTTTTTTTCTTGTCTACTTGGCACAGCTGTGTCACCAATTCTGCCCTGATTGGTCGGTGGGTACTTGGACTGTCCTTGAACTTGTCCTTGGACTGCCGCCGGCCGGATGAATCCATTCTCGTCGCAAGGTTGCGCTGCTTGCGAGTTAAAGCTACAAATCTGCAAATAACTCTAAGGATATTAAAGATATTCAAGATATTATTTTTCGTAAACCTTTCCGGGGATATGCCTAATAATATCCCAAAATTTCACGGCGATTGGATGTACGGTTTTTGAATCTATAGAGTACACACAGACCACAGACAAACAGACAGACAGACAGACAGACATTCAATTTTATATATATAGATTTGGTTGGTTACTGCTGCAATAGATCTTGATCGAATAAACCCAACTTCAGGTTGGTCCAATTGGACAGTAGATTGGACCTGTGGCCCTCAGCAGTAGAAATGTTTAATGAAAAAGGCTGTTCTATCTTAGGTTGAGAGAAGAGTTGAATTCCTTTGATTTTAGTTGATAAATTTTAATAAGAATAAATATAGTGATTATAAATAGAAATTCTTACTTGAAACATCTTCGGGCATAGTTGATATTTACTCTCACTTTAAAATTTGCTTTCGTTTTTATCATTTTTTCCGTGATATTCTTTAAAATTTTGAAACCAGCGATTTTCATGGATATCAAATTGTAAACATGGGCAATTTCTTATTTGAGCCCTTCTCCAATTTCACCACATATAATTTTGAGGCATTATTTCTTCATAATTTGTTATTTATTGTCTCTTTCGTCTGATCAAATTCAATTAACGCCTTGTTAAAGAATTAGACTTAATGGAGATATTTATAAACTTCAAATTTTCATATTTCCATTTCCTCTTGATCTCCAAAAATAGATTTTTTTAAGTGAAATTTCGTTTTTTTTTTTTTGGACTTTGTAAAATCATATGCTTTATAAATAGGATAAATTGTAATTCATTAGTATACTCTTTCCACAGTAAATTTTTACATAAAAAATATAATATCCAAATAAAAACTTTTAACATACACAACTATTTTTTTGAAATATAAAAAATGCTTCTTGAATATAAATGAATTATTAACCATTGTTGTTTTAACAAATCAAACTTTGAAAAAGTAAAAATAAAATCAGGTTGAAAAGTTTCTTTTAATTTGAATTTACAAGCTTTCAAGCAAATATACTGATCTTCAACGGGCTGGTATTCTATGTACAATCTCTAAATGATGTTTATACAAAATAATTGACAAACTTTTGTTATTAGCATGTGATCTCGAAAGTTTTTCAATTATTTTGAATAAATATTATTAAGAGATTGTACATAGAGTATTAACCCGTTGAAGAGTAGTATATGTTGGAAATATCTTATGGTTCAGACAATGAAACAACAAATAACAAGTTTACTTACAGCTGAAGTGGTTTTAAAGAATTAGGCAATTTTGCCTTTTAAGAAAGTATTTTAAATTTAATTTTTTCAAAGAGAGAGAGAAAAGAACATTTAACAATTTACATTACAATTACTAATTTTGTAAACAAAACACTCCTTTGTTCTCGTTTTTATATTACAGTGTTGTCAGTCTAAAAGTATTTCAAGATCATTGATTCACTATTCTTCTTTTTTTTTCCAACAGTATATTTGCTCGAAAACTTGCAAATTCAAATTAAAAGAAACTTTTTACCTGATTTTTATTTTCCCTTTTTCAAATAATTTCTGGGTAACTATTGCTCACATAAATCAAACTTTGGTTTAATTAAAGATTCCAGGATAAATCTACACCAATTATTTGGTTATTTATTCTCTTTCCAATGTGAAAGCATATATGGCATTGATTTCTTGATTTTATTTCTGAAAGATTTGCTTTTATCAGCAATATGTTTGAGTTTTATTATGAATTTATTTGCTAAATATCACTTTTTATGGCCTTTTTCTCTTATAAATTTTAAATTTATATTGTAACGTAGAAAATTAGGAAAGACAAACTTCAGGATGGCACAGCAATTTATTTAAGGCAAGAACAAAATCAACATTTATAAGATACAAGATAAGCAATGAGTGAAGTTTTCAGAGTATCAAAATATAAATAATAAAAATATCAAAATTTTAAAAAAATCTGAACATGAAATATAATAAATAATAATATGTAATATATGTAATATGTAAAATATGTAATATGTAAATTTTCTTGTAATAATTTTTATGTAAATAGATAGCCAAAATTGATTTTATAGAAGAAGCTTGCTGAAAAACGAACCCAGAGAGACTTCAGCTCAAGTCTCCTCAACTTATATTACCTTACAGCAGCCAAGATGTCCTGCCACCTTTACCGGAAATGAAGGCCAGGACGCCCAGAAGTGGCTCAAGGATTACAGGCGGGTGGCAATATACAATAGAAGGGACGATTCTGTCTAGCTAACGCTGTATTATTCCTGGTTGAAAGTATTATCATTCATCTTTCTCTGAAAGAAATTAACCCTTTCCTCCTTCATTAACTCCATTTCTGCCTGTATCATTGCTCTGGCTTTCTCGATGTCTTCCTCTTTTACTTTTTTGTATATATGAGTGATTCTTCAAGTATTCTATAGATTTTGACTCGGTGTTACGATGTCTTCCTTCTTGTGAATTTTCTTAGGTTGTCGTAAAGAATCATGATCAGCATCTCCTGTTGAATGAGCTCATCTGCTTTCTGGATTTCGGTTAGTGGCTCATTCCGTGAAGTGGTCCTCAGGATGGAAGTGTTAATCTCTTTGGGCCGGGGTAAGTTTCTCTGAATGGCCTGGGACTGTCGCGTCCCTCCGCCTAACGAACCGTCTCAGTCCTTGCATCCTCGTCTGCCCGGTCTGTCTTGTCTTTCTCGTCTGCCTTGTCTTCCTCGTCTGCCCGGTCTGCCTGGTCTTCCTCGTCTGCCTGGTCTTCCTCGTCTGCCTAGTCTTCCTCGTCTGCCTGGTCTTCCTCGTCTGCCTTGTCTGCCTTGTCTTCCTCGTCTGCCCGGTCTGCCTGGTCTTCCTCGTCTGCCTAGTCTTCCTCGTCTGCCTGGTCTTCCTCGTCTGCCTTGTCTGCCTTGTCTTCCTCGTCTGCCTGGTCTTCCTCGTCTGCCTGGTCTTCCTCGTCTGCCTAGTCTTCCTCGTCTGCCTGGTCTTCCTCGTCTGCCTTGTCTGCCTAGTCTTCCTCGTCTGCCTGGTCTTCCTCGTCTGCCTTGTCTGCCTTGTCTTCCTCGTCTGCCCGGTCTGCCTGGTCTTCCTCGTCTGCCTAGTCTTCCTCGTCTGCCTGGTCTTCCTCGTCTGCCTTGTCTGCCTTGTCTTCCTCGTCTGCCTGGTCTTCCTCGTCTGCTTGGTCTTCATCGTCTGTCTGGTCTTCCTCGTCTGTCTGGTCTTCCTCGTCTGCCTGGTCTTCCTCGTCTGCTTGGTCTTCATCGTCTGTCTGGTCTTCCTCGTCTGTCTGGTCTTCCTCGTCTGTCTGGTCTGCCTGGTCTGCCTTGTCTTCCTCGTCTGTCTGGTCTTTCTCGTCTGCCTGGTCTTCCTCGTCTGCCTGGTCTGCCTTGACTTCCTCGTCTGTCTGGTCTTCCTCGTCTGCCTAGTCTTCCTCGTCTTCCTCGTCTGTCTGGTCTTCCTAGTCTGCCTGGTCTTCCTGGTTTGCCTTGTCTTCCTCGTCTGTTTGGTCTTCCTCGTCTGCCTGGTCTTCCTCGTCTGCCTGGTCTTCCTCGTCTGCCTGGTCTTCTTCGTCTGCCTGGTCTTCCTCGTCTGTCTGGTCTGCCTGGTCTTCTTCGTCTGCCTGGTCTTCCTCGTCTGTCTGGTCTTCCTCGTCTGTCTAGTCTTCCTCGTCTGTCTGGTCTGCCTGGTCTTCCTCGTCTGTCTGGTCTTCCTCGTCTGCCTAGTCTTCCTCGTCTGCCTGGTCTTCCTCCTCTGCCTGGTCTTCCTCGTCTGTCTGGTCTTCCTCGTCTGTCTGGTCTTCCTCGTCTGTCTGGTCTTCCTCGTCTGCCTGGTCTTCCTCGTCTGTCTGGTCTTCCTCGTCTGCCTGGTCTTCCTCGTCTGCCTGGTCTTCCTCGTCTGTCTGGTCTTCCTCGTCTGCCTGGTCTTCCTCGTCTGTCTGGTCTTCCTCGTCTGTCTGGTCTTCCTCGTCTGCCTGGTCTTCCTCGTCTGCTTGGTCTTCATCGTCTGTCTGGTCTTCCTCGTCTGCCTGGTCTTCCTCGTCTGCCTGGTCTTCCTCGTCTGCCTGGTCTTCCTCGTCTGCCTGGTCTTCCTCGTCTGCCTGGTCTTCCTCGTCTGCCTGCTCTTCCTCGTCTGCCTGCTCTTCCTCGTCTGCCTGGTCTTCCTCGTCTGCCTGGTCTGCCCGGTCTGCTTGGTCGTAAGTGTTGTCATTCATTTGGTGCTCGTCCAGGATAGCCAAAAGGATAGATAGCCAAAATTGACTTTATAAAATAAGCTTGTTTTGGCATGCATCAAAAGCCCCAGGTCGTCTCCAGTGGTCCTAGCCAAAAAGAAAGATGGGTCATGGATATTTTGTGTGGATTATCGAATATTCAATCGGGTCACGAAAAGGATGTTTATCCAATACAAAGAACCGATGATGTTTTGGATAGTTTAACGGGAGCCAAGTTCTATTCCAGTATGGACTTATGCACGGGATACTGGAAAATAGACATTAATGAAGACCGGGAGAAGACAGCTTTCATCACCCCTGATGGTCTCTACGAGTTTCGAGTCATGCCGTTCATCCTATATAATGCCCCAGCCAACTTCGAGAGAATGATGGATAATCTGCTGGCAGGACTCAAGTGACAATTTATCTCTGCTACTTGGACGATATAATTTTCTATGCTTCTTCCTTTCAAGAGCACATGGAAAGCTTGGAAATGGTCCTTAAATGTATCCAGGGGGCTGGTTTACGTCTCAATCCCGAGAAGTGCCGATTTGTATCAAAGATAATAAGGATATTAGGGAATTTGGTTTCAGACGACGGTATACGCCCAGATCCTGGAAAAATAGAGGCAATCACTAATTTTCCGACTCCAAAAAATACAACTGATGTGAGAAGCTTCATCGGATTAAGTTCTTACTATAGACGCTTTGTGAGGAACTTCGCGGATAAAGCAAAGCCATTACACGGAATTCTTAAACATAATACTAGGTTAGTTTGATCAAAGAAGCAAGATGAGTCGTTCCAGATAATGAAATCGGCGTTAACCACAGATCCTTTGTTCGGCCATTTTAAAGAAGCCGAAAGACATCTGCACACAGACGCAAGCAGACATGGTATTGGAGCCTTATTGATCCAAATTCAGGAAGGAGAGGAAAAGGCAATCGCCTACGCATCAAGAACTCTCAACGCTGAAGAAAATAATTATTCTACGACAGAGAGAGAATGTCTGGCCGTAGTATGGGCTATTTACAAGTTCCGGCCTTATTTATTCGGGGGTCATTTTACAGTAGTCTCCGATTACCATTCTCTTGTGTTGATTAGCCAATATAAAGAATCCATCAGGAAGGCTAGCCATATGGGCCCTACATCTTCAATAATTTGACGTTTCTATTTTTTATAAGAGCGGCAAAAAACCAAGATGCGGACTGCCTTTCACGAAGCCCTCTTCTAGAAACAGACCAAAACATTCCAGAGTAGATCTCAAATACCGTTCTAGGTCACCTGGGCTTTTCAGCTGACAAGTATCCAGTAGTTAAAATTATGGCAGGTTGTGACCAGATATAACTCAGGTTCCAGGACACTTAGCCTGTCCAGCTAACAAGTATCCAGTAGTTCAAATTATGGCGGGTTGTGACTAGAGAAAACTCAGGTTCCAGGTCACCTGGATTTCTAAGTGACAAGTATCCAGTAGTTCAAATTATGGCAGGTTGTGACCAGAGATAACTCAGGTTCCAGGTCACCTGGATTTCTAAGTGACAAGTATCCAATAGTTCAAATTATGGCGGGTTGTGACTAGAGAAAACTCAGGTTCCAGGTCACCTGGATTTCTAAGTGACAAGTATCCAGTAGTTCAAATTATGGCAGGTTGTGATCAGAGATAACTCAGGTTCCAGGTCACTTGGGTTTCTAAGTGACAAGTATCCAGTAGTTCAAATTATGGCAGGTTGTGACCAGAGATATCTCAGGTTCCAGGACACTTAGCCTGTCCAGCTTACAAGTATCCAATAGTTCAAATTATGGCGGGTTGTGACCAGAGATAACTCAGGTTCCAGGTCACCTGGGTTTCTAAGTGACAAGTATCCAGTAGTTCAAATTATGGCGGGTTGTGATTAGAGATAACTCAGGTTTCAGGTCACTTAGCCTGTCCAGCTGACAAGTATCCAGTAGTTCAAATTATGGCAGGTTGTGACCAGAGATAACTCAGGTTCCAGGTCACCTGGGTTTCTAAGTGACAAGTATCCAGTAGTTCAAATTATGGCAGGTTGTGACCAGAGATAACTCAGGTTCCAAGTCACCTGGGTTTCTAAGTGACAAGTATCCAGTAGTTCAAATTATGGCAGGTTGTGACCAGAGATAACTCAGGTTCCAGGTCACCTGGGTTTCTAAGTGACAGGTATCCAGTAGTTCAAATTATGGCAGGTTGTGACCAGAGATAACTCAGGTTCCAGGTCACCTGGGTTTCTAAGTGACAAATATCCAGTAGTTCAAATTATGGCGGGTTGTGACCAGAGATAACTCAGGTTCCAGGACACTTAGCCTGTCCAGCTGACAAGTATCCAATAGTTCAAATTATGGCAGGTTGTGTCCAGAGATAACTCAGGTTCCAGGACACTTAGCCTGTCCAGCTGACAAGTATCTAGTAGTTCAAATTATGGCAGGTTGTGACCGGAGATAACTCAGGTTCCAGGACACTTAGCCTGTCCAGTTGACAAGTATCCAATAGTTCAAATTATGGCAGGTTGTGACCAGAGAAAACTCAGGTTCCAGGACACTTAGCCTGTCCAGCTGACAAATATCCAGTAGTTCAAATTATGGCAGGTTGTGACCAGAGATAACTCAGGTTCCAGGACACTTAGCCTGTCCATCTGACAAGTGTCCAGTAGTTCAAATTATGGCAGGTTATGACCAGAGATAACTCAGGTTCCAGGACACTTAGCCTGTTCAGCTGACAAATATCCAGTAGTTCAAATTATGGCAGGTTATGACCAGAGATAACTCAGGTTTCAGGACACTCAGCCTGTCCAGCTGACAAGTGTCCAGTAGTTCAAATTATGGCGGGTTGTGTGTGTGTGATTAGAGATAACTCAGGTTCCAGGACACTTAGCCTGTTCAGCTGACAAGTATCTAGTAGTTCAAATCATGGCAGGTTGTGACCGGAGATAACTCAGGTTCCAGGACACTTAGCCTGTCCAGCTGACAAATATCCAGTAGTTCAAATTATGGCAGGTTGTGACCAGAGATAACTCAAGTTCCAGGACACTTAGCCTATCCATCTGACAAGTGTCCAGTAGTTCAAATTATGGCGGGTTGTTTTGTGACTAGAGATAACTCAGGTTCCAGGACCCTTAGCCTGTCCAGCTGGCAAGTATCCAATAGTTCAAATTATGGCAGGTTGTGACCAGAGAAAACTCAGGTTCCAGGACACTCAGCCTGTCCAGCTGACAAGTATCCAATAGTTCAAATTATGGCAGGTTGTGACCAGAGATAACTCAGGTTCCAGGACACTTAGCCTGTCCAGCTGACAAGTATCCAATAGTTCAAATTATGGCAGGTTGTGACCAGAGATAACTCAGGTTCCAGGACACTTAGCCTGTCCAGCTGACAAGTATCCAATAGTTCAAATTATGGCAGGTTGTGACCAGAGATAACTCAGGTAAGGACACTTAGCCTTTCCAGCTGACAAGTATCCAATAGTTCAAATTATGGCAGGTTGTGACCAGAGATAACTCAGGTTCCAGGACACTCAGCCTGTCCAGCTGACAAGTGTCCAGTAGTTCAAATTATGGCAGGTTGTGTGACCAGAGATAACTCAGGTTCCAGGACACTTAGCCTGTCCAGCTGACAAATATCCAGTAGTTCAAATTATGGTAGGTTGTGACCAGAGATAACTCAGGTTCCAGGTCACTTGGGTTTCTAAGTGACAAGTATCCAATAGTTCAAATTATGGCAGGTTGTGTGACCAGAGATAACTCAGGTTCCAGGACACTTAGCCTGTCCAGCTGACAAGTATCTAGTAGTTCAAATTATGGCAGGTTGTGACCAGAGATAACTCAGGTTCCAGGACATTTAGCCTGTCCAGCTGACAAGTATCCAATAGTTCAAATTATGGCAGGTTGTGACCAGAGAAAACTCAGGTTCCAGGACACTTAGCCTGTCCAGCTGACAAATATCCAGTAGTTCAAATTATGGCAGGTTGTGACCAGAGATAACTCAGGTTCCAGGACACTTAGCCTGTCCATCTGACAAGTGTCCAGTAGTTCAAATTATGGCGGGTTGTTTTGTGACTAGAGATAACTCAGGTTCCAGGACACTTAGCCTGTTCAGCTGACAAATATCCAGTAGTTCAAATTATGGCAGGTTATGACCAGAGATAACTCAGGTTTCAGGACACTCAGCCTGTCCAGCTGACAAGTGTCCAGTAGTTCAAATTATGGCGGGTTGTGTGTGTGTGATTAGAGATAACTCAGGTTCCAGGACACTCAGCCTGTCCAGCAGACAAGTATCCAGTAGTTCAAATTATGGCAGGTTGTGACCGGAGATAACTCAGGTTCCAGGACACTTAGCCTGTCCAGCTGACAAATATCCAGTAGTTCAAATTATGGCAGGTTGTGACCAGAGATAATTCAGGTCCCAGGACACCTGGGTTTCTATGTGACAAGTATCCAGTAGTTCAAATTATGGCGGGTTGTGACCAGAGGTAACTCAGGTTCCAGGACACCTGGGTTTCTAAGTGACAAGTATCCAGTAGTTCAAATTATGGCGGGTTGTGACCAGAGATAACTCAGGTTCCAGGACACCTGGGTTTCTAAGTGACAAATATCCAGTAGTTCAAATTATGGCGGGTTGTGACTAGAGATAACTCAGGTTCCAGGACACCTGGGGTTCTAAGTGACAAGTATCCAGTAGTTCAAATTATGGCGGGTTGTGACCAGAGATAACTCAGGTTCCAAGACACCTGGGTTTCTAAGTGACAAGTATCCAGTAGTTCAAATTATGGCGGGTTGTGACCAGAGATAACTCAGGTTCCAAGACACCTGGGTTTCTAAGTGACAAGTATCCAGTAGTTCAAATTATGGCGGGTTGTGACCAGAGATAACTCAGGTTCCAAGACACCTGGGTTTCTAAGTGACAAGTATCCAGTAGTTCAAATTATGGCGGGTTGTGACCAGAGGTAACTCAGGTTCCAGGACATCTGGGGTTCTAAGTGACAAGTATCCAGTAGTTCAAATTATGGCGGGTTGTGTCCAGAGATAACTCAGGTTCCAAGACACCTGGGTTTCTAAGTGACAAGTATCCAGTAGTTCAAATTATGGCGGGTTGTGACCAGAGGTAACTCAGGTTCCAGGACATCTGGGGTTCTAAGTGACAAGTATCCAGTAGTTCAAATTATGGCGGGTTGTGACCAGAGATAACTCAGGTTCCAAGACACCTGGGTTTCTAAGTGACAAGTATCCAGTAGTTCAAATTATGGCGGGTTGTGACCAGAGATAACTCAGGTTCCAAGACACCTGGGTTTCTAAGTGACAAGTATCCAGTAGTTCAAATTATGGCGGGTTGTGACCAGAGGTAACTCAGGTTCCAGGACATCTGGGGTTCTAAGTGACAAGTATCCAGTAGTTCAAATTATGGCGGGTTGTGTCTAGAGATAACTCAGGTTCCAGGACATCTAGGCTGTTCAGCTGACAAGTATCCAGTAGTTCATATAATGGCGGGTTGTGACTAGAGATAACTCAGGTTCCAGGACATCTGGGCTGTCCAGCTGACAAGTATCCAGTAGTTCATATAATGGCGGGTTGTGACTAGAGATAACTCAAGTTCCAGGACATCTGGGCTGTCCAGCTGACAAGTATCCAGTAGTTCATATAATGGCGGGTTGTGACCACTTTGATGTGAGGAATTGCATTGTGTAACACCAACTATTATATAATGTAGGCATATTTATCGCTTCGTTATGATTCTCACCAATTCCAATATATGGGCAAAAATATGAATGTAGAACTATGGTTTCATGCTATGGTCTTCATCAGTACAGGGGTGGCTACGATTCAGTAACATTCTTCGAGAGGAGTGATAAATTCGGACAAGAAGGTGTTTAGGTTAGTGAAGTACTATTACCACTTTTATTATGTCTGCTTGTGCGTTGTCTCACAAATATTTCACCACTCAGTATTTGGCTAAGTAACAGTTCGAGGACAAATTCATAGTTATAAGCTACTTCAATCGATGTCATTCGACAAGAGGATAAGGATCCTCAACATGTGCAAGAATGATGTCTATCAATGACTGGCATCAGCACGTTCTTCTGAGCCGAATTATGTGTTTGGAATACTCTAGGCCCTAGAGTCTAGGGAGACCCGTTTTGTCCATTTGGTATCTTCCCAAATTTATTAAGAACTCCAAAAACAATTTCAAAAATTCTTCTTATAGATTAAAACTAGTTTATTGCTCAATGTCCACATATTGTTATATATAAATAATATTATATAATTATATATATAAATATATGAATAAAATAAAAATTAATAAGATGCATTTGTGTGCCATCTGTTGTAAGAAGCGTAAACTATTTTTTATCGAGTATGATTATTTTTATATGTCTTCATTGGAAGCGCCCACCGCGAGAAAGACTCCGCCACTGATGGACTGCGAGAGTTCTTTCCCACAGAGTGGGTAGGTCGATGTGATGGCTGGCATTTCCCAACTCAAGACCAAGATTGTACTTGTAGATGGTAGCCTTCGCCACACTTGTCTGTTGCATTGCTTTGGGATGGAGGCCGACGCTGAACAGCCAGGCCTGCAGATC